>VXBI01003376.1:803422-901017 GCA_013397375.1 Toxostoma redivivum
TGTAAGCTGACAATAGTTTATTCTTGAAATCAGTGAGTGGCATATGAACTCAGTATTCTCTGTTCACTTCTTCTGTTGTAGGAAGCAAACAATTCAAGGGAGTGAAAGATCTCAGGATTAAATTTTACTCTAGTAATATTTTATTTAGTTTACATACTTACTGGAATAAACGACCTCACTCTAAGTTCTTTATTTTCAGAGGAGCCAGGAAGTGTGGCTGTCATCACTCTTATGCTTTCACTTATGCTATTTCCAGATTTACAGATTATGTGGTTATTGTCTGAGAAGTTTTAAAAAAGTATTTGGATTGCTATATTTAATGTAATAAATGTTTTGATATAGTAGTGGACTTAAAATAATGACAGTCTTTCTAGTGCTATTATTGAACATAGTGAAAACAGAGAGGTTAATGTAAAGAGAACTGCATAAAGTAAAACAGAATATGAAGGAAAATAAAGCTTTGCTATTGGTTGAATACCTAAGAATGGAATTTTCCTTCTACATTTTATTGTGAATCTGTTCCTCAATTAGTTTCTGCTTTAAGTCAGTCTTGAACTGTTACTATAAGAATAAAAAAAAATTTCCTTTACATGCAGACTATACAAAATTCTTTACCAATGTAGAATTACTGTAGGGTGTTTTCATCTAGGCTATTGCTCACTGTGGCAGTTTTCCCCCTTATGACAATTTTCCACTGCTTCCTGAAGGTACCTTCTTTTTGGCAACTACCCCAGCTTAGGTCCAAAGTGAAAAGATCCTCAAGCTCTAAAGCTTAGAAGAGAAAATAGGACCTGGATTTTGTTATAATTCATTATCTTGTTCCATGGTAGGTTGGTAAATATGTTTGAGTTCAGGCCTTTTCTGTTGGACTAAATTAAAAATTATAATTTTTCTATTTTCAAGATTCCTTTTTTGAATGTTAATAATTATTTTTAAACTACATAAACTCAAATATTGCTCATTAAATGTGATGCATCTTTTTCTTCTTGATCAAGGACAATTCATTATTTTGAAAAGTTACTTTCAAGAATCTTTTGAAGACCTCCTATGTGTGGCTATAATTAAGAAATTAATAATTAGTGGCGTTTTTTGCCTTTCAATTTTTTGTGAACTGATTAAAAATGCAGACATTATATTCCCACTATAGGTTTTTCTTTCACCAAAATCAGGAAATTCATAAAGATGGTTCCCACTACAAATGTAGCTTGGCCTAAAATATATATTTTATACTTTATTGGTTAGCTTATTAAATCTCTGTGCTCATACAAAGTAAAAGCTGCATATCAAAGAGAATTTATTGTAATTTCAGCTCAACATTTTCTATCTTAATATTTGATTGTTAGATTTTTGTAATTCATTTTCCAGTAACTTTCAAGACATTGGATCTGAAAATGTTCAAGAAGATCTTCTAAATTCATACAGAATCTATACTTACTTATTTTTATTTACAGAGCCTTTGATTAGGGGGTTACTGCTCTATCAATGAGGTTCTGAAAACAAATTCACAACTTTTAAATTGTCTAAGGAGCTGAAGGATGCTCTGTCTTGTAATACACATGGCCAGAAGATGCTGGTGGGCTCATCTTTCTCCAGGCAGTGTGATGAGGTATGGGTTATAACCTTCTGGGAGTTCCTAACTTGAGTGACCCACTGTCTGACAGCATAAGTTTCAAGAGATCTTTTAGGCTAACTGGACATTTGCTTTGCCTGGATCTGAGGCTTAACACTGTTCAATATAAACTTAGGAAAGGAGACCACAGCTTGCATATATCCATCCTAATTTGGTAAGAAACTGTGAAGCTGTCTAATGTCTACAATTAGGGATTTTCCCACTTCTCTGCTGGAAGTGTCATAAGACAGTAAATGTGTTATCATCTTCAGGTAAAATTTTGCAACCCTGATGTAAGCCTCAGGAATCTGATAAAAAAAAGAAATCAGAGTTATTCAGTGTGCATGTAGGAGCAGTTTCTGAGGAAGCCATGGAGTGTAATCAAGGACATGTGCAAAGTAACACGTCAGATCATTTGTATCAGGCTGGTAGCAATGGCCAACAATTGAGAGACTATCACAGCAACATAATATGAAAAAAAAAAATAATTGTTAAGATATTTGTATTTTTTCCATTCATATTTTTTATTTTCATGCATTCTTTCTCCTTTCAGTAATCTCTTTGTATCACTGGCAACACAATGCACTTCTCTGATGGTAGAAGCACTAAATCCCAATCCCACTCCAAAATTTCTTTTTAATATTAAAATTTTACATCCTTTTTAGGACACGTCTGCAAGATAAATTGTCTTGTTCTGGTAGAAGATACGTGACATCGTTGCTGAGAGGATTTCCAAGGAATTCCTCTAATTATATTTTGTGGACGGAGAGGGAGAGTGGGGCCTGTTAAAATAAAACAGGACACACAGTTCTGACTGTGAGTGTGGCAATGAATCACCATTCAAGCCCTAAGGATGTAGGAATTTTTATTTTAAAATATTAGGAGCTGCTGAATCCATTAGTTCAATGAAGGTGAGGCTGTTGTGACTCCATGTTCCAAGGTCCACCAAGAGTGAGCATGAACGAGTGTCCCTTGGTGGGTTTCTCACCAGGAACAAAGGTCCCAACCTTCTCCTTGAATATCCACCAGGAAGTGGTTCTTGGTGCTCTCTTCACACTGATCCACTGGGCATTCTCAGCTTGGCAATGCTCCTCTGAATGCTGCTGGGCTTCAGTGCTTACAGTGATTAGTTTGTAATTGTATAATCTAACACACATTTTGCAAGCATTTTTCTACTCATATCATGAGTAATTGAATTCACAAAGTAATAATTACCCTTCATGGTCAAGAGCAGAATACAAATGCAGATTTCTTCACAGACATTTTGAGGGCTTGCTTTATAGGGCTGCATGAGCTGTTCCTATCATGTGTGACCATATTCTTTATTATCAAAAATACATTGCTCTTGTCCATTCCAGTGTTTCTATTTCTATACTTCTACTTATGAATAGTAGGGTTTATTTAATCCTATTACACACAGTCATGCTGCAATATGTTTATGTTAGAGATTTTTTTCCCCTCAATTTTGACATAAGAGAGAAATTTTAAGGATGTATGATTTTCTCGATAATTTCTGATTTATCTTTTGATCAATGTCCTAAAGATAAAATCCCTACTTTTTTGCTTGGGTAACAGAATGTTTGCCAACAGATTAATCATCTGCCACTAAAAGACCTTTTAAACTAATTTGAATGACACTGTTGAATGACATAAAAATAATACCCGGCCCAACAATATTATTTGTAATTAGTCTGTTAGGATGGCAGATTAAAAAATGAAGGCTTAACATGCTCCTGATAGTCTGCTACTCAGGAAATATATTTCAACTTTTAAAACTATCCTGACTATCCTTACACACTGAAGGTTTCATGTCCTGCTAATTTTCTGCTGTATCATTGCTGATAGCATCTGTTTTTGAATTTGGGATAATGAACTATATTATTATGGGACTCTCATCTACCTTTGTTAGGAGATTCATATCCATTGAGAAAGGCAGGGAGAGAGATTTATTTTATATTGACCATAGTTCAGAAGTTTAGTATAAGAATTTGAACATGGAGTCAAGTTTTTATATTCCTCATTCATGCAGCATACAGACTTTGTTTTATAAGGATTATACTAATTCTGAATCTTGAGTTTTATGAAAAAAAAAATTATAAGTTTTTGTCTTATTTGAATAGTGCAGAATAATTATCTGAATTTGGTTTTGAAGAATTTTCCTTCTGGTCCAAGACAAGATGGAATCTGGTAGCAGGTAAGTGGGAACTTACTGACCCTAGAGCCTTCTCTTGAAGTGCAACAAAGTCTTCAAACACTAAACCATACAGCCCTCAGAAATGAGTTAACTTCCCACAGAGAAATATCTTTCACCCCTACATTGAACCTGCAAACTGCTATGCAGCCAGTATGACTCAAGTACATACTCAAGTACATGGCAGAGGACTTGATTTCACTTTGTGTAAGAATGAAAAATATATTATTTAGAGGAGGATATAGCTTTTTTTTTTTTAATACAGAAATAATGGATAATTATATGTTACTTTAAATAAATATTATTTTTTATTGTGCAACATTCAGTCTATGTAATGCTGTATATCATAAATGTGTCATTTAAAATGTTTATGATTTCAGTGCACTTAGGGCCAGAACATGAATTATAAATCAAGTATCATCTCATAAGCATGAGGAACAGAAAACATTATGGAAGCCAGATGCTATCTGGGGAGTATGTAGGAACTTCATTACACAAATTCCTTTTGCCCTTAATACAAATAAGAAGAAGACACAGTGGTTCTCATTTGTCTCATTTGTAATTGTGTCCCTCTTTTCTTCCAAGAGAGAGGCCAAATTGGCAAAATCTGGTAAGGCCTGCTAAAATGAGAATTTCCTTACTCAAACGGATTCTACATTGATGCAATGTAGACCAGCCACAGAGGCAGAGGAGAAGCTAAAAAAAATAATACCAGCTATAAAGTGCTGGTCTAAAATATGAGTTAAAGAATATCAGTAATATTTTCTGAGAAAGATAGTAGATAATTAAGAATGTAAGGAGAATGGGAATGTCCTCAGAGCAAAAGAGGAAATAGTAATTTTTTTGTGATGTCAGAAGTGAAGGAATTTCTGAAGCATATAAATGTATAAAACAAAAGAGAGATAGCAAACGACTACCAATGGAAAGGGCTTGAGAGGCTACAGAAAAGTTAAAAGAATAGGTAAATGTAGAAAACAAAATTAATTAAATGTTGAAATTGAACTATACCTATACGAAGAATCAAAGAATAAGCTAATATCTAAGCAAGAAATAACCTTGGAGAAAAGACTGATTAAGCAGATAAAATCTGAGTCCACATGATTTTCAAATATACTACAGTAGATGGACAGATTGAAAATGATGAAGCTTCTGAGCTTAATATTCTTATTGCCTCTGAGAAGACTAAGATAAGTCTGAGTGATGCAGAAGTGCCCTTTCTCCAATTGACACTGAACATTCTCAAAACCTTGAAGCCAGTGATCTGAAATTTGGAAAGAGATTAATTATTGTGCAGGTGCCTTCAGTGGAATTTTTTCAGCTAGAAAAAATATTTACTTTTCCATTCTTTCTTATTTTCTTTAATATTCCCCCTGGAAAGCTGGCAAGAACAGCCTTTCTAATTACCTTTGCTGGCCAAATTCTTGACAGAAACAGGCTTGCCCAGACTTCATTAGAGAGCTGCAGAGAGGTGTGTGGAAATATAGATACTCTTAGTTGAATAGTTCCAGCAAAAGTTGTAAAATTTGAATGAAGAACCAAAATTCCACAGGGTATAAAAGAAAAAATTATTGGGATCCACCCAATATTGAGAATAGTTAGAATGTTTTGTCTGTGGAGAAAACAGAGATTTGGAGAGGATAGGGTTTTAATGTTTCTGTGTGTTTTCTTCCATTCTCGGTGACAAACAACAGGAAAATTATGTATTAAAAAAAATTTGAATTAAAGTATTAACATTTCATGTGGTGATCTTTTGTAGCAAACACTTCCTCATGAAAAGGAGACAGTGAAAAAAAACTTGAGGAAGCACAGATATGAGAATTACTGTTACAGAGAAAAATTTTGGTTGAATTAGAATTTAATTCAAGAACAACTGCTAAACATGATTTAGAGTTTTAGATTTAAGAGCTTTTAGTACTTTGATTACGTCTACATAGCAGACTATGAATGAGATCTAAACTCAGCCAGATGTTAAATGTTTCCTGAATCAATGTCTATCATAAACTCTCTCTACTGACTCTTCATATGCTGTATACTCATGGTGAACCTGGGCCTAAGCATGTTAAAAATATTTAAATTAAAGTACCTGACTGTGGTATCGGACCTAAATAAAAGGAAAGAGAGACAAAAGGAACAGCAAAGCACACGGACCCCTTTTGGGAAAAGAAGCCGATTTTATTGAACCGAGAGCCCATATTTAAAGCATGTTCCGATGCACGGAGCAGAACCGTAGTTCATTGGTCCACAGGGATAAACATCTCCCAGGATGTGTCCCACGGAAAAAACACCAGGTGTCTGTACTTGTGAATTCCTTCTTATTTTTCCAACTTGTTTTTCACGAATTCCAACCTGCTTTTGACCATGTTTATCACCTTGGGAACTTTCTTCTTATCACCCTGAGAACAGGGCAAAACTCAAACTTGTGAGAAATAATTCTCCAAGCTAATTCACTAGATGTCTCTCTGACCACACCTGACCTCATATTTATGAAAGAATTTGAATTGGTTTTCATCAGCACTATGTCTGAGCCCTGTATCTGCAAAACAGTAACATGGGACTCATCTCCCCTCCAGAGTGTCAACCAATGAGAAGCAGTAAATGGAAACAAATTTATAAGAGATTAAGATAATGGTTGTTTCAGCACTGCATGTTTATTGAATGTGTGTCTATGTTAAAACAAGATTGTTGAAAAAGCCTCTGACAATTAAGGAATTAGGAAGGTTAAGTTTACTTGTGTAAAGATAAATAACCATCTTGTGGTGATATACCCTCTGACAGAAGGAAAATTAGCCCTATATTTAAAGACTGCATCATATTTCAAATGAAAAAAATAGTCTTCTATTTCCTTATTTTTAGAGCACGATTTAAAGAGAGTTTTAGGTGCCTATTATGAACATTTTGAAAATGAGACTGATTAAAATAAAAACTCTTCTACATTATACCTCTCTCAGCCCCTAACAAGTGTGAATTGTAGATTCATTGTTCAGACATGTTTACCAGCACAGGTAACCACTTATTAATTCTCTGTTATCACAGGCTGTTATTCTTTATGTGGGTGAGATAAATGAACACTCATACATTTTGCCACTGGGTTTCACTGCAAAAAATTGTGAAGCCAAATACAGAGTTCAAACCATTCTCTTAATTTCCTCTCCAACTCATCTCTTTCAAGATTCAAGTGGCATCTTTCAGATCTTGCTAATTCCACTTTATCTTCTCCCAGTTTTAATTGTGACTGTAGAGCCCCTTATCTCTTTCTGTTTCAGTCAGATTTCCCCTGCATCAAGGTTTGGTGGCTTTGTTACCTCAGCTGCTTCTGCACCAACTACAAAGGTCATACTCCAGTTTCTTTCATACCATTTTGAATGCTTAAGGCAAGACTTTCTCAAAGATAGGAAAGATAAGAATTTAAACAGAGTCATACAGTGTTATTTTCAGACTTATTCTTGCTTGTTTCATGCTTTCTTTTTGTTTCAATAATTTGAACATTTTTGTGCAACTGGAACCTTCAGAGGAAAAATGTAACCTATGGCAGATGCGCAAGTTTACTCTAAAATACTAGCTTTGTCACAACTGAAAAGAACTAAATGCAAGGTTTCATGATGGAAATTACTGAGTGCTCTTGTTAACAAGATGTGAAAACAAAAGTAGGTGAACCACACTTGTACTTTGTAGGTACACTTCCTGAAGTAGCTGTGAAACAAATTTGTTCTCAGGTTATCCAGCCTTTCTCTGCTTTCTTTGGTTCTGAAATTGCTCTGACAGGTTTCCAACATCCACGTTTCCTTTCACCTCACTTCCCCAAACATGCTAATCTTGCAGCCAAGACTCTCTGACCACACATGAGTTGAGATTTACTGCTGTGGGATTTTGATGCTAAGGCCATGAAAGTGTTTTTCCACTAAGAATAACAAACAGTATGGGGCAAACTTCCTGTATGATCTTATTGCTTTTGCCATTTTGGACTGGCATAAGAGGCCACTGCAGAAAGGTTCTGCCCTTGAGTAGTCATGTTTTTCACCAATGGTATTTTCCTTTGACAAACATCAATCTGAAAGAATTGTTCTATTCTAAATGTTATAATACCACACTGTAAGGAAAATACACTTATGCTTCCAATGTGCTCTTGATACGCTTTAGAAGTGAATAAAAAGTTGTGAAATTTTAATTTTTTAATTGTAAAATGCAAAATTGTTATGTTTTTAAAAATATTCAGAGAACAAATAGGTTCCTGTCACAAAAATTGCTATAGCTCTATTTCCACATACTTAATCTATAACAGAGTAGCATTAACTGCTATGAAGAGAAGTGGGCTGAAAATTTTACATAGTTCCTATTCTACCTTTGGGTTGCTAGATAATCTTAGGGAAGAAATTTTCCATTTCTGTCTTTAAATTTCTAATGCTTAAGAAGTTAGAGTGTTTAAAAAAATTGATAATATTGAATGGTCAAGCTGTAAGATTCAAATGCAGTAGATGGTATATCCCATGTTTAGTGTGTGATTTATCACATGTTAATATTTGCAAATGGGAATATCTTTAGCTGGCAACAGTGCTGTATCTTTTTATCTGCGTGAATGAGCTAAGAAAAGTGGTATTATTTACTGAACTTCCTTTATTAATATAGAAGAAATTTCTACAAAAAAGTGACTTCTTATGAGACCCCCCCCTTAGGCCTGATGAATTTACAATCTTCTGATATAAAGAGGGAAGAGAAAGAAGCAGTGCTACCTCTTTTCAAGAAGTAGAGTTATGGGCTTAGGCACATGGACAAGTTCCCACAGAGATAACAAGCTACTGAGGAGCAACCAACTTGTTTTAACTGTCCTTTTGTGTTCCCTTGGTTTGTGGCAAACGTGAAGTAATTCAAATAATCCTCATCTTCTTTCATCACATATTTCGTTGAGGACCACAGAAATGTAAATCACTTCACACTTGTCACAGGCTAAGAGATGGGAGATAAACGTTGCTGCAGTTCAGCTATCTTGGGTAACTCATTATGGCACTGTGACTTTCCACATGACTGTGACTCGAGACCTAGATTGACTTTGTGTGTCAAACTCTGAACCTACACTTTTTGAGTCTCACTCCCATGTCTAAACTAAGGACAAAATGACTACTGCTTTTATGGTTTGTCATTGCCCATCATGAGGACAAAAGTAACTCAGGAAAGCCTAGGCATGAAGTATAGGTGGCCTGGCAAAGTGAAAAAGAAATAGAATGTATTAAAAGAGCTAGATTTCCAATCATCATTCATAGATTCAAAATCTTATATATTCTGAAAAGCAAGTAACATTTGGAATATTTATTCAGTGAAAATAAATTTGAAGCTTTTTGCGGTTAGCCAGTTCTCCATCCCTATTGTTTATTAACAGTTGTTATTCTGAATAGCAATCCCTTAGTTGATGAGGTTATGATTGTATTTAATAATTAATCTTGATACAAAAGAAAAATTCTAGCAATGCATTTGCAGCAGCTTCTGAGTTTTAATACTGCCATTGTGATTTTTAAATAATTTCTCCCATATGCCTTGTGTTTCTTTTTTGATTTGTGGGGAATAGAGGGGTTTGAACTGTGGTTGTTTTTGTGGTTTGTTTTTTTTTTTTTCTATCATAAAATGTCAGAATAGAGTTTGACATTGAGAAGAGAAACTGGGAATATTAGTGCTTGTTCAGAACACTAGACTAATCAGCTACAGTTTTTCTTCTTCCAGCAGATTGCCAATTGTTTGGGCTCAGGAAAAAGAGGTCATCAGCTGTTAAGTTCTGTAGCATTTTGATGGTGTTATCATTATCATAGAAACATAGAATGGTTTGGGTTGAAGGGACCTTAAAGATCATCCTGTTCCAAAATTCCTGCCATTGGCAGGGACACCTTCTGCTAGACCTGGCTGTACAAAGCCCCAGCCCAGCCTTTAACACTTCCATGTATGGGACGTTCAACACTTCTTTGGGCAGTATATACATAACTTTTGTATTTCAGAAAAAAAAGATGAGTTTTAAAAAAAAATTAAAAACCTGACTTTGATGAATGTAAGTGTATAATTATTACTCCCTTATAAAAATAGAGAAGTGGTAAAATCCATAAGGTCCATGACTCCTGAACAAATCCATGGTCCATATTCTGCTGAAATAAGCTCTGGAATTACATGTATCAGCAGTAACAGCTCCTCACGAGGAATAAATAGTCACACAGACAGATCACTGACTACAGAAGGTTTATTGTGAAGTCTATTCACCACATTATCTAATTTAAGCTAAACTCGATGCCTGGAAATAACTCCATTTAACTGGCTTAAAAAAAAAAAAAAACTGTCTGGAAGGAGAGTTGCATTTGTTAATGTGCAAGAGAAAATAACTTCTTTTGAATGGATACAATGATTTATTTTGGAATTTGATTGGTTGTGCTTCTGAACATTCTAGACTTACTTGAGACCCTTTCTTTCGTCTCTTTCCCAAACTTTATCCTCCAAAAACCTTAGTCTTTCATGCATTTTAGTCTTTACGATGAGTGAGATGTGTTTCATATTTTTTCTTGGTCATGTATTTTTCTCTTTCAAGATTAGGTGAGATGAAATCCCATGGCAGAAAAGACAGAAAGTATCAGAGACTTCTGGAGTGGCAGGAAAAGCTTTTAAATGTGGGACTGTGGGAATGCAGCTCAGAGATGATGAAGGTGTGTGATATACATGGACTGATCAGCCAAGGTTTACATTAAACAAATGAGGAACTCCCTAGGGATTAGATGGCATGAAAAGTTTACTGCATTTCAAAGATCATTGAGTTAATTGCAACATCATATGAAAGCAAAGTTCTGCTTGCAAAGGTGCATGGGGAAAAGAGAAGTTGATACAAAAATATTTTTCACCTTTCATGTACTCCTTGGATAAAGAGAGTTCTCAAATATTCCTCTGGATAAAAAGGAATCTTAGTTTTTTTTTCTTATGAAAATGTAACTTTTATGGATTTTAAAACCATGTGGTCTTCTTCAGGGAGCTAATTATAGAGGAAAGGTCTAGATAATTCTGTTTCCAGTAAGAGTTAAGTTGGTTTCCCATCATTAATTTTCCAAAAAAGTCACCTGAAGTCTGTGCACTTTGACTTTTCTCTTTGTCTGTCTTTCTTTCTGTATTTATGTGTCTGTGCATACATATACATATATAAAAAGTGCAATTATATGTTTGTATGCATGTGTATTTACACCCCTATACTTATGCAAATACACAGGAAGAGACATATATATTCCTAAGTACATCTATTACCTCAATAAACAGAAACTTCCTTAAGGAAGTCTCATTTTAATTAATTTTTATTTGCAAAACACTACTGAAAAATGCATTACCTGACTAAAGGCATATCATACCGATTTGGCAAGAACAAAGTCAGTTAATTGATCCCGGTTGCTATGATTAGAATTTCTCTCCCTCCATTTAACTTTGTTTTTGGAAGTACTTTCTGAAGTTTAAATTGCACATGTGGAGTAGACCTGTATTTCAGCAAATTGGGTCTGTTAGCACAGTTATTAGGTTTAAATTTATGTGGACAGACCAGGAGCATTCAACTAGCCCCAGTGGATTCCTTTAGTTTAGATTCATAATTTGTGTAAGTTATGATAACAGTCTAATTAGTGGTTTGGACATACAGTTTTCCACTTGGCAGATAGACTACAATAGCTCTTTCAGAAATTCTACTCATTATATCTTATTAGTATCAGGCAAAACAAAAAAAATCTCATTTCACAAGGGATTTATAAGAACTCCTACTGGGAAGTGCTCCTTTTTCAAATGACCCCTATTTATTTTTTCTGTGTCAGCTGGATATTTCTGGAATAGTGTCTTTAACATCAAATATAGTAAGTAACAGTCAGTACCTGAAAATGTCAATGTCTGAGAAAGTAGATAACATTTCTCAAGCTAAAAATGCTATGGGGGAAAAATAATGCTAATATTAGTATATTGCTAAATTACTGTATCAAAATGAAAATGTTTTAATATATTTTTCCTAATCCTACTGCAAAATTCTAAATATTCTTAAATGTATATCTCATTCACACACAAAGCTGAACATCTTGATTCTGATAGAATTTTTTTTTTACGTTCGAAGACTGTTTTTTGTTCCATTTAAGTAAGTTTCAATTGTTTTTTCTTTAACTGGAAATTCATTAGCCACCAAAGATTTGCACTTCTAATCTGTTTTTGGAGAAGCAGCCTTTGATTTTTTAACTGTCCTAGAATTGTCTTATATTCATTCTGATTAGCTTTTATAGGACTAAAAGTCTAATTAAATGTTGATAAAATATTGTCATTCTTAAGATAATTCTATGCAGTATAATGAAAAAGAAAGTGGAAAGTACTACTAATTCTGCTTCTGGTAGAGTTTGAGTCAGAACAGTTGCACCATAAGCAGAGGTTTCCTATCCTATGGAAAGATTCAGCTCCTTCCAAACCACAGCCAGAGGGCAACCCAGCATGGAACTGTGTTAGGAATATGTGCCATGACTTGGTAGATCTGGAGTACAAACAGCTGGATCTGGGATGAGCTGTATAAAGAAAAATTTCAGTATAAGGTATGACAATTGCTCTTCTATAATAACTATGCTGTTTCTGGGGGTTTTGCTGCAGTAGCTAGTTGAATTTGAGCAGCATCAAGTATGTTGCGTATGTTGGGATGTCATTGAAGTGGCATTCGTGTGAATTAGAAAGAAATGGGCTTCTGTGTCTCACACTGTGTAGCCAGGAAAGTGTACATGATTTAGCAAGCCAAATATTCATGGACAATACACACAGTTCAAATCATACAGTTGTCCAAACTTCCTGTGTAGTAACAAATCCTACAGGAAGTATGTGCTTTTTGTTTTTAGGAACAAATACGGTGCCTATTGCACATTAAAGGATTATGTAAATCTCAATCATAGTGCCCATTTTAGTGTCAACAAAACAATACCTTTGTCTGTATGAAAACAGGGAGGCAAAGATGCTTTTGTTCACATTGGCATTGGCTAACGACTCACACTAGTTTTCAGGAAGAGGCCAGTTTTCAGTCTAGAATCACTGCGAGCTGAATAACAATTTGCAAAGCCAAAAAAGATAAAAGAAAAAAAAAGTGGGAGTTCTTCTGTTAAAACTAGGAACAGTGGACTTAATAACAATGAAAAATAAATGCATGGAGCCAAATCTGGGTTACTTAAAACAAACTTTCTTTGCAATAAAACCTCTGAATGTACTTATGGTAAAGAACATGTGAGAAGTAGGGTTTCCCTGTTGCTCTGAACAGAGATGAAAGCAAAGTCTGTAAAATCAACAGAGTGCTCATTTTACCTGAACAGAGGTGTTTAAACAAATTTGCCTCATGTCTTAAATATCTTTTACCCCCAAGTTGTTTTTAGTTATTTGTTCAATTTGATGAGTGTTTTGTTGTACTTTCTACTATTTCTGTGAAGGCACTTAGTATTTATAACCCACTTGATTTTGTAGGAAAAGCTGCAGGTTGTGGAACAGCAATGGTTTCTGCAGAGACTATATGTTCCAAATATAGTTCATTTTTTTAGATGAAGAAACCTTTTTTGAAGACATGCTTTAAGTTGCAATTTTCTTTGAAATGGGAGCATTCCTATAAAGCACAAAATATTTTACTAGATTGTTTTTATCATAAACCAAGCCTCCTTGGCACAGTGCATGTTGTTAAGGAAGTTTATTTTCTGATAGATAACACCTCATACATACACGTCTTATAAGTGCATGCATTGATCTTTAGCCAAGTCTTGGGCAATAAAATGTCTGCAAGGAGCTGGAGCACCTCTTCTATGAAGAAAGCTGAGAAAGTTGGGGGTGTTCAGCCTGTAGAAGTGAAGGCTGCAGGGCCACCTTGGAACAGCCTTCCAATACTTAAAAGAAGTTTAAAAGAAGGACAAGGGCTCATGGTTTTAAACTGAAAGTGAGTAGATTTAGATTGAATAGAAGGAAGAAACTCTCCCGTTGTGGGAGTGGTGAGGCACAGGTTGCCCAGAGAAGCTCTGGAAGCCCCATCCCTGATAGTGTTCAAGGCCAGGTCAGATAGGGCCAGGTCGAGTGGAAGGTGACCCTGTCTGTGGAGGAGTGTGAGTGTGTGGACCTCGATCATCTTTTAGACCCCTTTCAACCCAAACCACACCAAGATTCTGTGTTTCTATGACTTCAACATTTCTATGCATTTGTGGTACAAATTCAGTTTGCTGGAGCAGTTTTAAGAAAGTTTTAATGAATATCACAGTATCTTTATAATCTGTGTTGTTAACAATACAGAATTGCAAACCTTTCTTCAATTCTATTTCAGCAGTGAACTGCAAGCCTTTACAGTAATGCTTCAGGACAGAAGGAGGCCACTGCAGTAGTTCCCAGTAACACCTTGCTAATGTGCTTCAAAGTGCTTGTCTAACACTCTGTTGAATGATCTCAGCTGTGGTTTCTGGTGCCATTCATGATCCATTCTCCATGTTAATCACCCCTTTGTATTCTGCTGATTGCCATTGTACCTTATCTTCTCGTTTAACCTCGTCTCTCAGCCTTAAAACTCCTAAAATTTTGTGCAATTTAAAAAAATTTCTTAATTGTTTCTTTTCTCTTAAATATTCTCAGTATATCCCTAAGCATGGAAAAGGGTTGTACTCCTGCATGCTGTGTATTAAAGCCAGACTCCCTGCACATGATCTTAGGATGGATGGCAATGAGAATCCAGGTTTCAGATTCTCTACCTCGAGTTACTTGGCAATGCCTGGTTAGAATTATCATTCTATATGCCTCTGCTCAGGCAAGGAATTTTCTATCTTCTCCTTGGGTACAAAAAACATATATTAAAATTCAGAGGCCAAATTCATACCTCATTGCAGTCTGCAGCTTCATCATGAGAAAATGTGGAGGGGCAGGCACTGATCTCTTCTCTCTAGTGACCAGTGAGATGAGCCACATGAATGCATGAAGTTGAGTCAGGAGAGGTTTCATTTGGATATTAGGAAAAGGATCTTCACTTGGGGGGATGATTGGGTGCTGGGACTGGCTCCCCAGGGAAGGAGTCACAGCACCAAGAGTTCAAGAAGAATTTGGACAATGCTCTCAGACACACTGTGTGATTCTTGACATGTTCTGTGCAGGGCCAGGAGTTGGACTTGATGATCCTGATGGGACTCTTCCAACTCAGGATATTTTATCACTCTATGATCTGACTACCTGCCCCATGTAAGGCATCTACTCCTGTCCCCATTGTGTTCCTGCAAATACTTATGGAGAGGAGTAACTGGGGATTGTTTCTTCTCACATGGGCAAAGCACCAGTGACAATGTGTTCTGCTACATCTTGCCCCTCCGTAAGGCCAAGGCTCCCAGGCTTTGTCTCCCAGATGCTCTCAGCTCTGTTGAGTTTACAACTCTTGTAGAAACAGTGTGTCTATGAGACGCAGCAGATACAAGTCACAAATATTTATATCCTGGAAAGTATTTTCTCCATTCATTTCCTGTTCACTTTTCATAAACATTTCATGTTTACTATTCACTAAATATTAATAGCATAGCTGTTATTCAAACTTCTGTTTTGTTTCTTCATATATTTTTAGAAGAAAATACTTTGGGCTGTCTCTACAAACACACTTTCCCAAAATAATTGTTTTTCAAAGACTCCTTGAATCCTTTCTCTCTAGTTTTCAGTGTCTTGCTTATCTGTTCTGTTATTTTAAAATATAAATAATGCCTAAGAGTCATCCTTCTATTTCAGTAGCCTTTATAATTTTTTGCCCTAACTGTATCTCTAGATATTTGTGATTCAGAAATTAACTTGAAGCACTGTAGAACTATCTCTTACTTTGGATACTTGATAAACATTTGGCACCAGGAAGTTCAAGGAAATATAAAATTTACTCAAATATTAATTGCTTGCTGTCCATGTGGATCCTTCTCCCCACTCAACTCTTTCTACCTATAACCATGACCTGAAAAAACACTTTGTGAGAAGACAAAGAAGTACAGAACACATAGTTTAGTACTATGTATATTTTTCATAACTTGAGTTTTACCCTGCTGAGTTAAAATACCTGTTTTCTTTTCCCCTTGTTTGTAAGCTGCAAATTGAAGAATTTTCTCCCAGTTGTGACCTAATCAGTGAATCATAGTGAGAGGATTTTGCCACCTTCTGCTTCTTGTTCCTGATTGATAGTTTCTTTATCTCCCAGAGGTTTATATGGTTTGCAGAAGCTTTCTAACAGTTTTCAGTTGATCTTTTGAACATGCAGTTTCCAAAAATATTCTCTTTTCATGTCTGGATTCTGTTTGGCTTCTAAAATATCTCGTCAGTGGCTTCAGAGGCCACAATGAGCATGATTAGATGGTATTTGCTGCACATGTCTAGATGACATTTACCTCTAAATAGCAGGGGCAAGCAAGCACTGCCTCTAGGGCTGTCCCTCCCTGTGCTCTGAGCCAGCTCCCAGCCATGCAAAATCCAGCAGGACAAAAGGCAGGATGCATGAGCTCAGACTGGGGACAATATAACTACACTCTTGTGTCTGCCCTTTGACTGTGTGTATGAGGCCTCTCTGTCAGTTTACAAAGGCAATATTGACAGATTCTTTGTGACCCCGGTTCCTCTCCTGCCTCCCTGCTCAGGGAGCCTGTGATGTGATATGCCAACATTACTGACAGTCAACTTGGCAAAGCAGGATGGTGATTCCCATCAAAAACGTGGGTGCCCCTCCAATCCCTCAGGAAGATTGCTCTTAACAGTGACCTATATAATATATTCACACTTCACTTTGGAGACTTGGACTCCAATGCATTTCACCACCCCTAACATGCTGGTTAACTCCCAGGCAATGTCCACTCATTCTCCAGAAGCTTAATTGCACACTATGTGCTATTTCTTGATAAATAGAAAGTCTCTTAGTCAGCTCTGACAAAACAGTAAATTGTGGCTTCCTTGCTTAAGGCTTCAAGTTCGTCCAAGGATGACTTTTCCTGGTTTGTACCACATTCAACCAACCACAGTGCTAGCAGTAGTTAACTATGTGTCAGCTTTGAGGAGTGTGATTTTTGTCTTTCTCATAACATTTTTTACATCTCTTACATTATGTTCAATGTGACTGTAGCTATTGATCTCTCTTCTAACTGTGGTGAGTTAAAAATTAGTGGCTCACTGTATCTCCACATACTGTACTCTGTAGCAGTCATTTACTAGTAAGTGAGTCTGAGTGTCACTCATTTTAGAGAAAATGAAAAGGTTTTCTTCCACTGAACAGTAGCTGTGATGAGGAATTGAACTTTTCACAATTTTTTTTACTGGTTAGAAGGATTGAGTTGGGTTTGACTTATCCCAAAATCTCTGTGATAGCCATTTACTCCTCAGAGGACCCATTTTGCACAGTGACTCAACAGAGCATTTGATGTGGATTCACCCTTTTTAAAACAAAATTACTGTATAGCTTCAACATTATTCTCATTGCTGGTCTTTTATCTGAGCCTGTTTCCACAGCATGCATCTCTCTTCTTGCATAATGTAACTTTTCCCATCAACCTGTGGGCAGCTGAGGAGACAGAGCTAAACAAAGCTCAGATCAATGCTATTACATGTGATGTACATAGATGTTAACTGGCAATTTAATAGTGCTCTTGCATTTTTCTGTGCTGTATAGGATTGTGCAAGCTGAACCTGGGAGAAGCTGTGCAGTGTTCCCAACTAACAAGTCTTGAATTTAAGCTTGGTAATTTATGTGGGTGCAAGTGGATGCCTCTGAGAGAGATGAAATAATTTGGTCTAATGGCAGCACAGTTTGAATTTTAAGACTTGGATTTGAAACTATTTAAATGCAAAGCAACATATGTTTCACCAGTGGATTAATAAACTAAATTAAGGCTTAGCCAAAGATCTATATAAAATCCTAGAAATATTCGTAGACATATTCTATAAGTATTACTTGAATTATATACTGAAACCACTGTTGAAAAATTAAAATGAGACCTGTACAGTTTTAAACTACTCTAAAAATATAACATCCTGTTACTGGATGGTTTACAGACAAATCATTGGACTCAACAGAGGGGAAATTCTTTTGCTTGTGTTATACAGGTCAGGTTTGATGATCGAATGGTCCCTTCTGGACTTAAAAGCTATGAATCTGCTCCTTTTCTGCAATGTTCATATCAAAGGTCAAATTTCCAAGACTGGAATATTTCACTGAAGGACCAGAAGCTCTCTAAGATGTCTTTAAAATAATAAAAAGGTTAGAAAAGACATAAAATAAGGACAAGAGGAAGAACACGAAATAAACTAAACTAAGGAATTTCTGTCTTCAACCTACAAATGGGATTAAAATGTTAAATATCAGAGCATGCCATGTGCCTCCAGAAGTATTTATGTGTCAGTGAACAACTATATCACACAGCTTAAGCTGCTCTGCTTATGGATGACTCTCTCCTAATAATCATAATCTCTCACCTAACTAGATGCTGAAAGTCCTCGCTAAGAGGAATTCTATTTTCTGATTTGAATGTATACATGTCACCCCATGTAAATACATAAGCATAATTAAAGACTTACAGTGACAAATTCCCAAATCAAAATAGCCACTAACTATTTAATGACATTACCACAGTCTAGTATTAGCATCCACTCTCCCATACTGTCCCAAGACTGAAATACATACTGAACAACATTTTCATTTTTGGTGTTCATGCTCTAATCTCAGTAGGAATAATTTCAGTGTTCAGAGGAAGTTTCAATGAAGATCACTCTAAAAAAATGGGATACATGTTCTTGAGGCACCCTTTTAGACTGTGTTTGTAACTGTAACTTATTTTCTAAAGAGATTATACGTTAAAAATAATGTTCTCCAATTTTAACTTTAAATACTTATTTGCTGATACTAAGGAAAAAAAAACCGCACTCAAAATGTAAGCAGGACAAGTCTATATCCTCTAAACAATTAATAATTTACATTCCTCATAAATGACTTATCAAATACAAACAGAAATCAGCATTCCTTTTCCTACATTTTGATGAGCTCAGCAATATTGCAACATTGACTCCTTTATAATGAAGGATTTCTGAATTGTAATAAAAAGGGATATATTAAAATAGTGCACATGTTACTTATTAATTCCCTCCATCAATATGATCTGTATTTTGTGCCCCATTAACCTCCACTACCAGGCAAGTGTTTAATTTCTAATTTATACAACTGCTTTCTGATCAACTATCTGTGATGGCAGATAAGGCAAAAGTAGTAAGACATGATATTTGGAAGAAAAAATGCTGAGCTGGAGAGCACAGTGAGAGGTGTTTCATTTAGCTGACAGTCTTGCATATAACAATTCTTATCCAAAGACCCAAGAGCACTCAAATTTTATAGCCAATATGTTAGCTCTCTGTATCCATTAATGAAATTCAGCTATGGCTGAAGAAAGAATCTAACATCCTCTGTGAATTTACACCAAGATGACACAGAAAGTAGATGTATAATTAGGAATCTTCATATCAGTGTAAGAAATATAGGAGCAATTAGTCAAGAGAAATTTCATCAAGATCCAAAAAAATTATGGCTCTGTGCCACTTGAATCTAGCTTTAGTACATTTGAATCTTACTGAAAGGACAATATCTCTCAGAATTTCTGTAATAACACAATATTATGCTTCTCTTTAATATATTTTGTATTCGTATACATAATTATTATTAATAGCAACTAATTACTGCAGAAAAATTCCTTGATGAGGGGGGCAGAGTTTTCCTTGCAGTGCAATGATTTTTAATGTTTTTTGAACGGTTAATAGTTTCATTTCTTAATTGAAAAAAATAGGATTTCTATTAACTGCTTTTCCTGCTAAAGCAGTCCAAAACAATGCTGTCAATCTTGTTTTCCAAGGTACCTGAGCTAAATCCATTTCGGCTCATATTTTACAGAGTTTCAAAAATGAGATGAAGAATGGAACTCTTATTCTGTTTAAATAGAATTCTTTTTTTAGAAGTAGCTGTGATAACATCATAAAATTTCTTGCTGGGTTCCTTTCTGTAAAAACACAAAGCAGGGTTTGGTTTATACAACTTCTCTTCCTTACATGCAACTTCCCCCCTCCTTCTCCTTCACACACCCATATTTAGGAAAGGGAAATTCTTGACAGCGAGCCCTCAGTGGCAATGACCATCTGGCTTTGTGTTCACTGGTAGGTGCTAATTGGCAGTGGTGAAAAGTGGTGGTAATAAATGCTCAGCCCAGCCTCTGTTTGACTGAAAAAGAAAATTCTTTGAACTTTACAGGATTTTTAACAAATAGAGCTTTTTTGAGTTATAAATGCTTAGATTTTTACCAATGTTAGTAGCATACTGGCGTGACATTCTGAGCAGCTTTATAGCAAAGGAAGAAGAATTTAAGTCGTGGTACAATTGCAGCCATTAATAGAATATTTCTTTTAACAACTGCTGCCCCAAAGGAACAGTTTTGCTGTTTGTTTTTCTACAAGCAGAATTATGTTTCAGAGAAGAGAGTCTTGGGTGTACCCTACACCTTCACAGGATGCCCTGATTTCATGGGAAGTGTCTCAAAAATCAAGGTTTAAGAGTAATACAGGAACGTGAAATTCACAATGCTACTTTGTACATGAGTTTTGTATATGAATTGAACAAAGTGTGTGCTCAATAGCACATTTCTTACCCTAGATATGAAATTAGTACCACTGTATCCATTAAGACTACTCAGGGTAGGGAGCACCTGGCAGAATATCATTCATTGGATATGGTTCTGACTTAATAGATACATTTTTTTGTTTTCTCAATATAAAGATATAAGGTAGTTTGAAGGAAAGGTTCTAACTTGCAAGTGGGCAAAGTTTGAATATTATTAATTTGTATTTTGGAAACTG
This sequence comes from Toxostoma redivivum, assembly GCA_013397375.1. NCBI lineage: Eukaryota > Metazoa > Chordata > Aves > Passeriformes > Mimidae > Toxostoma > Toxostoma redivivum. The sequence goes on from VXBI01003376.1 coordinate 824,089, forward strand.
CTTCACTTGGTTTTATTCAAAAAGTCACAAGTATCTTGAAATATGTGTATTTTGTCTAACTTGCAAGCTAATCTAAGCCATTTTAGCACGAGTTCTACAAAATTAATTTTAAAATCCTCCATAAAAATATCTTCAATAAGAGCATTATACTGTGCTGAAAATTCATAGCATGCCTTTCATCAAATGTTAGACAACAAAGCTATATTTATTTATATTTTATTTATTTATAGAATAGCTATTACTGCTGAATACTAAAGCAAATAAAAATTCTTTAGAATTTAAAAAGAAATGGTGACTTATTTTGAGAGCTGACGGTATGTGATTTTTACGTGATCTTTGTTGCTTATCAGTGTTCAACAGACACCTTGGGATTTTAAGTTAGAAGTCTAACTTTCACATGGAAAAACAGAGGTGAGACAAAATTTATCTTTAGTTTCTATTTCCAGTAATGATACTAGCCCTCTGCCCTTACTAAATCCTTTCCTGACTTATGCTTATCTTTCTCCATGTTAGTTCAAGTCATAAATAAGATAATAGATGTAAATTTGAAATGTGACCTTTTCCTTCATTCAGTTCTTTTGCAAATTTCAGTAATTACAGGGAGAGTATTTCATATTTGTAGAACATGTTGAGAAGAACTACATCTTGGCTGGTAATTCTAGTTGCTACTGATATCAAGAAAAGAGCTTTTATCCTTCATTTCTTATGCCATTATGGATCTGATCCATAGAATTCTCAGCTAAACCTTGGTTCTAGAAGACTAGAGAAAGAAAATCAATTGCTAACTTTATATATTTGCAAAGTGACACTTGCTAGTAAAGTTGTCAGAATCTTATGTTTCTCCAGTTGGAAGGTTTATAAAAGCTGCTTCATCCATATTAAATTCTAAAGTGAAATAGATTTGTGTGGGAGAGAACTTAATCTCAGTTTAACATCAGTACAGCACCCCAAAGGATCATAGTTCATGCCTAATTGAGCTTTTGCAGCACAGTCACGATCACTTACATGAGGAGATAAAATAGATGCCATAACTTCAAAAGAGAAAATACTTTTACTCTCTTCTGCCCTCTTTCCCTCTTGCTTCTCTCTCCTCCCCATTCCACCCCCTTTAGAGCAATAAATGCACACTGCATTTTGCACATTCCCACAGCAGATAAACACAGACAAATTTTCCTAGTGATGACCTTGTTTGTCAATACTTGAAAAACTTAAAACTATGTCTGGCCATAGTTTTATAATCAGAACGGTCATAATTTTTGCAATTTCCCTTTAATTTTTCCTATAGAAAACCTCAGTTCTGGTAGTTGGGAAGAGCACTACAACATGGATTATTTGGATGGTCACCACTGTGGCTCCCACTCTGTAGCTGTGTGCTTCTTCAACTCATGATGTGAAAATCAGCCATTTCTATTCAGCCCATAACACCCTCTTGTATTCTGTGGAATCAGTAAAAGATGAGGATCAATATCATCCAATTTCTAGAAGGAATAGTAACTGTCTTAGGAATAGTTACTTACCAAGAACAAGAAGGGTTATTATAGGAACTTTAGTGTATTTTATTTCCTCTTGCACAGATCAAAAGGAATATCTTGCAATAAAATGCAACACATATTATGCACTAACAAGATATGGTATAATGTTTTACATTGCATTAATGGACACAGTGTGCTCAGACCATCTCTATCAAAAGTTCTGCCTTTTTTTCACAGCACAATAATGTCTCTTGACCCTCTCACCTGTTCCCAATTCCCTGCAGAAATGTGATTGTATCTGAAGCTGTCAAATGGAAATTATGGCTGTACATTGGAGATAGGAAATGTTTTGCAAGTCCACTTATTCCAGTGTAGAAAAGTTGATGTTACATGTTTTGCCCAAGAGGCCTTGCATCGAATATCCAAAAAGACTTGCTGGGTCTCTCTGAAATACAGGAAGAAAATTGTTATTTCTCCTCATGTCCTGTCTCGTCTTGAAATGAATGAATGTGTTGAATCAATCCAATTGTTAGAGAATGATTGAAGAAGTTCAATCAGATAGCTTTTAAGGTAGGAACAAAGGGGGATTAACACTGGCAAGCAGGAATCAGTGCCCAAAACCAAGAAGAGAGTCCAGATTAGGTTGCACATTTTTATCTGATGCAATGCAAAAAGCACTTCCTTCCCAGATACAGCATTTAATTTTCTTTGTAAATAGTTTTACAAAGAATAAATGAACAGGTGTTATTATACAATAGTTATGGATCTTGGCTGTCTAGTTTTTTTCATTTCCTTTTTGTCATTGAAAGATTATACCAGAACATGTTTTATATCTTCATGCACCAAGAACTTTAGCCAGTTACTAGCTTATTAGTGAAGAACACAACTTGAGTTAACCCAGCCAGTAAATCTAAATACTCCTAAGTTGGTACTCTTAGAATAAACTTTCAGTTTCTTAAGTACTGAGTAAAATATTTTCAGTTATCTAATAGTACAAGTAACCTTGACTATGATTGCCACACTCCTATGTCAACACTTTAATAACTTTGTCTCTAGTTTATGCACTGGTGGTGTCATATAAAGATTTTATCTAATACTTTTAGTAGAGAATTTAAATGGGACCAATCCAAGACATCTAAATAAAAGAAGAAGGTGGCTGTGTGGCCCTGCATAGAGTGCTGCTATAATGCTTTCCTTGTGAAACCTTTTTTCATGTCGGAAGTAATCTAACTGATGCTGAACAGGATGTTGGGGAGCCTCCCACAGAGAGTGGTTGTATACTAGTTTGATGGGACTTAGAGCAAATAACAAGTGCCACAAAGGTTTTTATTCCCAGATTTTGAGGGAGCTTTTAGAAAGAAAAGAGTAGCATAGCTGCTTGAGAAAGGAAATAAGAAAATTCTGAAATACCCATGTACTTATGAGTGGAAAAAATCTGCTGTCTTTCAACTGCCACAACACTGGTAACTTTATGATTGATATTCAGTAAGCATAGTCCTAAAAATAAATCAATGCACATTTTGAATGCTGTCTGTTTGTTACACATCCTTGTACAGTGTTCTGTTTTTTAAGTCCTGATAATGAAACTTTGTCCTGATTTTACAATTATAATGGGATTCATAGCTTTAAAGTCATTAGGATTAACATCAGTAAAAACAGTTAAGATCTACATTATGAATAAAATGAAAATTAAAAAAAAATTGTCTAGAGTAGAGATGTGCCTTGAGTATGTAACATTTTTTTTCCTGTTTTCCATTGACTTACAGTCTATTATTACATGTTGCTGGTAGCAACCTTAAAGCCAAAGAATGGCTTTGTATTCTACGGTCCCTTTGGAAGTTAAGCTACTCAGAAGGTTGTCTGAATGTTACATAAATGAGATTTTACATAAGTCAGCCTTAATAAAAGGAGCACTATAACTGTGCTCTGTTTGGGGGCATGCTATCCATTTGGAAATAAAGTGTTTTCCAGCCCCATGCAAGGAAGTGCCAGCCTGTCCTCAGTGCCTCCACAACTGTTTCTAGGGGATTTGATAGTTATAATGCATGATGCCTGCCAAGTCCACCAAATCTCCTGAAAAGTAGCTATAGCAATGAAAGATTATGTCAGATAAGCAAAAGTCAACTGTCACTGCAAACATCAGGAATGTTGCACTGCATAATGGTCACTGTTAGACACAACAGAGATTTAGCTGGAATCATTTGTGGTGATGAAGGAAAAAAAAAATCATATTTCATGGGCATCATCACATGGATGTAACATCCTGGAAAATACCTGGAGAACAGAAGGCCTGACATCAAACTCTGCATAAATCTCAGCTTGATAAGTATGAGTATGTTCCTAGATAAAGACAAACTTAAGATATAGCAGACCCTGTTACAGGTCTCTGATGAGAATGTAATTCATAAACGCCTTAAGTGTCATCAACTCATAGAGTCTGACTTTCTGAAAAATTCAGAGTACATCTAATTCAAATGAGACTCAATATAAAAATATCTAGCTTTTCCTGCAGGAAAGCTAACAATTCCATGTCACTACAGACCAGTGTTCGAAATTTAATTAGTTTTATTTTGAGGATTTAGAAGTCGGGAATCCAATGCGCCCTCCTAGACTGTAACATGTATTAAGAAGAAATAGAGATCTTAGTTTTATTAAATTTTTTTTGGATCCTCACTTTATATTTCACAGCAAGATTAAAGTATTCATGATATTTTTAGTTCCATTTTATAAACGTTTAATAACAGCTCCAGAAAAACTATTAATAAACAGCATAATACACATTTATGTGCATTTATTTTTGTCTTGTTTTCACTCATTGCCTATGATGATATTAAAGAAATACACAAGCATTACTGACAACTTTGGAAGTATCAGAGCAAACACTGTGATTCTCTCTCCTTGCATGAGTAGCATTTGATTCAACATTCACAGTAGAGGCAATCATACAGCCAACAGGACAATTTCAGGATCTGGGGGTTTTAACATAAACTATGTGTGATCAATGAATACCATTTCAGGCTCTCTTTATTTGGATTTTGTTTAAAATGGATGAATAACTATAAGCAGACTGGGTGTGACCTGTATCCAAAAACAGTCTCAGAGAAATTAATGGGACTAATTATGAACTAAGGATCTAATTTAGGTCAGAGCGAGGTGACATAGCTTGATACTTATTTGGCCAGATTTAGTAGGCAATGTATTTTTGGACTGCTTTTTTTTTGGAAAGTTAAAAAATTTCTGTGAAAAAAATTATTCTTCTCTAAGAGTGATCAACAGACCAGAATTGCCTGTGATCTCATAGCCAAGTAAAATCGTCAATATAATCAAAATAAATATAAAGATCTTTCTTGCCAGCACTCAATTGATCTTTTATCTTCTTCTGCTCTCTGAAACATCTCTTTCCTGATCTTGACAGAATATGAAAGTATCAGTGCATTTGAGCTATCAGAGAATGCACTACAAAGCAAAAGCAATTTTAATATTTTGGATATAAGTAACATAGATAGGATTACTGGTTTCTGATTGATTTTTTCCTCGTTTTTATGAGAATATATATATCAAGTATTGTTGTTGTTGTTGGTTGTTGTCATCACAGCTAGTAATTCTCATCAAAGAAGGCACAAGGGATAGTATTCTGTGAAAAGCTACTCCATGTTTCCCAATAGTTTTCTTGAATCTTCCTCTGGCTTATCTGGTTCCCCCCACCACAGAGGAAGAAATTCTGGGCTTGACAACTGTGATTCACCATAACAGTTGTATTTTAGGAAACATATTAATAATTTAAAAAAGCTCCAGTGATCTTTTGCAGCCATGCTCTTTCTTCTCTAGAAGTATATTAAGCCTATATAAACTCAGTATGCTGCTCAATCATTTTATTACAATATTTGTTAGTATATGGACCAGAATTACATCCTTATATCCTCAAGGGGCACTAATGTGATTTTGTCTTTGCCTATCTACTTCATTAAAAGTTCACTTCTCACTTCTGTACCTGAAAAAAATGACCTGGCTGACCCGAGTAGTTCAGCCATACTCAGCACATTCTACTTCACTATGAGCAATTTAAAGAGCTGAATTTTTATGTTCAGAAAGTCTAACAAATGTGATTATAGCATATACAGATCCTATTACTTTCCATTTCCATCCACTACACTGGTACCTATGTTCACCCCCCACAAAATATTTTCCAGTTTTCTGAGCAGCCACCTATAACATCTATACGTAGAAGTGAGACCAGCAGCTAGGCTGTGGCTTCTAAGTCAAGAAGTGCTCATTCACCAAGGGAGGAAGAAATATCTTGAAAAATCAAGACTCCTCTAAATATCCAATCTTTTCCAGCTGCAAATAGACATTGCTTCTCCTGCTTCTCCCTGTTCCCTGCTTAGCAACTCTGCAAAGTTCCTGGAAGGCTGGTTCAGAAAGTGGGGAGGAAATCTACATTATAGTGGAAATGATCTCTCTATTGGCAAGATCTGCTTGAAACCACCCTGCTTTTCTGGTGCAAATTAAAATGCCAGCTCAAGCAGAGAGAGAGGGAAGGCAAGAGGGTATTGCTGCTAGTATTTGATACAGCAAAAAAAGCGAAGTAGTGATCAAAGTTAAATGATGTTGATGAAGCAGAAACAGGAAATGTTGTCACCAAATAAATAGCACAGTGTTATTTGTATATTAAAAAAGGGTAGCATATTCCATGTAACTCTAAATATATTTTTTTTAATTAATAAAATATTGGACTATGATTTCATATAAAAGTCAAGATAGAACACATGGAGACCAAAAATCTAAGCTAAAAGTCATGGTTCAGAAAGATAGAAATGAAACTAAGTATTCTGTTTCCAAGGGTCTTCAACATGAAAGTTGAGAAATCTTTAAGAGCCATGTGGAAAATTTCTGCCTGTTTGGAAACTCATGTTTTCAACTTTCTATGCATGGAAATGATACTTTTTACTGTATATTTTTTACTGTAAGCAGCTCTGTTCCCTATTTTTGAACTTTTTTTTTCATAGCTTGTTTTTCAGACATTTCTTATTAATGTTGTGCTTAATTCCAGGGTAGAATGCACCTACTTTGGCATGGTATAAAATAAGAGCATGTACAGGATTATCACAAAACCACATTTGCAACACATGCAGCTGCTCACTGCAGACCGTGTGAAGAGGACACAGCTTTGCCAAGCAGAGCTCTTGCTGCTTCCAGCCGGCACTGTGAAATCCCACTACCCCCACAGCAAAGGAGCTTTCAAAACTCCTACCAACTCAGCCACTGGGGTGGCAGGCTGTCCCTAGAAAATAGCCCAGCACCAGGTAATTTGGAGAATTTAGGCCCCAACTGGTTATTGTGCTCTTTATACAAAACATCTTCCCATGTGGCAGTTTCCTGTACAAAGAAAATTGTAAATATAATGTTAACTCAGGTACAGATTTTTAAATTTGTTAATTACTTTTCATTTTTAAATGGTCTATCCATGTATTTAGTAAAAAGTGTGTTTCATACCTGCAGATGAAATAATAGATTGTGAAAACATTTTCTTTTTTTCATTTTTAATTACAAATCAGGAATTTGAAACATGAAATTTTATGAGCAAGTCCATAAACTTTGAGGGATTATTGTTTAAAGGGTCTGTATTTTGTCTCCTCACTGTTTAAATGCTTTACAATTTCTATCAATGTCTAGCTTAAGTTGAATAAATATTTTATCTAAATATAAGTAATTCTCAGCCAAAGAGTGAGAGTCTCCAATTTTGGAAACAAAATCCGTGACAAATCAAAAGCAGTATCATCAGTAAAACAGTTGGATTAGTTTGACTCTAGAATTTATTTGCTTTCATTTTTTACTCTGTATTTATCAGAAAGAAGTTTGGTTTTCTGTGGAAATGAATTTAAAGGAAGACACACAAGTCCTGTATTAAATGGTCTTTTTCCCTTAGTTATTCTATCATTCTGTGGGGTTTTATTACAATTATTATTTTGATATATCTAAACGATTTTAAATTTTGTAACATCCCTGTAACAAGGTTCAAAATTTAATATAAAAATGGCTCAAAGTCAAAATTGTCGTATAATTTGTACAGAACTGAAAATATGAAGGAGTGGGAGGCTGAGATCAAACCTTGGGATCATAACTTTCCTTGGCTCATAGAAGATGATGGGAAAAGAAGACACAATTTTATGTCAATACATTTGGTATCTTGGGCATTCTTTATATAACTGAGTGCAAATAAAATAAGGGAAACCCCTTCTACCTACTGGTATTTCAGCATTTGAGGCTGATGTCTATAATACTAGTTCACACTCAGGTGTGCCATAAAATATGTTCTGTCAGGCAGTTGAAAAAGGAGAGGAAGGGAGCAGAGAAAAATGACCTTTTCAGGTTGTTCAGACTCGCACAGGAAGCCAGTGAAGCAGAACCACATCACATTGACTTGTTGGACTCTGTCACAATTTATCACTCTGTTCTGGTGCAAACTTCACCCCTTTTGTAACACTGTAAAACCAGAAATCGATGCAATAGATAGTCTTTTAGATAAAGAGTACTGAGAGACATAACTTACTGAGATTTCTCCTGTAACCTTTCTTTTTTAAAGGAAAAGCAACTTTCTTACTGAAGCAAGCAACTTTCTTACTGAATATAATGTTAGGTTTACCACCTCTAGCAAAAAACAACACATTGTAATTTTTTGGTTCACTTACAATGCTACTGCACTTTTTATGCTTTTGCACAGTATGAGCATGGTCTCAATTTGATAATTAATAACATCCGCCTCCCTTACATGACAAATGATGTTTCTTAAATGGAAGATTTTTCATTTCTACAAGTTTTGCATGAGTCTTTTAGGAAAAGTTTTCAAATGCTTAGTTTTGTGCAATTTTTTTTCAAGTTTCAAACATGTATGAGAGCAAGTTAGTTTTTGAATCTGAAAGAACATGGTTTCTTTAAAATTCAACCTGCTTCTCCTGTGGATTCTTAAGCAGGGAATATATAAATAAGAAGAATTAGTCTTAACACTATGATGTGTAAAGTATTTTGAAATATAAAATGTATGCATTTTTATAAAATGATTGACTGTCCAAAAGGTGATTGCTTTCCAGATTTGATATGTTTAGACCCCATAAATATTCAAAGAAATATCTTTGCTGTATACTTCTGACATGTAAAGTAACATCTCAGTTTTTAATTACAGGGAACCTCAGACATGAAGAAATTAAATGACTTCAACAAACACCACAAAAGCAGAGAAAGGAATTGAATTTGGAATTCTTGAATGTTAATGATTTGGTTTCATTTGAATAATTAATCCTTTAATGTGTTGTTGTTCAGTATCTTTCATTTTACATTCCTGCAGTCTTTTTGTCTCCAAATAGAGCAGGTTTAGAAAGCAGCAAGAAGATGTGTATTCATTTCAGCAATCGTGAAAGGAAGCAGCAGGCTTGCTATTATTCAAGTAAATTCCATCTTTCTATACCTTGAAACTTACTTTTTTTACCAGAGATGAAATAACAAAATAGGTGTCCATGAACCATAGTGCTGTCTCATGGATGCTGATTGGAAGAAATGGGCTAGCAATTATGAACCACATTTTCTGTTTAACAACACAATACATATAGTCCGTATTTTAGGAAGACTTATTGCATTCTTCATAAACCTAAGCAATCCAGGTAGATTTTATCTCAGCTAAATTTAGCTGCTGAAATAAGTTCAGACAGTCAGAAGTTCTATAGAGCATTGACATCCAAAAGTTCACTAGTCTATAAGGTAGAAATAACAAATAAGAAGCTATGTGAGAAAGAGATATGTTGTCACTACATGGAGAAAAGAGGCAAAAAAATTGAAAAGCACAAATAGAAAGATCAAAGACACACTTGGTTTTGTATGTGTTAGTTCCATTTAAGAGGTATTTATTTAAAAAAACTTGCTTCCCTGGAGAAAAAGACTGCTAAGCAGTTATCCTCTGAGAATTATGTAGCTGTTGTTCTGTCTACCTACCTGTTTACATGTGTTCTTTTCTTGTTCTCCAATACAGAAACAAACTTTACAAATAAAATCCTTTTTCCAACTTTTGATTTTAAATCTGATGATTATTTAACTTTAGAAATTATCCAGATGAATAAAAATTACAAAAAAGGACGTAATGGCTTAAATGTATGCCTAAAAGAGAGTTGTGGATCACAACACAAAAGGTAATTATTAATTACTTTGAATATTTTACATAATATTTTTATTATGTTTTTATGAGGCAGGAATTTAATCCAAAATATCCAGTGAGATTTGGAATCCCATTTTGCTATCTGGTGATATTAAAAATATTACCTTTAATAGAAGGAACTCAGACATTAAATGGTATGTGCTATTTATAAGGTGGAAACAAGTGAGGAATTCCAACCCCAAGAAAGTTGCATTTTCAGGCAATTTGGTCAATGGTCAGCATTCCAAATGTTACTACGAGCCTTTATAGCAGACTAAAGATCAGGAAATGTAAATGAGCTCTTGCTACCAAGGAGTCAATTAAATCTGTATGGCTGTGAAAACCCTGCAGGGATGAAGGGCAGTCTGAGTTAAGGAGGAGATACAAATTAAAACCAGTTTTCAAAACTATTACTGACTATTATTTTTTTATTCTTTCCAAATGCTTTGCATTCTCTATCTTCCAAATAACACAGAATGAACTTGCACATTTATGAAGAATATAGTTTCAAAATTAATACAGTCTACAGGATATAATTTCTGATTTGAATTCACAATTTGCAGAGTACCAGCAGTTGTAGGGATTTGTTCCAGGCCAAATCCTGTCCAGAACATTAGCAGCTACAGCAGGCTAATTTCTAGTTTTATTGACCAGTGGTTAGTGCGACATGTCTGGGCTGAGTCTCATTTTCAGCAACATTTAATACCCTAAAATGAATGTGTCATCTTGTCATAGCTACAGTGAAAAAAAGGACAAATATAGACTTGATTGCACAGAATCATGTGGTTCTTGTGAACAAAGTTGATGGTGTTTGGATTTTTCTTTCATCAGTACTGACATACACTTGAGCACCAAAATGTATGCTGTCTCTCTCTCGGTGTGCTGCTGCTTCTAAAATTAACTTCAGGTACATAATCCCAACAGAACTGATCACTTCTTCCACTGCTGTGGCTATGGAGGCAAAGCTGAAGTGGTCCACAGTCATGAACCACCTGTGTCCATCCTCTCATTGGGACCTTAATACTATTATCTAAGCATTCAATACCATTTGCTCTTAGCTCCTTTGAACCTTCTCTTGTAGTTTCACCTTCTACTTAGGATGTTTTCACATCCTATCCTAAAAACACAGTTACCTGAAATGACATTTCTCAATTTCACTGTGCACCAACTCCATCACTCAGTGTTGGCTCCTCTTTGACATAGAGCTTGCAAATTGTTTTTGGCACCAAGGCACTCTCTTTCTTTTCTTTGTCCAAAGGAATGTAGGCCACTTTCTAGTGAATTCTATATGTATTTCTTGTTTCTCTCAAACAGGGAAGTCCTCTTCACAACTATTAATTTCCCAACAAAAAATAGACAGGAAAAAAAAAAAAAAAGAAAGAGACTGGGAAAGGTGATGATGGTGAATTATCACTCAGTGAAATATATTTTTCAGATCATGGGTTTGGGAGTCCAGGTTGTGGGTCTTCTACAGAAATTATAAGAAAATAATCATAAGATCTGAGACATTAAAATCTGGGAGAAAATATGGAAACCTTTAAGACAAATTCCTGAGAAGATCTCTGGAAAGAACCAGTTCAATGACACAAGCTTAAAATTAAGACTTTCCAAAAGTTAAGTGCTAGTGAAAGACATCTGTGAGTATGCAATTTTATTTTTAGGGAGATAATTTAAAGATATTTTAAAAACAGGATATTAGCTGTGGAAAATTACTGGCCCTTGAACTGAAATAAATAAAATATGACCTCCAGTACCAAATAATTCCTTCCATCTTACAATTATTCAAATATAGAAGTCAATTGGTCATTTGTTGGGTGTTCAGCCCACAGAGAAATAAGCTCCCAGCTATAGCTGATCAAGATTTATGTGTTTATAAATATATAATTTTAGCTGGCAGGCTTTCTTGATCAAGCACACCCCTTTTTTAAAAGAAAATGGCACATTTCCATAAAAGTGACAAGTAATAGTAATCTTTCTCAGACAGGCTTCCATTTTGCTGAGTGTTTCAGTCTGAGGGTTTGAACATGGGAACTGTGTGCCAGATCTGGGGAGGTCCTGTGAAAAGTGCTATGTGAATAACTGTACTTCAGTACTTGAAAGCGAAAATGAGGTTTTGGTACTTTAAAAATGAAAATTAAGTTTCAAGTGGAATAGAATGCAAAATTCATTTTCTCTGTCTCCAAGAAAAAAAAAATTTCTGCTGAATTAATGATTACATCCATAGTGAACCTCAGAGTAAAGGTCCAAGCAGATCTGTGTCAGATAATTCTCTTGTTTGAGGTGAGAATGCAAAAATACTGGGCCACAGATCAGCTTTATGCACAGGCATATTAAAGAAAAATAACAAACAAAAAACCAAGAGGAGTTCAGATTTATGAATTTAAATAAAATGTTGACATAGTTTACAGTTGTATCTCTCAGCTGTGGACATCTAATCACTGATGTAATGGATTAGGACAGGTAAAATACACACTCTTGCTTTAAAAGTTTTATGAGCCTAATCACTTCCTAGATTTTTTCCATGAAAATAGTTTTATCTGAAATCATTCAATGAATTCAATATGAATTTGCTAGCAGTCAGCAGGCCGCAGTCACTGGGATCAGTTTTAATAACATTAACAAGCCCTGACATCTATGTTATATGAATTCCTGGAGCTTAATATTGGAATAGCTGTAGTTTGATACCATGGATGGGTGCCCATGCTGGGTGCAGTATGCAGATGTATCTTCCAGTTTAGTTTCATTCCAAAGGAATCCACTTTGTATCTTCTCCCATTCCTGTGCAATGTAAACCAGGGTGTGGTGTGTCAATCAGAAAATCCACTCCAAAAACATAGTCTCAATCAGAGCTAAAGTGTTCATGTGGACAGATGCACACTGAGCCTACCCTCCTGTTTCTCCCCAGGTAACGTGTTAGTGCAGTCGAAGCAGGGTATAAATTCCACAGGTTATACTGCTTAGTTCCTTTCCTTCTATAACATTTTTTTTTATTCATAACCATCACTTTAATACGGGCTACAGGTGAATCTTCTCAAACTTGAGCATGCCTTGACCTTGAGAGCAGAAATTACCTATATAGTAAGTGTTGATTAGTCACTAAGTAACTCACCTGAAAACATGCAATTACAGAAACTTTATTTTGTTTCATAACATTGCCAAACTAGTGAATTGTAACACAGCCCTCAAGGTATTATTAGACAGTTTGAAACTAGTAAAACACAGAGGATGATAATCACACCTCAGGACCTCAGGATTCTAGGGAAACCTTTGGTCCACACTTTATGTAAGTGGATGTGATCAATCTGCTCTATACTTTGTTATCCCTAAGCTGTATGGACACAGGTTCTTGTAGCCAGAAAACATCCGCAGTTCCCTTAGCACTGGAGACATAATTCCCAGTCCCACTTCCAGCCCTGGCCTCTGTTTCCTTGCCCTCGCATCTCTGGAACTGGTTCTGCCCAACTAACACCTTCGTTTTTCACTTTGGAACATTTTCTTTTATTGTACACAAGCAAAATTTGGGTCTTTATCTGGAATCAGTTTTCCAGAAATTGTCATCTGTTTTGGGAAAATTCCCAAGACAGGATAAACAGGCTTGAAACTAAGAAATATGTTGTTCTTTTCTAACACTGGGAAAAAAATTTTTCTGTTTCATTTCCTGTTTTTCTGTTACTAAAAAAAAATCCAGGATTTTGAAGCCCAACCCAGCAAATCATTGAACATTAACTTAAAGCACATGAAAGCCACTGTTAAATCAGTGGAACTGTTTGTAGTCAGAAGGGAAAATCTGTTGCCTTGGATTACTGGAACAGAAGAAATTTATTTTATTTATAGTGTTTTCATTTTTTCACAAATAATACTGCAACTAACTTGATGCAACCCCAAAAATTCTGTTTTGTGAATCTGAGACATAAAATAGTGGTTTTTGTATGAATGTTAATAGAATATTCTATTAATATACTTCTCATCAACAGTAATAATTTCAGGATATTTAGTGTTCTTAGCTGTCCCTATTAACAGAAATTGAATCAAGTCATTTTACACAACCAGAGAATGAGGCCATCCTGTTTCTGGCCTTTCTGATGATGCAATAATTTGGCTCTGAATCCATAGGAAAATTTAACTGAAGGAGTAAGAGCAACACAGACTGCAGGAGTGATACATAGGAAGCAAAATGAGAGGGTTCCACATTTTACAGAGCACTTCCATATTACAGATGATTCAACAAATAATATTTTAATTATTGTCATTTTTAAAACTTTATCATAGGAACTACTATGGTAGTTATGCTGAGCATTAACCTAGCACAGCAACATCAGACTGTACAACTTGCTGTATTGTAAATCAGGGATTCCCCCAGGCAGCCATAATTTGTCAGTCCTTCTGGGTTTTCTACTTTAACTTTTCTATTTTAAGGACTACACATGTGCTTTGTGTTAGAGTAGGGAAGTCATAGCAGACTAAACTACAGTCTATGGTGACTTTGCCTTTTAGGTCATGCCCTTCCTTGGTCTTAAAGGAAGATGGTCACATATAAAAACAAATTATGATTCAGAGAATCCCTACAGAGACATTAACCAGAGAAATGTGGTTTTTCACTGTGCCTTCACCCAATGTACTATGTCCCTGTAAAAATAGTCTTGTTCTGGTCTAATTAATTGGCTCTCTAAACCTTGCCTTGCCCACTACATACAAAGTGGTTTTGTAAATTCAAAGGAGACATGGTCCTGAGCCACAATATTTATAAGATCATGGCATCCGGGGATGGAAAACAACGAATACATCATCCGGTACACCTCCCCAGCAGAGCAGGGTAGCCCAGTTAAAAATGCCTCAAATAACATGGCTTTGACCACATCCCGAGCCAGCCAGTCCACTGCCTCACTCACCCTGTGCTGTGAAGCTGCCCTTGATTTTCTTGGTATCTTGTTTCACAGCTCCAGCCTCTAACTTTGAATTCAGCTCTGCTATGGAAAGGGAGCAAACCTCCCTTGCCTGAGGACAGCCTTTCACACACAGACAATTCCTCACCTCCCGTTTATGCTTCTATCTCATTACTGCTCTTTTGAATAGGGGAAATTTGTTTAGATGAAATTTCTGTATCAGCTGACAGAGCCTCAGGATTTGATTTTTGATAGTTTTCTCACATCTTGAAATACTATTGCACTTTCACTACACAACTATAGCACTGGATTTCTGAGTAGTCGTTCTAATGACTGAAACCATAGGTTTTGCTACTGGAACAATGTAATATGATTATGAAGAGGGCAGTATCTCAGCAGATGAGGGTAGTACTTGTACAGCCTTAATAATGATATAAATGAACCTTAACAGGCAGACAACATATTTCCCTGAAATAAATGATTCACTTATCTAGTTGTAAAATAGACTGAAACTCCTCTTTCACTTCCTCAGGGTGGTAATTTAAAGGATTTACTTAATGCTGTTTGATACCCTGTCCAGGGATTTCTTGAAAGCTGAAGTTGTTGGCTCTTCAATAAAGAAAGTTTATTAAAGCCCTTGGTTTCAGGGATTTTTTTTGTTTCCTTTTTTCTCTTTTTCTTTAAGTGAATGTGTTGGTGGTTCAAATAAATATCTGTCTAGACAGATGTCAAAAGCAAAATCCAATTATAAAGGCTTCTTCATTATAGAAATAATAATAATAAAACATTAAAAAAAATAATTTGTGGTGTAAAGAACACCCAAGTTCTGAATGAAGAGCCAGATCTTTTTGTTTTGGCTACCACACAGCAAAGTGCAGTCAGTCAGTCAGACCAGAAGTTCCCTTACACAGAGCGTGGGTGCAGGGAGGGTGTGTGCCTACAGTAAAGTGGTTGGAAACACAGCAATGGATTTTGTGGTTTTCTCCTTTGAAAGCTATCATCTGGTTAATGCTGGGATTTCTGAAGACCTCAAGGGAAATAGATTTTTCAGTTCTCATCACACTGGGGGCTCTTTTCTTGGAGAGGTTTTGTACAGCCTGAAAGGTTTGAGAACTCCTTCCCAAGCTCCCCACGGCTGCAGTGAGATCAGCCGCTGATCACCAGGAGCTGCTGCTAAACACTGGGGATTTGTGTGCTGCAGTGCTCAGCATCCCAGCACCTGGGTGTCAGCTGCCTGACAGCTGTACAGGGATTCAAAGCAGGATATATACCTAGGAACATCTTTAAGCCAAGGGGAGAATTAATGCTTTAACCACTGTGACACAGAAGCATATCCGCTAAGCTTCTTTGTGTGCTGAAGTTGAATAAGGACAGCTCACTTCCAAGCACACTCTGTTAAATGCCACAATAATTTCTTTAGATTTACTTCACCTTTCCCTCAGGTTTTGGACCCACGTTGCTGTCACAAGAAATCTAATACATTCCTGAAAGCAGATTATGTCCCACTGCTGCAAATGCCATAGCACATACCAGTTCTCTGTGTTTGGGATCTGTCATGGCATACATCTTCCACTACTAGGAGTAAAAATGCAAACTAAGTTTAGCCCAGAACTTGTGTCCAGAACTGATGAAGTCATCACCTTGCTCAAACAGGAATGTGGAATCTTTTAGTGGGCAATAAAACTGGTATTGATTTTTAAATATTCTGCATCAAAATGTATTTGCAGCTCTAAAAACTGCAATTGATTTGTAATCAAAATGGCTCATTTTTTAACAAATGCTTTTCATTTCACCTTAAGATGATAATTGCATTAAATGATGGTCATAGCCTTCAGACAGAAAATGTGTTAGTTATAATTTTGCATGTCTGATCGTGGAAAGATATTTTTTACAACTGTCCTCAACAATGGGCAAATAATTTATTCTTCTGTAGAGAAATTAACAGCTAAGAACTGAGGCCACTAAATGGCACCTTTAAGCCATAAAATATCATCCTTTTTAAACTAGCTGTTGTTTGTTGTTTTGCCTCCTTTTTAAATAATGAAGAACCAAGAAGAAATCAACTGGAAGCAAAACCATGTAAAGGGAGCACAGTATTTACATTGATAATTTGGGATAAAAAAGGGCATCATTAATTTTTAATAAAATATATCCCTCATTCTGAGTTAATAGGAAATATCTGATATAATTTCTTAATATTAGACTTTTGACCATTACATTTTTATTTCCTGCTCAATGATCAGGACAGGAAATATGCCATATTTCATCTTCATCTTCAACAAACAACTAACTGTTTAATTTATTTTTATCTTTTGAGAGACTTCAGTAATTATTTAGTAGCAAAAATATCATCAAAACTACATTCCTCTAGAGAAATCAGTAATTTGATTTTCATCCATAACTAACCGTACAGATTGCTGTGACCCATGTACTAATCATATGTCAGGCACCTGGACTTGATTTCAGGAATAAGATACACTGATATGCCTGGTTTTTTAGTCCAACCTATAAAGAAACCTGTTAAGAAGCCTGAATTTGAAGAAATAAAGATTTATTCCTGTTTTTTATAGGTTAGCCAAAATACCCACTCTATGTCCCAAGCAGTATTGACATTCACCTGTAATTACACATAGAAATAATGCTACTGCAAACAATAATGTTCCAAGGACAGCATGTTTCTATATTTACCTGTCAAAACCCTGTGCTTCTGGAGCTGAGGAATGTAATTTAATTGAGACTCTTTTTCTTCTTCCAGAGCATTAATTTATAATGTAATTTTGTGGCTAGTTTGAAGTACAGATTCATGTTCAGTCAAACTCTTTTGCTTAATGAATATTGTCTAAATGATCTTGGATCAAAGAGAAAGCACTGTGTATAAACAAGAGAAGTAACACTTCCCCATCCTGGAGATATCTCTTACAAACACTTCTAGTTTCACACAGGGTTAGGGTCCAATTCTTGATGACAAAAGCCAAGATCTAAAATACTTCTAGTCTGAAAATTCCACAGAGGATCAAGTCTTATTATTATTTACTGTTATTTCCTTGCAACAAGCCAAGATCTGGCAGCATTCTTCTGCTATCAGTTAGCATATCCTCCTGAAGGTCAGTGGTCAGTGGGGTCATTGAGGTGCTGGTGGTTCTGCTCCTTTTGCACTGAGATTCCAGAGAATATTATTGAGTGACTACTCACCTGTAGTTTTTCACTTTCTTGTTGTGTCTTGTCAGCGCTCTTAACAAATGTGTCCACAGAATTTTTATGGGTTGACTGGGAGTTGGGATGCTGCCCTACCTGGCTCACAGTTTGGTGTGACCATTTCTCCCAGTAGAGCTCACATGAGGGAGTCAGTGACCAGTTTGCAATGGAGACTGGAGCAAACATGAATTCCCACCTCAAGGACAGAGAGGTAACACTTACATGATGTATTATAGATATTTCCTTCAAATCCTACCTCTGTTGTAAGAATTTTTGTAAGACAGAATTTGAAAGTCAGTATGTCAATATGAACTGCAATTCCCAGTGGACAAGTAGTGACATAAAAAAGATTTACAGATGAAGCTCTGTAAAATAGGTTGTTATTTAAGTGCCTTTTAAATCTTTTTGTATTAAATAAATGAAGGTATCATTACCTGTGTGTTCCATCTACTGCAGGTATGGCACTAAGGCAAATACAGGTACTATTAACTTTGGTGAAGGCCACACAGTTCCTTTTGGGGTTGCTCACCTTCTTTATATCTGCAATCATAGTCAGAGACAGAACGAAAGAGAGGATTCCTGCTTTGGTTCAGTGTATTGTCATCAGAAGAAGGAAGCAGTTTTGTAAATTTTAAACCTGGTTTCTAGTTATGGTTATGGCAAATCTTGGACCACCCCACCTTTAAATTTTCTAAACATTTCATTTTGCTTTATGGTTATAATGTTTAGAATTTGTTACTAGTACTAGTAGCTGCAGATCTACTTATTTATGTCGTGTTCCTGCATTTACATTTTACTATCAGTTAAACCAGTTCACACAATATGTCAGAAGTATTTTGTGTTAGAGTTCTTAGATTTTTTTTTTACAGCCTCAACAATTTCATTATGATTCCTCTGGATTTGCAGCAGCTGTAGCAAATCAAGCTATGGTTCACAGATTTCACATAGCAACTCACAATTAATTTTTATTTCTTTTAATGGACTTCTTTACTGTACATAAAGACTGCATATGAACACAGAAACCTTTCCACCCCCCCATTTAAAAAAACTTAACATGTTCCTCTTTAGGATAGTGTAATTATAGGGATTCTACACTGTCAATCAAATACAGAGTTTCCATTTGAATTTTGAAATACTCTTTACTTACAGGCATGTTTTCAGGCATTTTTTCCCTTATCTGTCAGCATTTACTTAAATGGCAATTATACTACTGAAACAAACTCAGGTTTGACAGAGATCTGTAGTATTTGCCTTATTAAACAGAAAATAAGGAGTAAACCCACCTTGTTTACTCTTCAGAGACCCTTGTACTGTACTACATGAGAGCTCCACAGCCCTGGGGCTTTGTGTTTGTACTGATCTAAGACTGAATCCTAATATTTGAACATCTGTGTTGCCATCCTTCTACCTACTCTTTAAAAGAGAACAGGAAAAAGTGTAACCCCTTGGGGCAAGACTGTGTACCTATTAAATTGAAAAGATGCTGAGGTATAGAGCTTGACTGCCTTGCCTGAGGCCACACATTTCTCTTGGGTTGAAATTGTGTGTACCTTTCCACCACTTGCTTTGATACAAAACTTGTTGTGTAAGGGTGTAAAGGCTTGCAATCTTCACACAGCAATTTGCAAATTATAAAGAGAGGATTTGTGAGAACACAAACGTAGGGGGAAAAAATCTATCTCCTGCATGCACCGATATCTGAATTTTCTTTTTCTATTGTTAGGTTACTTTCCAGTGCAGGCATCTTTCCCCATGCCCAGCAGCCATTCCCAGATTTCTTGCTGACAGCCAAAGCCTGAACATTTAGCAGCATCTCCAGCTTCTGCCTCTGTGCCTTTGCCCCAGCCCTTCCCTGAGCAGGCAGGGAAGGAGCCTCAGGCACCCACACAGCCCACCCTGCTTGAGAATCAGATTTCAGACAAAAAGCTTTGTCCTTGGGCACAAATATGAAAATCAGCTTGTTTGGGTGTTTCTGTAGCTCCAGCCCTGGGTCACGTTGTGTTTGTGAGAGCCAAGGATGTGTAATGGCTGGGATATGTGGGGTTAGAAATGCAAGTGAGTGCATGTGAGCTCAGGTTGGTGGGGAATTGCCCTTATTTGTATGTGTGTATTTGTTTGAATAGACCTGCTGCACCCTACATCTTATCTAAATACAAAACAAGGCCCATGGCTTCTAGCAGCTCCCTTGTGCCTTCCCTCCTTCAGCTCCCTTTACCCAGCTGGAAAAAGAGAAGAGAACTTTAATGTCAGGGAAATTGTTTTGAATTTGCCACACTAACTTTTTGGTACCATCTCAGGATAACCAAAGTGTACCTATTCAGTGTGTTAAGCATCTCAGATGCCAGCTGAAGCCCAGGAAAATGAATAAAAAAACCCAAATAGCAGTTTGGAGAGGAGTTCTAGAAAGAGGTAAGATTTAAGATTTTGAACTAATATTTGCTTTACTCACTGAATATGGTTTTAGCTTTCATAGTGTGAGCTCACATTTGGATTTTTGTGTCCTTTTTGATACTATATATCATAAATAAGAAGAAGTATTAAATTTTCCACAATGAGATCTTTCAAAGAAAAAATTCCATTTGGACTACCTCAGAATCAGAAATGTTTACATTTTGTAGGCATATGATGACAAAGAATGAGTCTTTGAGAAATGTCTTAATTGTATGTTTGTGGGGTGGTTTTGGTTTTCTTTCTTTTCTTTTAGGAAAAATGCAAATATTTCAGTAAGAACTCTCAGTATCACAGCCAAAGGGGTCTCCACTAACCTTAGCAGGCACCATTTACAGGAGAACTTAATGGCCAAAGGCACAACACCTGCATGTCTCAGTACTCCAGAAAGGTGTCAGTAATAACAATCCCATCAGGTGGATACAAACCTATCTCTGCTGAGGTCTGTGCTTGGAGGCAGAGCCTGCATTGCCTTCTCTACTGACAATATCTTAAGTCCTCATGCTGAGCTACTGCCAGACAGCTGGCACATCAGCATAAAATCCTCTGCAACCTGCAATTGTGTGCAAGAATTGGAGCAAATAGCTGTGTGATTTAGCTCGTGTCCCCGTGGTTCAGCTGCTGCTGGCACAGCTTCCAGCTGATTCAAAGCAAGCCCAGGTATGTGTACATGACCTGGTCTTGGAGAGCTAACAGGTAGACATGACCTGCTCCCTGCCCCTGATTATGCAGCAACCTCCAGGAGACCTTGGGCACTCTGCTGATTTACTTCTGTCCTTTCACCAAAGCTTTCTTTTTTTCCTCTGTCCTAGTAGTTCATATATTTTTTTCTTCTTGAACAGATCTGTCCTCTCCGATACATGTATCCTGCTATTACACTTATTAGCATTTCATTATATTATTGTTCTGGGTTCTTTTCAGTTTGCTGGCATACAGACATGTCTTATTAAATCTTTCTCTCCAGATATTATTATCTCTGGTTGCCTACCAATTTTTTTTGAGTGTATTATTGTCAAATGCATATATTAGTTTTCGTTTTCCTTTCTTTGTGATTTTTTTTCTGTAAAAAAACAATGAGAAGTATAAAGACTTAACATGACTTTAATGCTTCATCCTATTTAAGAAGTGCAATTGCTAATGTCTAAAATGCACCTTGCATAATCCTGAATGATTATAAGCATGAGATCTTAATTACAGAGAACTTTATTCCTTAATTAATGTATTCCAGACATCTGTAGTTTTGATGTATAAAAACCTAGTTCTTGCCATGTGTATATTTTTAAGTCATACATGTTAAAAAAGAGATGAAGTTTTCTGGTACTTGTTAGCAGTGTAAGAGGTAGCTGCTTGGCACTTTTAAATCTGATCCTGTTAATCATCACAGTGCTTTCATCAGGCTTTTATATTTTTTTTAATACTGCCCAATCCTATAGGCATCTAGTCAGATAAATAATTTTACTGGCATATATAGATGACAGTAACCTTACTTCCAGACTCAGAGACATTTAAAATGTAAAGGGGAGAAGCTACTATGTAAAAGCACATAAGGGGCAAAAATTGTAAAAAGCATACAATTTTTTTTTAAAGTGAGAAAGTGTATACAACTAGAATCTTTTTACCCCCATCCACTTAGGAGCATGCTGTTCAACGACACTGAGAGATAATGTACCTAAATGGTTAATGCAAGGGTTGATCCTCCTCTAAAGCTGAGCTGGGAACAGAAGCTGAAATGACTTTTGGAAAGGGAGGGGCAGGAGGAATTCTGCCCCTTCTCCTGGCGCTTTAGCCCGTGAATGCACACAGCGATTGAGGAGCGGGAGCCCGGCGCGTGTGCTGGGCGCTCCTGGAAGCAGGCAGTGCTGTCTGCACATTGCCCCAGCCCTCCCTGAACTTTCCCGGGAATACAGCAGCCTGACAGCCCGGCTTCCCGCTGGGTGGATCTCCAACTCCAGCCGGGAGCGGCACTTCTTGTTTTTAATTAGCAAAGGTGAAAGGTGAATTAAAACTAGCTGTTTGGCAAGTCAGAGCAAGGATATCAGTTCTGAGGTGCACCAAGGAGGAGGGTGCTTTCTCCTTTTTTTCAGGTTTTTTTTTTTTTTTTTTTTTCCCCTCCCTCCCTCCTTCTCTGAATGAATTGCCTTGCAGGAGGGACTGAAAATACAGCTTCTTCCTGAATCCACTGGCAGAGTTACTAAAGGCAGCTCAAGACACAACACTGCAGAGTAACGCCTTGGAATGTCCTTGCACTTTATAAACAATTGTCCTAGGGAGGGAATATTTTTACATGACATTTGCACAGCTTGACAAGTGGCTAGCTGAGGCTGTGTGCTGCTCTGATGAACGCCGAATTTCCCACAGATACACCCCACAAACTGACCAAAGAGAGAGAATTAGCTGCACTGGCAAACTAGAAGTGGAAGTTGGAGCCTTAAAAACAGCCCACCAAAACAACAAACAAACAGCAGCAGCTCAGTGAAGAGAACAAGAAATTTATCCTGGGCAGGATGGCATCTGCTCAGGACCTTCTAATCCTGGCACTGTATGGCTTGTTACTAGAGTTACCGGCTGGATGTCACACTGCAGATACACGGCAGCCAAGGTTACGTCTGTCACATAAAGGTAGGTCAGTGTGTCAGCTTTTTAAAGACTTTATACTCTGCAAGTTCACTGACTTCACTGAATGTATTGTATCAGGGTTGAATTGTGGTCCTTTGGTAGAGCTAAATATTCTTCTTCAGAAATCTTGAGAATTGTTTCCTTGTAGTAAACTGCATCCTAGATTAAGTTTGCTGAATTCTGGAAGACTTAAGGTACTTGCAGTCATGATTTTAGACTGCTGAAATATTCTTCTACCTGAAAGTGTGTTAGATTTGCATGTCATTCTCTCTTACTCTCCATGCTGCAAGAAGGCTGTCAGATCCCTTAATAAAAGGGAAAGAAATGGAGAAGATAACCTGAAATTATTGCTGAATAAATGTACATCATGTAACATTTGAACAATTAAATGTCTGTTTCACTTTTAGAATTCTGTCTGTCTACAAATATAGCTAAGGCAAAAGGACTGAATTCCTGTGCAACCATATGATTCATTGTCTAAACTAGCAAGTGTCATCACACTATAATTAAAATGAGTACCTGCCAATGTAAGTCTGTTTGCTGTTTGACTGAGTTACCCAAAGGAAAAATGTTATTTTTTCTGACGTGTTTATGTAGAATACTTAAAACTTTTATTTTTGCTTAAAATTATTTAACCCTCAGTTACCTGAAGGTAGAACCATTCTTCCTTAGCTCTTTCAGTGTCTCTGTACTGTCCTGGATTGCATGTGATTTAAACTCTTCCCTGTGATTTGGGTTTAATCCTGTATATATAAAAAAAATACCTGTGCATAGCCACAGCATTTCAGTTCTCTGCAGCTGGACAAACATTTATAGATTATATACTTAGACAGGTATGACAGATGATCATTGCAATAAGAGAAAAGAATGTAATTGTGCAAGACTGATGATTGGCCAATCAATAATGTTTAGATACTACCTCTTAAGCACAGATGAAAAGAAAATTCTTTTTTGCTGATATAGTTGGTAATGAGCAAATTCCAATTTAGTCAAGAACATTTCAATGGTTATACAAGTGATAACTAAGCTGCACCATTGTGAAGTACATTAGAATACCTATTTTAAGAATGGCTAAGATTTAAGAGCTCCATGTGTATATAGCTTTACTCTAAACAAGGCTTAATTGTGTTTTATATAGCAAGCTAAATTACCAATTATAAGGAAGGGAGAAGCTAAATAGGATAATTGGTCTGAAAGTCTTGTAGGAAACTATAAGAAATGGAGTTTGCTTTTATAGGGCAGTGAAATGTTTTCAAGAAAAGTATTTTTCATGAAAAGCTGTCTTGTAGGTAAACAATTAATTGCTGTGAATGAAATAAATTATATGACCCATTTTGACATATAAATCACTTTTAACCTATGGTTTCAGAGTACAGTAGGAATGAGTGCCAAATGCTAATTGCATAATGCTAATTGTATAATCCTTTCGCATCTCTTACTGTTGAAAATGTGTATTTGAATATTGATTTACTTCTAGATCTAACTGCTAGGGCTATAATTATTATTGATATTTGTTTGCTTCTGGTGGAGTAAGGGAGATGAGAAAAGCACAGTAAATGAGACAAATAGACCTGGTGTTCTGTTGGTTCAGGACTTTGGATTAGCTGACAGTTTTGGCATACTCCCCACTATGATGCTGTGACTATTAACTACTTCTCTGCTCACTTGTAGTGGTATTTGCTTTCTAATGGTTGGAACTAGTGTACATTTCTCTGCATACTACTTCTCTTTTCAGCAGTAATTTGGGCATAACACATCATAACTCTGGTATCTTCAAAGAGATCTTAAAACATCCATTTCTCACAGAGGGCCAAATCTTACCTGCCTGATAGCAGTTCCCTCAGATCCAGAAAGATCTGTCCTCATAAATTCCCTACCACAGTCACATGCATCACCATCTTATATTTCACCTTGTTCAATACCCTATCACATTTTTCACACTTAGGAAATGTGACTGATTTTCAAGCAGTGTTGCAGTCAGGGAGTGCCTGACCCCACATCCCCAGCCAAGGGTTGGAAATGGCATACCTGCCTGCCACCCTGGGAACAGCTACTGCAGCCCTCCCAGCCAAAAGAATGTAGCGACCAAGCATGAAGACAATGAGCAAATGTCACTGCTGTCCTTGCTAATTAAACAGGAACAGCAGGAGGGACCCTCATCTTAATTGCATTGCTCCAGAGAAAGGCTGCAGTGGGTACCAGGGAGGTGTGGGGTGGTTACAAAGAGATGGTCATGTGCCTTCTGTATGAAGGTGCTTCAGCCTGTCCTGTGAGTTGCTGTTCTGGTACAGAGGATGAAGCCCGTATGTGTAAATTTTCAGTGTGGAGTAGCTGCAGCCTCAGATAAAAATTTTCACTGTGAAGATCCTGCAGCATGGAAGTCAGCAGGCCTGCTAACTGCCTGCCTTTGGAACTGCAGATCTTGGTGGCTAATTGGGGTTCAGGTCCTTTCAAGATGGGCTAATGCTGACTGGAAAGTTAAAAGCTTCTGTGATGAGTATGATGAGGTTATGGACATCAGAATTTTTGTTATGGAAGGATATTTAAAACCAGTTCATATTAAAGTCTTGTTTCCTTAGAGTCAAGAGAATGCTTGCACAAATGAGAAAGAGAGTCTCCTTTGATTTTTTTTTTTTATAAATTCACAAATTATCTCTTTAAATCACTTTTAAAATGGTGCTCAACGAAAGTGAGTTAGTGGTCTGACAGTGAACGAGAACCTTTTGCTCTCACAGCAAACCAGAGCTTCACCTGCAGTGCACATATGTCTCCAAACCCACAGCAACAAGATCAGGTCCTAACCCTTGCAGAGGGGTCGCCTGATGGATGGGAATACCACAATCCCCCTGCCAATTAAAACCGTATTGTGCAACCCCTGTTTGACTCCATGGCCATTTACTCTGCTTCAGTGGGACTTAATGAAAGTCCTGCATTCATGAACTACTGTTAAACCTGTCAGGTCAATGCAAACTGTAATGGTGATTTTTGCTAAAGTAGATGATGGTCTTTATTCACAGTAAACTCAAATGTGAATTTTGCAATTTCTTTATCAGATGAGAATTGATCTCATAACCACCTAGCAGTCATTTTATGATTCTAAGCTTATTCTTAGTAAGTTGAGGTAGGTTTATATCCAGAACTTGAAGGTGTTTTCCTCAAACCATCACCTTGTAGAAAATTTATACTGCAATTAGTACCTCTTCTTGTTATGATTTCAGTAAAGGTCAGTGTTTGAAGATGACCAATCAAAATCTATGTACTCAAATAGCTTTATGTTGATTTTTAGAGATAAAAACGTGTTATAGCTTGTTAATATTAGAGAGAAATAGATTTCTGCACTATTAAGTTATAGGTTGACAACTTCATTTAAAAATCATTAGCTCATTTTACATACAGTACAGACTCTGGCTAATGAGGTGTTAATGGAAGCCAAGCTTCAGACCCTATTCTTTATAGGCTGCTGGTTAAATTCTTTCCCAGTATCCCACAGTCTGGATTCTTGCAATGGGAAATGTATAATTAAGGTGAAATCAGCACACACTGCGTGTTAAAAAGAAACTATTTACATTACAGATTGAAATGGATTGGGTTTCCAGAGGACAGGAGGGATATATTTTTATAAGCCTAACAGAACTACACTGGAAGCATGTGAGCCTGAAAGGCCCATGAAGGATGTAATTGTATAATTCAAGCATTATGCATGGTTTTCTTTGTATTTCTAATAGGTTTGGGAATTTTCTTCTTCTCCTAGTTCATAAATATGGTAAAGAACAAAGTAATACAGTATGAAAATGAGATGTTGAGCATTTAGAGTGGTCTGTACAATTCTATTGCTGCAATGGGGTCTGGTGCAGCTATGTGCAGCAATTTGCACATCTTGAGGGATCTGTTTTCTGTTTTATCTACTACATTCTCTTGAGTGACTCAAGGGATTTTTGGCATGACCTGACCTCAGGTTGTCTATCTATGCACTGGATACTGCTCTTGTGTGAAAAAAGTGTGGTTATGAAGAAGTTCTGCCTGCCTTACCCATTGAAATATGTCTTTTTTACCTGTTGTTGGAACTGCTTGCAACTTTCTACAGTAGAGTCAAGCTGCAGCAGGCAGAAGGAGCAGACTGAACTTTGAAGGAAATCATCTGGGTTAAAAAATGTATTATCCAAGCACAAATATTTCAAATATTAACATACTGCTAAAGAAGGGAGAGATGAAATGTTGCAGACAAAAACTGATACTCTCCATGTTCATAGTCAGACTTTAATATCTAAAATGTGTAATATAAAACATTTAATGTAGAAGAATTTAGGGTTTTTAGGACTTGGAGGTCTGCTGAGGTCTGTTACAGCAGAAAAAATGTTTCATTGCCATTTGCAGGAACCATAGTTTCAGCACACTTACTTAACTTTCCTGATATTTGCAATTTAGAATTTATTGTGATTAAGACAAAGAGTTTCTCCATGCTTATCTATGATATCTTAGACTGTTCTCTAGCTAGAGGGCAGTAAAATTTACTCAGAGGCTAACAACTACACTGAGTACCAAAAATGTAGGGAGTATTTTGACCACCATTCTGGAATTCTAAAGTAGAAAAATATGTTCAATAAAAATATCGTATTTTCAATTAGTAATCACCTGGCCACATAAATTATGGGTAATTAATGACTAGCCACATAACGCAGAACTGAATCATGACTGATTCAATTTCATGCATGAAAATGTTTTCTACGGTTTTTAACAGCTTTCCCTGGTTTTGAATAACTAGGAAAGAACAGTTTTCTTACCAAAGCAAACTCAAATTCAATAAAGATGGTAATTCATGCTAGATATAAATCACCTTGACTTTGTACCACGATAAGGAGCTAACTTGTGGTCTTTGCTTATATATAGTCCAGAGAAGACTGTGTACCAAAAATAGAGGCTATCATATGTGTACACACACACACATATACATACAAATATATATATGTATATATATCTGTAAAATATGTGTGTGTATATGTAACAGACTGAAGTTTTTGTATTTCTTACGTTGAATTAAAGAGCAGTAAAATTCCAAGGGTTTAGAAACTAATGGTCTTTATTATGGCTCCACATCTAAACGTGCTTGGGTATAAGGGCTGATAACCAGAATCACAAGTGTTTGGAAAAAATGCGTGATGAGTTATGTTTTATAATTGTTGAGGCCACATAGAACTCAATGTCAGCTTACAAATATCTTAGGCAAAGATGCACAAGCATCTCTAGGCCACTTATGAGGCAGAGAGGAGAGCTTTTGCACCTCCCACTGGATAAGCTACTGCTTGTCTACCAACATTTAGAACAAGATTTAGGTTTATTATCTATCCATATCACAAAAGGTGAAAGCTAGGAAGTTCAGGAGTGCTTACAAGTAATCCTAGAGTGACTTGCTCACAGAGACAGGAATTTTTTGGCAGAGAATTCATGCTAGTTCCTTTCATAACTGCATTTTGTTGACAAAGGCTGCTGTAAGTATTGCTGTAGCAGAGCTGGGAAGCGATAAGCACCACTGCCAGGGATGCAAGGACCAGACTGTTTGCAGCCTAACATCAATCACTTTCTGTTCCTGCATTAAAGAGCTCAGTACTAGCTGAAGGTGCAAGACCAGAATATCCTGCATGTTGCTGCCTCTCTGCAGCTAACTCCCAGCTTTCAAAGTGATAACACCATCTGCTATTTTAAACTCTTCATCAGATATTGCACTCATCATTATTCCACTGAAAGCAGGCGTTATATTTTACTTAAATGAAAACAGGATTAATGCTATTTGCATGATTTGCAGGATGGTGTGCAAAGGTGAGTATCTGTGTCAGACCTTTTGAGAAACTTTTAATCAATAAACGTACTAAAAGTGTGCAATGGAAATATTATATATTATTAAAACTGCTGCCCTGGTTTCTTCATGTAGCTCGCAAATATGATGAAGTTATAGCATGCAGACAGTATTAATTACAAAAAATCATCATTTCTTGAAGAAATACATAGCCTGCAGGGATAAAGATAGTGATCTTTGTTTTACAGGGGAAAAAAGCCCTCTTGAGTATACTATTTAAAATGTTTTGTGTTAGTTAATGTTTGGCGTTTAGTTAAATCAGTTAAGGATTCAGAACTAAACATGAAAGATCATGTTTAAAAGGAAGGAAAATATTGCATTATAAAAATATATATAGTATACTTTGGCCATAATTTCAAACTCCTATTAAGAAAAGACTTAAATAATTTTGAAGAAACAATATTTGAGAAGTTTTAAAATTAAACTCCATCTTTAAATTGGTGGAAAATTTAAATTGTCATAACCAAGATTCAGTTTGTGGAACTGAATATACTGAGCCTATTGCATACATTAAAACAAAGGAAAACATCATGATTCTCTCAGAGCACTGTTTTAAAACCAATGTGTTTATCTCACATTGACATATTCAATTTTTCCCTTGATCTTGGTTCTTCTGATCACCCTCAAGGCTACAAATTCTTATTTTGGAAGAGATTTCTCCTTGTTAACAACTTCAGTTGAAAGCTGACTTCAATGTGCTTTTCCTCATTTTCTTCTTAGTTTAAGCTATAAATTGAAATGCTTTCATTCATGCTACATCCCTTTGGCAAAGCATTTTATAGCAGTCTAAAGACTGTTTTTTTTCCTGTTTCAAAACAATGTAAAGCAGGAATGTACCATTATGTAATTTTTTTTCTTACCCTGTCATGATTTTCCTACTTATAAAAATAACCCAAGCAAAAGTATTTTAAGATAAATTTTGTTTGGTGTTTTTTACATTCTTTTAGAACACAATATTGCAAACACAAGGAGTGGTTTCTCTGATTTCTCTCAGCGGTTCTTTGTGGCATTTTGATGCTAGACCTCTTCAAAGGATTTGTAAATTGCAGCACACTGCAATCAAGCATCCAAATGCACTGTTTAGCTGCCCTGCTCTTGGTGAATGTATAATCTTAGTGACTGTCTTGGGGTGACATAAATCTTGGTTCCTCTTCTAGTCTACTCATTCTTATTTTACCTGAAATTTAGAGGACCTCCAGAATGTAATGCCATGTCAAAAGTTCCTTGTACAGTTTCTGTGCAAGTATGTACAGGAGGTCTGCAACCACAAAGTTGTCAGAGGGATGCCTGACAAAGATCTTGGCCCTGGCATGACACCCAGCCTGTGTGTGCAGCCAATAGCTGCAAAACCTGAATCACTTATGTAGCTGCAAAATAATTTTTGGTGAAGTAAAAGTTGAATCTCATCTTTAAATTACTTTTTATTAGTCTCAGGTGAAAGCAGAGAACTGGCAGTTGTTTATGTCATGTCTTTCTACCCTGTCTCACTAGAGTACTTGGTGTGCTTTATTGCCTCTTCTGTCAATCAGAATCTGCTCAACTCTTATTAAAAGTTAACAAGAGTCTTCTAGTTACATGTAACGATTAAGATTTGTTCCTGAATGCAGACTGAAATTCATTTGCCCTGTGGAAGTGCCAACCTTTTCCATCATAAAATCCACAAGAACAGAATCAATTCTGTTTACCAGGAAGCAGCAATACTCCATCATGTTGTCTTTGCTTTTCCATGGAGAAACACAGTGCCATAGCACTTTCTGAAACTCACCTGTCTGCTACTGATGGGCTCCTGGTACTTAGACCTCTGGTATCGAGGAATGGATTAAAAACTGGTTTTGTAAACTTCACATTTCAAAGTCAATGCAGAAGAAACATTCTAATGGTCAAATGGCAAAGAGCAGTTTGACACAGACATGTAACATTCAAAAATTATATTACCAGTCTTGGTTGAATTTTCATATCAGAAATTCCTAATTGTGAAGGAAATTTTCTAGTCAAGGAAAATTATGTGAAAAACATGAGATGTGTCTGCTTTGTGGAGTCTATTACAATATAGTTCAAAGGCTCTTTATGAATATTTAGTTTCAAAATACAGAAAAAAAAATAAAGGCCAAAAACTTCATTAATGAAAAATAAAAAAAACACCCCAAACTCAACCAAAAAATGTCCAGTAGCCAAAAATGGGAGAAAGACAAAAATATCACTAAGAGCTTCTCATATCTCTTTGGCCTGAGCAAAAGATGTTCATTATTTATAAGAATTTTATGACAGGCAGTATACAGTACTCTTTAGACTGTGATTTGGCAGGAACAGATACAAAAAAAGTTGTTTATGATCCTTGTGAAATCATGTTGCTAGCATTTTTACTTCATCAGTAATGAACAATTTCAGGTTTTAGGAGATTTGCTTGTTCAACATTTGCAGTTTGCCTTCTCTTTTTATATTTTTTTAAAATCCCCAAAATTCCCCAAAAATATATTTACATACAAACATATATTCTCAACTCATGCTATACCCCTCTAACATGATGATGGGTCTTCTTTTTTTATTTTTTTTCCCCAAAAATAATTCTCTAAGCCATGGGACCAGTTCTTGGAAGATAGGCATTCAGCAAAAGAAGATTTAACTCCTCTTCACATCCTTAATGTATCTATTCTCTACTTCTTCTCTGTTTATTTTCATCTAAAGGATTCCTGACTTCATGCTGTGAAGCAATTGAAGCTTCTGTGGGGAGTCAAACAATGGGGCTTTTTACTGTTGCTAAGTTTGCTTTATAAGCTTTTTCTTACAACACGTTTGTTTAATAGGTCTAGTAAAGTGGTGAATGCAGCTGTAAATATATCTTTTATTTGTTGATGTGCAATAAACACATCACAAGGATGTTGGTCTTTTCTTATTCTGATCTTCCTGACACTAGTGAAAGGAAATTGTAGAGAATGAATGAAAAGTGCCTTAAACTGATTGCAGAAAACGGCAGTCCCCACATACCTAAGGGTTAGTACCTTGTTTCTCTTTTAACAGATGGTTTCTCCCAGCAGTGTTACTAAAACTTAATAATAGCAAAATAATAGGTTTCTTGATGTGAGGGAACTATTCCAGATAGCATTATTCACTGGGGTCATCGCTGAAGGTCATTTTTCATCCAGAAAGCTAAAGGTTAGCAAGTGTTGCTCAATTCCGTGAGCTCCTGCAACCCTTATTTATGATTAAGCTAAGTGCTCTCCTGTGAGTGTGTGGTAAAAGCCAAGAGTAAACGAAAATAAACCAATTCCTTTATATATTAAATGTTTCATCTTAGTTGATTGAGAATGGTATGATGCAAAGCTTGAAAATATGTGCTGTCTGGGAGGCCAAAAAGACATAAGCTGGCTTGGAGATCTTGTTCTTATTAATGCTGTTGCTGAGAAAATGTCTTGTCTTTACGTGCCTGTGTTTACATGAAGTCAGTCATTATTCTCTGCTTATCTTAGGCATGGCCATGTCCTCCTGCATATTTTCAGGTTACACAAGCATCTGGGATAGCAGTCATTTCTAAACACACTGCTGAGAAGGTGTTAAAGTACTCAGCAGGTTCAGCACTTGTTATAGCTCATAACCAGGCTGTAAACATTTCCAATCGCTTTACTGATTCCATCGTATTCCTTGTTGAGGGACTGCAGCTTCTGTGGTTTAACACTCAAGCTCTGCAGTGGGTTATTCCATTTCTAGAACAATTGAATTCTTGTAAATAAAATGCTTCATGTTTAGAAGTTGACATTACAGTAAAGAGTGTTTCTCTAACAACAACTCAGAATGCAGTATCCTGTCCTTACATTCTGCTGCTAAATATATGAAACTTTATTACAAAAACAGAATAATTAATGAAAAAATAGATCAGAGGCCTTATTTCACCAATGACAATAGCAAACCTCCCATAAGCTTTTGTGACTACAAAGTTGACAGGATATTCCTTGCTCCTGACCTTACTCTCTGAAAGAGGCAATCCATTTGGTCATTGCATTTCACCTGGAGATGTATTTCTGTCTCTCTTGAGTTTAGAGGGACAATAGTGGTCAACTTAAACCACAATTCTTACATTTCAATAAAAGATGGATTTGGGAAGAATGTCTGATGATAGGTCTAGCACGTTACACATGCAAGGATAAAACCCTTTGGCTGAGAATGACGTACTGCAGAGTTTACAAGCAGCAGCACTATTGACTTGATAAAGTGGAAGTGAAGATGTTATTCCTTATTTATACTTGATAAAGTATAAGTGAAGATATTATTCCTAAGAAGTGTATCTTTGATCTAATAATAGAAGAGGATGGAGGTGTAGTCATTTGAACAGTGACCTGAGCAGTGTGAGTTGTTCCCAGAGCTGCTGGACACAATTGTCTCTGGACCACATCAATGACTGATGTGCTCTGCACCTGCTTCCACACACTATATGCAGATTTAGAATAAGCATGACATGCTTAGGTTAAGTAGCTTTCAGAACAGTTTAACCTAAATTGATGTACTTTTCGTATTGAAATAGGTAAGCCACTCACAGCTGTCTGCCATAGCTCAGCTACTCCTTAGGAAAGAAGCAGGAAAAAACAGCTAGAGGTTAGATACAAGCTGTGTAAGTTATTTCCACTGCACACAAAGTGGTCTTAAAGACTGTATCTTAAAACTTTGGTTCTATAAGTATCTGATCTTATGTGTGTACTTTTAATTATACAAATTGCTTCTTTGATTAAAAGTTAAATTGGGGGTTGTTTACAAGATCAAAATCTATAGTGCAGATTCTTTGAGCCCATCCCTGTAATGTGATTGATTAAAATCAATCATGACAAAAGTTGTTCTATTTTGCCGATACTCCAGGCATTTCAACTTGAAACTTTGAAAATTTTTATTTATATATATAATTTCACTATCCATTTTATTCTATGGTTAAACACTTACGGAAAATCTTGAGAATTGCAGCTTACTGTCCTCCTTTGTCATAAGGAAAATGGTATTTTCAGAAGATGCTTCTTTAAGGCTTTTATGGAGCACTGTAATATATGTAGGTACATGTCATTTAGAATTGTGAAAAAAAATTTACAAGAGGTATATGTGGTCTCTGTTATTTTCTTGACATGGAACAACCCCTTACTTTCTTAGGAAATGTAACAAATTACTTCATAATATCAGGTTAATGGATTTTTTTGTGGTTTCACAATTACTGCTTTAATATAGCACTACATAGCACTAAAATCCTTGAGCTGTAAAATTAGATGTCTAGGCTGTTGAAAACTCCTTGTACTTTTAATTTAAGAGTAAAACAAAACAAAAAACTTACAGCATGGATATTTCAAAATAACAATAACTAGCATTTATAAATTCTTGTGAAACAGTTCCTGAAGTGTGCTGTGACTTTGATAGCAGCATAGAAATGCTTTACCTTGGGATTGTTGA
The DNA here is from genome assembly GCA_013397375.1 of Toxostoma redivivum. Taxonomy (NCBI): domain Eukaryota; kingdom Metazoa; phylum Chordata; class Aves; order Passeriformes; family Mimidae; genus Toxostoma; species Toxostoma redivivum. The sequence goes on from VXBI01003376.1 coordinate 858,157, forward strand.
AAGGTAACAGAAATATTGACATGTCCTGATATCTGATATCAGTGCCTGGGAATGTTGCAGGACCCAGGAGGAATATCTGAGAGTTAAACGTGTCATGTCTTAGCATGTTTTAGATTTTAAATGGTGTATACTGTAAATTAACATGCAGAAAGTAGGTTTCTAACCTGTGATGAAAAGGCACTCCAGAGTTTTTCTGAATTACTCATACATTATATGCAGGACTGTAGCCCTGCTTCAGTCCTGCTGGAGTGGTTTGGCCTCTGCATTCAGCTGCTCACAACACGGTGGAAAGTTCCTACAGGTGTTGATTTCTGTGTGAACATTTTCTCAGTGGTTTTGCATTATAAGTGTTTGGTCCTTCAGTCTATAAGGTCTGTTCTTGCCAGACATTTTAATTTAGATGGCAGAGGTTATCTATTACAGCATCCACCTGAGCACCATAATTGTGGTTGCAAACACATTACAGTAGCACAGGGAGGGAACGTGTTTCTGTCGGCATCTCGGAGCCCTGCAGTTAGTTTCACAGGAATTGTGACAGTGCTGATACTACTTACTCACTACAGGATTGTTCACAGGCTTTTAAAAATGCATTTGAGAGCACTAGAGTGTGGAGGTAAATCCTGAGAGCAGGTCCGTAATTGGATTTTAAAGCCTTCCTGATCTTAATACTGTTGATTGGACAAAACTTGCTTTTAATCCATTGGTTTCTAACCTAAACATAATACTGATTTTTAATCCTCAGAAAGACCTCACACCTGCTGAAAATGTAGAGGATGAACCCAAATAAAGACCTCACAACTGATGGTTGGTTTCTATCTTGGATGGTGAAATCCAGAGATCTGATATGATGCTTATAGAAGTTATAGTACCCATGAGACTTGTAGTTTAACCAAATATTCTATTTCCTTTTTGGAAAGTCAAGGCCTTTTATTTCACTGAGAGGTTTTTTTTTGTTGGGTTTGTTGGATCACCAATAATGTCCTAATAATTACATTTGGAAAATCTGGATTCAATTGAAATTTTACAGAAAACTTTCAGCAAGCTCCTGGGATACTCTAGTATTTAAGTCTTGCTAAATCTCATAATTTGCTTCCCAGTAGAATTATACATCCTACATGGAGAATAAAATGTCTTTCCAGCTACCAATTGTTTTATCTATTGAGACTGAAATATCTTTGAGTAGTGTGACACAGGCAATAAGGAATATGAACAAAGACATGCCTCAATAGCAGGCTATCATTAATGAAGATAAACTTGGAAAATTAAAGATGTATTCTACACTCCCATAACCTTATATCACATGTCCCTTGGGTTTTTTCTGTTCTTTCCTCTACTGAACTAGTCTGAGATGTTATTTTCTTTATTACTAGCTCTTTTAAGATCTTCACATTTTTATTAAATAATTTAATTCTTCCAAAGTCGTACTCACTTTTCCTCATCCCTAATGTTTTCCTACTGCAAATATAAGGATATTCCAGGCACTAAGGTCCCCCTCATAGCAACTATATCCCTCTCATGTAGCCTTCAACAGCATTTCTTCAAGTGTTTAATTCATTAAATACTTGGTTCTCTAGGTGGGCAAAAAATAGCAGAAGTATGATTGTTTCTGCATGGGCTTGTTGACCCGTTAGTTTGCATGTGCTAATTGACAGGTAATTGTCCTGCTAAACTGTATTAGTTGTCTAATGATTTTGTTCTCCTTTTTTAAGGGGCTAATGGAGTATTTCTATTCCTTAGCTGCTGACTTTCAGGAAACTTGCAAAAACTTAATGGTTTTTACGCTGCCCCTACTCCTCACTCTTTTCCCACAAAATTTAAAATTGGTCAGTGGGATCTTGTATGTCATAGGGAGCATGGATTGTGTCACCAATTAGACTGCTCCAGAACACCCAATTTTCTAAAGAATGTAGACTTGTTTGCATCACAAGGTGGTCAAATAATTTTACTGTCATAAATCATTCCTCTCTTTTGGTCCTTCCAAACTGATAATTCAGTAAAGAAGTCAGATAACTACTGTCATTTCAGTGGCAGCATAATTATCTTTTCCAATAGTTCAGATAGAATTCCATACTCCTGTGTTGCAGGTAGCTGTTCCTGTGAAATTCACGTGATATCCAATCATGATTTAGCCTGAATATATTTTCTTATTTAACGAATTAAAGGCACTAAATCTGTGTTCTCAAGGATTAAGAGAATCAAAATTAATAAAAGCATAGGGTTTTGTTTTGAAGTTTTTTGGCCTTTAACAGTGATTGAAGACAGTGCAATAAATGAGTACTTGGAAGCTATTTTCTGTGCTACTCCTTGCTTTCAGATGAATTAGAACTATTATCTCAGCCCTTTACTCTAGGATTTTGACATGCTTTTATTCCAAGAGGAGTCTTGGAGATGTGCATACATGTGGAGATTTCTGGAGCATGAATATAAAAGCCAGAATCCAAGGAATGATGGAAGTGTCCCAGGTCAATATAGTGCTGAAAGAAAGGAACATCTGGAAAAAAAAGACCACATAAGTTCTATATGACTGGAAGGTGAAAGAATCCTCTCTAGATAAAATTTGCACTGGATATTTTAGAAAAGAATATATAGCTGAAGTAGTGAGATGCGGCTTCATCTACTCTAAATCAAACCCACTATATCAGTATGGGCAATTTTTACCAAAAGACTTGTTAACATGAAAATTGCAACAAAAAAATTAATCAGGCTGGCAGTTGAAAAGTGTATAGACAAGCAAACTAAAAAATACCATCTCTGAGTATCTGAGCACATTCTACTTTAGGAGTAATAACAAAAAAAAAAACATTCTCTGTTTACTTTGTATAATATTAGATGGTGTAATTCTCAACTCAGACTGATAAACTAGTAATTGTTATATGCTTTGCTAACAAGCAGGTTTTTTTTTTCTGTAATCTCTAAATTTTTTAAGTGTAGCATTTTATTTAAAGTGCTTTGAGATACTAAGTTGGATACTAAGTTAGATAAATTAACCTTTTTCCTTTTATTAATTGTGCTGTAAATGCATTCCAAAACTTCTAGTGTGCTGATGAAACCGAATTTTTCCTTAAGCTGCTGCCATTTGTTCTTTTGTAATGTTTATCTAGATACTGTTAATTAACTTCAATTTTACAGATAGTTTAGGAATGTTAAAGCCGAGCCTTGTCCTATCTCAATTGTCAGAAACATTAGCAATGTTTTGAAAGAGTAAATGGCTGTTGTCCTTCAATTTTAGACTCCGCAATAATGCTTAATTTTATTCACAGGTAAGTATTTAATTTAGGCATTCCATGTGAACTGATTTAGTGATGACTGCCATTTTAATAAATTGAGATACAGTTTTTTTTTTTTTTAAGTCCCATGTTTTCAAATTAGAGATTTTTAAGAACATGTAATAGTTTTTGAAAATTATAGTGTACAGCATTGCATAAAATTCTTGGAAGCAATATCTTTTCAATGTTTCAAATATTGGAGAAATGGACAGTAAATTGAAAGAGCTTTGCACTGATTTCTAGGAATATTACATGTTTTTTTGGAGAATCTCATCTGCCTTTGTAAGAGCTCCCAAATTGGCAAATTCCTTTTTTTTTAAATTTATGTCGATAAGTACTAAAAACATAAAGCATTATCAGTGAATTTCAATGTTACTTTTTCTCTAGGAAAGAGATTTATCATCATTACTTGAAATAAGTACGTCTTGAAAAGATATTTGATTAAATTATTGTGGTGAAAAACAAAGCAAATGATCAGTTGCTCATTTGTTATAAAGTAGCATTGGTGACATGGGTCCTTCTGTAGACAACTTCCGTGGTTTGAGGTTTGTCTACAGATTCTTCAGATTTGACATTAAATTTGCAATTCACATATGCAGGGCACAGGAGCAGCTTCCAGGGGTTTAACAAATCACATGGCATCTATGCATGTTTACAACCTGCTGAAAATACAAAGTAAACTAACTTCACAGCATTGTTTTTAATTTGAGGCCAAAATTACTTGATGCAGAGGCATTCATGCTAACTTATTATCTCATGACAACTTGGTCATGTATCAAATCCCCCTCAGTTCATGTTCATGACTGATCCTCTTCTGTTGACCTCAATGGACTATTTGTTTCTTCTGAAAAGATTTCTGCTTAATGTAAAATAAAATGTCCAACATTCTTTCTGCTTTGCTAGGAGAGTTTTTACAATTAGTTTTCCTGATTATTCAAGGTCCAGAAATAATTATGATTAGTATCATGTGTTCACGTAGCTTCCAGCTAGTAATACAAGGATTTAAGTTAACTTTATATTATGTCAGTTCCTTTGTTTTTGGTATAAGTTTTAACTGTCTTCTGAAACGTCATCTCTTAGGTTAATTTTTTTTTAAATTTTATTTTATTTTGTAAATATTATTTCTGCTCTAAGAGAACTAAATTTAATTCTGGTTTGATCGCTATTAATTAATATCTCAAGTATAAATGTTTTTTTTCTATTTTTGACTAAAACTTCCTTTTATAGGTTCCAAAACAAGCCATTCCAAGAAGGAATCATTTAACATGTAAAACATAATTTCTTTAGATGTTTTCTTTATTATTCCAGATAATTAGTTCACAAAAGAGATGTCCAGGATACATTTTAATGTAATAGTCTTTTCTGCAGCATCACTAATCTTAGCCAAGACCATGCCTTTAACATTCTCTTCAGTAGAAGTAGTATCATATCTTTATGGCTCTCTCTGTGTATTCTACATCAATTTAAGAAATAAATGCACTTCTCATATTTTAGAATACACATATTTTGTTTACACAGTTGTATCAAATATAGGTTCTTGTTTGTATATCCTGGAAGTGTTTCCACCCATTATTGTTTGTTATATGCTTCTTCCTCACTTTTGGGAGCTCTGGATGAAGAAATGCTTAGAGATCTTTATAAAAAGAGGAGTTTCTGTACTGTCTGTTTTTTTTTTTTGAAGTTGAAAAAAAATTGAAAACACAGAAAGCAACAGTTAAATTTCAGCTCAAGGTATAGGATTTAGTTGGGCCAAGGGAGGTTTATGTTGGATATTAGGAAAAGTTTCTGCATGGAAAGGGTTGTCGAGCATTGCATTGGGCTGCCTAGAGAAGTGTATAGATGGGGTGTTTAGGTTTAGTGGTGGGTTGGCAGTGCTGGGTTTGTGGTTGGACTCAAGGATCTTAGGGGCCTTTTCCAACCTAAATGATTCTATGCTTTTTTTATTCTCCTTTCTGATGCTGATACTAAGACTTTAATTTAACAAAGTCCTGCTAACGTAATGACTGACAATGGCCTTTAACTGCCTTCCTTTGACACTTTTTTATTTGCAACTTTTTCTGTTGTGCTCAGGTCGTTATAGGAAGTTAAAAATTGTGTTATGCTCTGTAGCATGTACTGATGTCTGGAATACAGTAAGTCCTGGTAGTCCTCCTACACCACTTGTTTTAGGGTTACTTTTAGTTTTGTGGAACTGGATTTCAATAAGAATTGACAATGGCAATGAGAACAGAGACATCAAATTGTCAGTCAACTGCAGAAAACATCTAAGACTCAGGCTGGTATGCATTACAACATTCAATTGTAATGCCTCCAACCTAATTAGATAAGGAGAAACCTCTACAAATTTTCTGGAAAATTGCCTATTATTTAAAATATTTAATCTGAGAGTACAACATGTTTCTTGGCAGTGGAACTGTGTAACTTTTCATTTCCAAAGCTGTCAACCTTTATCAGAGATGGGCTTTACTTTTTTTTTTTTTTTATTTGTTCCTTTAGACATCCACTGCAACCTGGAAAAAGTCTACAGAACTTTAGTGAAAGTAAATTCTGTGTTAACTCTGAGACATGGACAACCAGTGACTGAATTTATAGTTGAAATGGTTCAAATTTTGATCTAAGAAAAATGTCTCAATCTGCAATAACTTCTTGTATAAAATGTATATGGCTAAGTTACTAGACTATATTTCTGATGTACTGTTCAGGCTATCCAGAGTTTATTAACAGATGAAACTTTCTTCTGTCTTTGGATAATCTGGAAAGAGAGAGACATAACTGAACAGAACAATAGATCATACATAACTATTGAATAAGTGATGTGGTTTTGTTTTCCCAAGCTGAGGATTTCTAAATTGAATATTCTTTTGTGTTTGTTGTCTATGTTAAAAGCATAGATTCCCTTGGTTAAAGATTTTTTAATGATGACTGATTATATAAGAATATGTGGAATTTGTTCTGAGTTGTTAAAATCAGTGCATAATGAATTCAGAAATATCTAATGAATAATGTATTCTATGTAATTTTAAGTTTAACTTGCTCTCAGATGTTGATCAAATAGTTCTAGAAGAATATTCTATAGAAAAAGGGGAAGAGAAAGGACAAGACCTTCCTACTTAAATATATATCCCATTTGTATTAATTATTATATTCATTAAGGCCAATCTTGAAGAAGATTTGAGCTATATATCACATGAGGAAGCTCAAGCTCAGCATATCCTCAGAACGTGTGTTTGGGACTTCTATGAACATATCAATCTCTGACGTTTTAGTGCATCAGCTGGCTGAGTCTCTTGTGATCTTTTCCAAATTTTGAGGCAACTTGTGGGTTTGGAAGCTGAATTAGTTTTGTTTTCACTGCATCCCCACTGCAAAATCAGGACAGGACTAGTTCACATACCACAGCCCAACCTGGGCTTTTCACTTCATTTGCAATTCTCCTAACTTAGTCCAAGGTTTCTTGTGTGAATGAGAACCTAGGAAAAGCCTACATTGACACTAGTGAAGAAGCATGAAGTGTGATCCTTTCAAACGTTACTTCTTTCTTTCTGTTCATAGTAAATTAATTATCTTGGAGGTGTTAGAAACATGCTGGTCAATTTGTATTGTTTGAGAACTTAAGTTGATTTTAGGCTCTGGTGGTTATTAATAATATTCATGTAGAATATTCCATTTGAATTCATAAAATAGTATGATTAAGTAATTTTTCTGGGTTTTCATGCCTCCACACCAAGTATTTGGTTATTATTCTCCAATTCATTTGAACTGTTCCTGTATTGATTTTCTCTTACGACTATTGCTGGACCTATAAGAGAAAATGAATATTCTGTGAGCACCCTCTGAAAAAATTTCAGTGAGGCAGGATGAAATGGAGAAAATTATTCCATCATGTCTCTTCTCCATCCCCCTAAAAAACTGCAAACCAGAGCAATCACCTCTAAAAAACCACTGTAGTTGGCTTCAGGATGGCACAGATTAATGTGCTGAAGTTGGATAAGGCTGTGCCACTGTGACACATTTCCTCTGGCATGATTTTATAATATTGCCTCATAGGGCCTGCCCTTACTGCCATCACTCACATGCTACAACCAGAATGGGCATATTATTCACATTATATTTATGGAAAAAAGTTCTACCCTTGTTGTGTGAATCTGCAGTGTTCTTGTTATTTACAGAGTCCAAGTCAACACAGTAGAAAGTCAGAGAGCAGAAACTAAAAGTTTCATCTAAACTGATAAACCAGTATCTGCCTGATCTTGACCTGTGTATGCTGTACTTTTAAATGCTGTCTTATGTTGCAGTTACAGACACATATCCACTGAAGAAATGTGTGGTCTTCCTATTCTTTCCAATCAGTGGAACAGTTGGGTTATTTCCCTCATTAGGACACTCAATCTAACTGAAATGCTAATTGCCATGCTGTGAGATCACAAGGCTACATCTGAGGTGGAAATGTAACATCTGAGATACCTGCAGAAAAGATCTTGTGTCTGAAAACTTGTTGATTTTTCCAAATGTTTTGGCATTAGAAGTTGTAGCCTCTGTTTTCCTTACCTACGTTTTGGGAAAATCACAACCAGACTCCACGAATAAAATGTGGGAAGTGACTGACTTATTTTAAAGCCAGTTGTTAGCAAAGATTCACATAAGCCACACTCCAAAATGATTACTTTTTTGAAATGAAAACCAAAACAAAGAAGAGCAGTGTTGTAGGATATGAAATAGTTAGATAGTTTATCTAAGTATCTCTGCTATTTCCCTTGTGCCTTGTTTTTACCCCTGTATTTATAACTAGGATCAGAAATGGAAGTGTAACAATATTCTTAAGGAAGATACAGAATTACAAAAAAATCCCCCAGATATGATTTTCTTTGTACATTCATTTCATCTTAAATAAGGACTCTGAATTTCTAACATTGCTAGTTCTGTACTTGGCAATACAGTTTGAGGTAAGCAATTTTAGGACAAATTGATTATTTGAAATTGCTGGAATGGAATCCAGTGCTGCCTTTCCACATCTATAGCTGGTGATCTCAGGCTGACTTACATAAGCACATTGAAAACAGATTTGAACTGAGGAATTATGTTGCATTAATTTGTATTATGGTTTGATAGAATTTGACACAATTTTAAATGCCAAGTTCTCACTTGGCATGATTAATGCAAGTTTTCAAAATGTCTTTTTTTCTTTTTTTGAGCTGCCTCACATTTGTAAAGGAGATATGGGTTCCTCTTTACTTGAGTATCATTATATTACATCCTGAATTGGAAGGGGCCGGTAAGGATCATTAAGTCCAACTCCTGGCCCTGCACACGACACCTCCAGAATCACACCCTGTGCCTGAGAGCATTGTCCAAAACCTTCTTGAGCTCTGCCAGGCTTGATGATATGACTGCTACCCTTGGGAGCCTGATCCAGTGCCCAGCCATCCTCTGGGGGAAAATCCTTTTTTCTGATACCCAGCCTAAACCTCCCCTGACTCATCTTTGTGGCATTTCCTTGGGTCCTGTCACTAGGGACCAGAGAAGAGATCAGTGTATGCCCCTGCACTTCCTTTGTAAGGAAGCTGCAGATCAGAGTGAGGTCACCCTTCAGTCTCCTCCAGGCTGAACAAGTGACTCCAACCACTCCTTGCACAGGTTTCCCTCTAGACCTATCAGCATCCTCACAGCCATCCCTACAGCAGCTTTCTATCCTCACATTGTGGAGCCCAAAACTGCACACAGACTCGAGGTGAGGCTGGACAAATGCAGAGCAGAGCAGGACAATCCTCTCTCTCAGCCAGTTGTTCCTGATGTCCCCAGGACATGGCTGGCTCCTCCTGGCTGCCAGGGCACTGCTGATCCATGTTCAACTTGCCATATTCTAATTATCAATTATTTAAATATATTTGCTTATGTTTTCTGTTATATATTGTATTTTGAAATTTGCTATTTTGCTGCTTATAAAGCATAACAGCTGTTTTCCTGTTCTTCTGAGTAGCTTTATAAATTGCTTATTGATTTTAGGACCATATTAAGAGATGTAAAACTCTGCTATGGGTAATACTGATATAGCTAAATACAGTATTTCAATACAGTACCTCAGTGTTCAAAAAAGGCTTCCTTGTTTGAATACCTCTTGAATTTCTAAAGCCATGTTCCCTTATCCTGTGGGACTGTCTGAAAAATTAATGAACTGTTACAATATGAAGGTTAGCATATCTTGGCTGAGTAACCTTTGTAGTCATCCTGGCCATTAACTATTTTCTCATCCCATCAGTAATTTCAGACTTTAAAAAGGTGCTGGAGGCCACTCTGTGACTTAAGCTACAATTTTGTTTTCAAGACTTCAGTTTTGAATAGCCTGCAGGACACTAAAATCTTGCACATAGTGTAGCAATTGCTGCTTGCTACATGTTATGGAGAAGCAGTGATCCCTGGTGCTTCAGCTTACTAGAGAGTAGATCTATGGAGTATAGCCACTTTCCTGGACCATTAATTAAGGAAAGGATGGAGTTTTCTATTTCATTATGGATCAGTTAGACAGTTTCTCATTCTTACAGATCCAAAAAACCACATCTGTCCACATCTTGTGGAACAATATTTTTTCACCCTATATATTTCAATAACGTACATCTTCCACCAGCAGGAATTCTTGTATGCACCTGCAGTAATCAGTAGCTGAATATATTCAGCTAGAACATACGGTTCACAGTTAGAAAAGGCTATTCAGTTTACTTTTCTCCTAGTCAGCCTATTCAGTTGACTGGATGAATTCTTACAATAATAATTCCAATTCCTGCAGTCTCTAGCACAGCCATCCAAAAGTGGAATCATTAAAGCAGAAAACATCCATATTTGGAGTTTGCGTTGATGATTGCAAAACCTGTTTGCAGAAGCAATTGTTTCAATAAGAGCATGTCTTGCCTCAACCTGTAGACCTTGAAGTGATAGGTTGTAAAAAGATGTTTGGGCAAGTGAGCAATAATAATCCCTGAGCAAATTTTGTCCACACCTGGCCAGTTCTGTACTGTTTCTGAATAGAAACCTGGAGTCTGAGACAAATTGTGTACAATGTTAGTACAGAGGTTTCACAATTTCTGTGTGACAAATCAGCGTAAAGTTCATAGCAGAGTAGGAATTGGGACTGATGATGACAATGATGATAGTTTTATTCCTTAATGAATGCTATTATGTAAAATGAGTCTAGTCTACACCTGGCATTTCAATCATCACACTTCAAACATCTTTTTTTCTGGAGTGACTACAGACATATTCATGAAGCAAATATTTCAACAGCAGCAACATTTTCTCCTCTATTAAGGAATAGCTTTTCATTTTGAGATACTGAATAATCCAGGAATGAAAGTTTTAATTGTTATATATGCTACACATGCATAAGTTTCTACTTACACTTTCTCTGCCTATGCCAAATACTGGAGTTTCCCAGTTCTAATATAATCAGGTTCACTTTCTTTGCCACTCAGTGCAAATCAGATTGCATTCAAATTCCAAATCTGTTGCAGTTTACATTGCAACTCAGTGTTAATTGATGTATCACACATTCAGTGATCTACACTGATTTCACTGCTCTACATCAGTGCAAGTTCAGTTTATCTACAGCTTTCTTAGGTTTGTGGAGATGTGCTAGGTCAGCCCAGATGTGTAGTGCTGGATGACAATTAGGTGGGAGTGGTAGGCATACAGGACTGCTGCTCTGGATTAGCTGAAAAAGATCAAATGAGGTTTTTCAAGAGCCAGAGGAGCCTTTGCTCTGTCTGGGACCTAGTGTATCACCAGTAACTATCTTGTACCAAAACAATCAGCAGACCTGGCTTCCTAGTTCAGTGTTGTGCTGGTCATTTCCACTCAATCTTTGGCCTTTCTCATTAATCCAGCAGGGAGCAATTCTCATGAGTCCAACTGGGTATGATTCATTCACTACATTTACTAAAAATCGGTGCTCTGCATTGTACCTCCTGGTCTGTGTGTGCCTGGCTGTGATGGCTTTTGAGCAGGTATCAGGGTGGCCAGTTCAGGTGGCTTTTAGTGAACACCCACAGCAGTCACCCATGTTATCCTGCCCCTTAATTCTTACCCATAAACTCAACTGCTTCTTCATCTCCCCCTAGGCAGAACTCAATACATTCCAGTTGCTCTTCTCATAAAGAGCCTAAAGAGATTACAGTTAGTTTCTGTTAGCTGATATGAGGACATCATTCTGTCTTTGGTCTCTCATTATGTATATTTGGTTAATAGTATTATAGCATTCATATTATATATATTTATTTTTAAAATAAATATAAAGGTTTCTCAACAGACATACATGCATAAATACCAATATTTATTGAGCAATGCCTATACTATGGCATTTCCTATGAGACTATCTCTGGTACAAGAAAGGGTCTTTCCATATGTCTGACTTTTGAAATACTGCACACAGGGTTAGGATTGATTCTTATAATGTTATCTTCAATCCTTCAAATTTCTGGGACGTTTCTTATTTGGCATAATTCAGTCCAGATCTCTTGAATGCAAAGGCATGTACAGGCTTAATACAATTTCACTGTCAATAGACTCCTAATTTATAAAGGCAGCTCTATATTCTTTCATCATAAATGTTCAGTTTTGATCTGATGCACTTTTTTTTTTCATTGGACTTCAGGCAAACATATGAAATATATCATTTTAGTTGCTACTGCATGCCTGAATTTAAAAACAAAGAAAAAAATTTAGGAAGTTTTATCCTGTTTAACCACAGCATATTTTTTCCATCCTCAGGGAAAAATAAAGTAATTCTGGTTTAAAAGGATACTCTGTTATGTGTAGAATAATGTTTTGTCTGACTTTAATGGATTTCAGTTTTAGAAAGTGTTGGTAATGGAAAAAAATTGCACACTAACAAGAAAAATCACATCACATTGGTTTTATTAAAAACAAAAAGCCTTTAGAAAAGAGACCAGAGAGAAGCTTGAGCAGTATTCCTTTCTTTAAAAGAAAGAGATTTCCAGGATATATTTTCTTTAGAAACATATGTAAGTATGCCTAATTAAGATACTTAGAGATATTTAATAATGAGCAATTAGTTTTAAATTCAGAAAAGCACCTATTATTTTAGTAGTTTGTTTATATGTAGGAACTCTGCAGACATTCAGTTTTCATGAAGCATCAGTGTGACTTGATATTTGATGTAACAACAATAACTTTCTGGGATCCATCCCATTATGCTTTAACATTTTTAGCACGATTCCCAATTATGTTCTAAATTAAAGTCTTACATAAACAGAAGCATAATTGCAAATGCAGTGTTTAAGATGCCATGTCTGGAATATCGCAGAATTTTAACTAGCAATTCCACTCAATCAATTTATATTACTGTTAACTCTGCTAGCAGGGTCATCCCTACTCATCTAAAGCTTCATAAAAAGTAAATACTAATATGAATTGATTTTGCAATTATTTGTGGAAAGCATTCTTTTATGGAAGTACCTGAGAAGTGGAATTCTTCATGGGAACTTTTACTTAATGAAAACTAATAAATATATTTTTCACAAAGCAACTAAAGGAACATTTCTTTTCAGGCAAATGAAACCTGAAAATAAAATAAGCTTTTCTTTAACTCTCCCATTTTAGTTTTAGTTAAACACTATCCTGCTCCTCCTGTTGGTGGCTTGCATTTTTAAAGAAGTTTCTGTTTCAATGCTCAGATTAGTGTTTGGCTCAAGTAAATTATAAATAAATACAATATAACAATAAATGACTGACTGTCTATGTGTGACTTTATTACTGAAAGGTTCATGTTAGCTGACATTTTCAATGAAGAGTGTGGCATTTCAGTGGCCAAGTCCTTATATAACCCTCTTTAAACCCCTTAAAAATCCTATTATTAACTACTCTCCTAACGAGTTATTTCTGAAAGTACCTGTGTACCTCTCAAATGACACATAAGGTAGCACTTTGACAGACCCTTGTCTCTGAGAAGGAGAACAACAGGTGATTTTCAGGTGGTATTTCTTAACTCTTCAAATAAAGTTATTTATTTTTTTATTAAGTACAATTCTAATCTCGTGCTACATGTGAGTCATTTGAAAACATATTTAATTATCTTCTTTTGAGAAAACTATAAAAATATTCTTGTAAAAAAGTATGAATTACTAAAAGGCAGCTATAAAATGACTGCACTTACCACTGGCAATATATTCTAGCACAGCTTCTATTTCTCATTCTCCTTAAAGTGCTTTATGCATTATATATAAATTTTGTATCAAATATTCATAAATATAACAATTTCAAGCATAACACAATGCTTTTTCTAACATTACTTTAATTGCAATAGTCTGACATATCTGTATGTCTTTAGTTATTAGTATTTTTGAAGATATTTTTGCTTTTATCTACTATGAATGTGAGTGAGATTATGGTGACGTTTGTGTAAATCTGTAGGAAGGTTTTTCTGTTTCCAGGGAGCACAGCTTGCCTTTTGTCTGAAAATATCTGTAGTATTAAACTCAGTTTTGGTTGCATGTCCTTATACTGCCCCTTCTTACTAGAAAAATAAGCATTAGAGAAATTTACTACTATTCTGGGATCATCCATAGGATTTAATGAGATGGGACTAGTTTTTCTGATCTTGTAATCTAGGGAAGCCTAGCTTTATAATGTTATTCTTCTGATAATTTAATTCAGCTTTTATATACAGTCAGATTCCTTACTCATATTGGTTTAATCATTCTGAAAAACAATTGTCTGCAGTACATACTACTGCATGAGTGCTACTGTATGATTTATACAGATAAAAGAGGGTTTAAAATCTAGTTTCTGTATTTGCAATTACACAGCACAGAAGGCCAAACACAATCACATGTATGGTTGTCTGAAATGTCTTGGAGACAGACATTTCACATCACCCACATGACTTTTGAGTCATTCATTTTTAACATAATATCATGTTCTTTCTTTACCTTCATAATCACATCTTAAATTTACTCTTTCTGTTTGACAGAAATAACAGGAGCATGTAAAATAGAGAATGGAATAAGGCTTGTCTGCTAATTGGAAAAGATCTCAAGTTCTATTGCTCATATCTGAAGGAAACAACCTATTAAAATAGCAACATGAGGGGAAAAAATTTTTTTTAAAGGCTATTTAGTGTGGTTTAAATCTAGCTGGAATGGAAACACATTTCATATGAAAAGTGAATATATAAAATGAAAGTGTAAAATTATACATAAGTAGCCTTATTCAAGCAAGAGAAAGATTTTAAAATTTGATGTCAGTATGACGGGGTGCTTATGGTAAGAAGTAAAATCCAATATTTCATAGCACTATACTGTGGTCATTATTTGAGTGACAGTGGAGATTAAATTGATTTAAATTATACTTCTCTATTATAACTATTAATTTCTATATCAATTATTTGTATTAAGACTTTGCTTTTCCCTTGGAGATCTCAGAGCACTTTAGAAGATGTACAACACTCATTAAATTATTCTCATTAAATAAGCCATCTGCCCAGTTTATTCATTTGGAAAGCCAACATGTGTCTGCTGCATTTTTATAATTTATTATATTTATATAATTTTTAGTGCCCTCTTCAAGGCAGAGGTCAAGCAGCAGCATGGTTGTGCCTGTGAAAAGACAGTCAGTTTAAACTACCCATGCTGGTGCCACATCTCAAATATATTATTATTATTAGCCACTTGTCTAACTTACATAGACAAGTGACAAGAGCTTGAGAATCTCTGCTCCTTTCCCTTCCTAGCTAAACAACGTTTGCAGCCCATGGAATTCTTCCCCCATATTGCCTCAACTCCATGGATCTCCCCAAGCTACAGTAACCTTCAGACACAATGAGTTAAGCTTGTATGTTTCTTATAACTGAAATATTTTCTATCAGAGCATCTTAAGTTAATTGAGACAGAGTTGTTCCAGTTTGAAAAGTATACAGGCTTTGCCAAGGAAGGCATCTTTAAGAAATTCATTAAAAATATTGAAGAGAGATGTTTCATGGTGTTTCAGCCCAGTTTCAAGACCTATAACTTAAAAATTCTCATTTCTTTGATGGCCCTCATAGTTAATTTTATTTTTATGTCATAATGTGTTATTTTAAAAAAAGTCCAGATGCATCCTATTTTCTTTGCAAATTATTCAGTCAACGATTTTACATAAAATTGGACATGGAAAATAATTAGTTGGGTTATGTTCTATTTGTTGATTTCTTGTGTTTGTTTATTTACCTTACCTCCCCATTAACTTTGCATTATAATCAGGAACAATTTGCACTTGAGGAGAGATGAAATGTGAAAAATTTTTATCATAGTATGCATAGTCTTGGAAAGTAACTGGCTATAAAGAAATACATTTAAAATATCCTACAGTAAGGAGCACTATCATTAAATAACTGTTAGGGTGAATTTTCTTATGTCCAATCTATCCTTTCTTTGATGAGCAGAGGTCTCAGCATCTGCAACAATTAGGACCTTGATTTTAGATGGTTTTTAGGCACGTAGGAGATGTATCAGAAAAACAAGGAAGTCAAATCCTGCATCCTGATCACAATCTAAATTGAATAAAACTGGAATAAACCATTCTGCTGCTATCTCCCCAAGTTTAGATATGAGTGAATGGACCAGAAAGGAAGATGGCATATCAAGATATTGGCTGATTCAATAAAAATTCAGGTGCTCCACTACTTAATTGGTAGCCTTGTCCTCTGTAATGAACTAAGGCCCTGTATCTCCCTTCAGTGTCCCCTACATGTGAAAGTTATATATCTCAGCAGAGAGAGAATTGACGACACACTGCAAAGTACAATCTTTAAAGCCAGAAAAAAACTGAGGAGCTGCACTGTGCCAGCCAGTAGGGAAAAGGGGCAATGTTATAGTGGCAGTTCCCATGTAACAAAGTTTCAGATATCTACAAGACAGAACTATACATGTGTTTACTTTTTATATCTACAAGACAGAACTATAAATCTGTTTACTTTTTAAAGGTAATCATTTGCTTTTGAAACAGGAGATGAGGTATCGATTTGTGTCTCTTGACGTAACTTCATTCCTACCTAACTTAATATGTAGACCATTTTTTCTTTGAGATGTAAGAGGTCTGAATTCAACTTGCTTCTTTGGCTAGTGGCAATACAACTTTTTATCTTTCACCTTCATTGGAGAATTTTGGTGTTGTGTTGAGATCCATTTTGATCATTGTTGAGATCATTGCTGAGATAATTTCAGCTATCACATCTATAAAAACATTTAAGTCATTAAGGAGAAGATATAGGCGAAAGTAAGGCTAGCATGTGGCAACCTGAAAGCTACAGCAGTGTCCTGGCTAAGGAAATTCTGGACATCCCGAAATCCTCCATATATTTAGGTAGTTGTCAGCATACCAACTTTGAGTATTTCAAACTGAATTTCTAATTACTGCTTTAAATGTTATGGTCATTGCTGAATTTTACTACACAGCTAATAAAAACTGCATGTATCATCTGCACTGTAGCACTGAATTTAGCTTTCTTTGAGACTGCTGCAACCATGCCTTGCTTCTCACATCAATTTCTATTTTAAACTCTGAACAGCAGCCAAGTACTTTAAAAGTATGTGAGAAAGTTAATGTATTATAAGTGGTTCTAATAGGTTATTCTCAGAGCCATAAAAATCAGCATTTGCAGTGAAAATATGAGTCTGGGAGAGACAGATCCTACTTCTCTGTAACTGATGCAGACTGGGGATTTTAGAAGTTCAGTTTTAATCGCTTTGAAGATTTTCAGCTTCCGCAGGCCTGCCCTGTAAAAGAAAGTTTGCTTTTGCTGACAAATGAGAAAACACAGCAGATAAATGTATTAAATCAGACAATGCCTGGTCACTAAATTTTTCTTCCATCTGGAAGCCTATTAGCCAATATCAATCCCTGGGAGACTTGCTGCCAGTAGCTAGTTGTATATGTTTATTTATATATCAGTAATATTTTTACTTCTTGAATCACTGAAACCCTTGTGCAGTTTAGGGTTTCATCAGGACTCTGGATCTCTGGTCTTAATGAGAATGGTTAGGCTAAGAATAAGGGCAAAATGCCCACATAAAAGGGTAAACACAGGACAACTCACAAGTGCTTTGTAATCCTTGTCAGCCTCCCAGACTGGCAGGGCTGCCTGGAGCTCTGGGCAGGCTCTGCTCCCTGCCCAGCCCAGGTAACACCCCAGGAACCAGGAATTGACATTGCCTTTGGCTCAGTTCTTCCACTTGCTGGCCAGTGTAGCTGAGCTGGCATGGAGGTGCCACAGGAATTTATTTCTGGAAAAGACCACAAGTGAATGGAAAGACTGAGGCTGAAAGGAGGAAGCAAGAGAGGAATTATGACTCAAAGGGGTGGTTGCCTGTACTCCAAGTATTTTCCTGCGTTCCCCATGCAGCCTCCAACATGGAGTTAAAATAAAGGAATAATCTATTTCAACAGCAAAGTGTGTTCTGAGGCTTAGAGTTTCCTTGTATGTGTTTGCAAAGAACAACTTCTTAATGATGTTTGTATTTTCATGTGCTTTCAGCTTGAATTGAGGGCATATAAAGTAACTCTGATGAGGTCACTAGAAAATCTGAGATCGTGATTCTGCTTCATTCCTTCCATTGTGTTTGTCATGAATTTCACAGTGAGGAATACAACAGAAACTGTACCTGTTACAAAAGAAATATAAAGATGTAGCTCCTTACTCTAGAAGGCAGATTTTACAACTTCACTCTTGGATACCTGTAAGGTGAAACTCTTTTAAACGCCCGTTTAATAGCAGTGCAGCTGGGTGTTTCCAAGGAGCTGAAATACTCTTTCCACAATGAAGAATTTCATGTGTCCCTGTATGTCAGGGTCTGTTGAAATGCATTCATGTTCTAATGTTCTAATAAATCTAAAATGTTGACATTCCTGTGAATATATCTACAGAGGAAATATTTTTTGGTCCAACAGTTATCCATGATATACCTTCAGCTCAATATTAATCCATTCTTTCTAAGAAGGGCAATTACACTTAATTAGTGCTCTGAATAAGAATGTTCATACAAATCAGAGTATACACCTAAAAAGACCAGTGGCAATCTTTTTCTTTGCCTTACTCAATAATTGCCTTGGTGAAAGAAGCAAAATATGCAAGAGTTTGTGTCTCTCCATTCAAGTTTTTTTTTTGTCATAATCTGAAAAACAGCTTATTCTTTTTGTGCACCTGATTTGCTGCTTTACATCAAGGGAAAAAGTGTTTTAGCTTTGCTCTATCTCACTGGAATCACATTCTGGACAACCAGTACACTAAGAACTACTGGATGTAGCATTAAAACTTCAGTGGCTTGAGAGAAGATCCTTAAAGATTCAGTAGTGGTTTTAGTACAAGAGTTGGAAACTGTATAATTGAACTGATACAATCCAGCATCAGGTAACAAGTTCATGCTCTCACAATTCAATGAGAACATTGCCAGCACCAGTGAGGCACTGGGCTCCAGGTGCACATTTTTAAGAACAGGCATTCAGAAAAGGTGAACTAATTGGTAGCCTCATTTTCCAGTGGTCATATATTCTTCAGATACTGTAAGATAAAAATAAATATTAAGAGAGGATAACAGTGTATGAATGTGTTTACGTGTTTATATGTATAATGATGTAGTGTGTGTATATAGACACATTTCTTTGATCTGTCTTTATATATAGATATACATGTGTATATGCATACACGTGTCTCCACACTTTTGCTTTATAAAGTTTCATTCTTCTATAAATACACATTTTCATAAAACCCTTTCAGTAATTGTTCCTGTGCTGTAGGTTAACAGTGTACCATTTGCTCAGTTATAATCCCTTGCCCAAGTTGCACAGAGATTTTCATTCACTAGATAGTGCACAATAGGCCTTCTGTATTTAGTTACCTTTTTTATCATTCACAAATTTGTACATAAATAAAAACCAAGAAACTAATGTGGTGAAAATAGTATTCACACAAACAACAGAAGTTCAGTGTTACTTATTTCTTTATAGACATTATTCAAAGTCATATATCCCATATATCAGGAGTTCATAGCAAGAAATTGACATTTCTATAAGGAAGTTTTCCATTAAAACATGGTTCTGTTCCCTAGCATTGAGGTTTCAGCCAGCTTTGCTTTGATTGCCCATACTCCTCCAAGAGAAAAAATTCCTCTCTTGCAGAAATGGAGAGGATAATACATGCATTCATAGACTAAATTCTGTGTAGTATGCTTCAAGTGTAACATTCAGCTTCCTTAAGAAAGTAGAAAGAAGCTTCTGTTTGTGGTATTAATACACATGAAAATGTTTCCAAAAGAGGTTTTCCACCCTTCCTGAAATCAGATCAGATTTAGTCCCCTTTATTTAGATACAGTTTCTTAAAGTCTTCTGTATTATGATTTACTAGGACAGAACCACCAAATTTTAATTTTTCATTTATATTTGTGTAAAGATTAACTTTCATTAGGATAGTAAACTGTAATTGCACTTTCTTTTTTTTTCTTTTGATATTAGAAAAAAGCCAACCCACACTGACACTAATGGGTGAAAAGCATTAGTTATTCCATAAAATCTTTGTATTCCATTCCCACATTTTGCTGTAGTGAGATACCAACTGTAGTCACTTCACCTAAGTCAGTGTCCCGGTAGTGTGGGCTACATATGCCAGGGCTGCAAACTATTAAAACTTTTGAAAAACCTCTGTTTCAAGGAATTTTAATTATGGCTCACAAGGTCATTCATGTTGAGACTTTATATCACAGGCCAAACTTCAGATCTTCATGAGTAAGGCAAGAGGTTAGCAAGTGTAACTTTATCCTCACTACAGAGTTCATATGCTGCTGATTATAAGCTTGTAAACAAATCCTTCACATCTCTCCTGTCTGAAACAGCTTTATAGGAAGTTTATTTTTTAGAAAAATAAGAACAGGTGACAAGGACAAATTATCCTGAAGACTGTGCAAGAAAATCAAACCCTCGGTTTCTGATGAAAAAGAGATTATAATCAGAAATAGCAGATCTCTTTAGACTATGTGAAGCATACTTAGGTCATGTCACAGTTTTGTTGTCGAGGAACACTAGTCCTTGGCTTCTGCAAAACAAGGATAACTTCCCTTTTTCATTCTTCTCAGCATCTATTTTCTTCTCTTTCTACTTTCTCCATGAAGAATTGCTTTTTATATGCTAACCTTGAGCTGAAGCACTGAATCAAATTCCTCACTCATCAACTTGTAAACTTCTTAATGTATTTGACAACTTGAATGAGGAAAAAGTTCATGACTGCTACTATCTCTTAAGGGACTTAGACAAAGTATATAAATCTTTAATCCAGATTCCCCCTTTGGAAATTAATAATGGGTGTGAATCATAGTGATGATTCTACTGTTTAGTCTATCCTTTATATTTTAAAACGTACCTGTATTGAGTTTGTTTGGTCCATACAGCAGTACTATTTTATGATACTTTTTTACTTCAAAATGCATAGTTCTTTTTTCTTTCTTTTTTTTTTGAAACAAGCCATTCTGTTTTGTCTGCCTCTCACTTCGTTTGACATACACAACTTGACTTCTGCCTTAAGAATCAATTTGGTTCATTTGTATAATTTGCTCTTTTAACCTGCTTTTGTCATCTTTGCTTCAGAGTACATTTATGTCTTCAACTAAGACTAAATTGTGTTAATTAGAAAAATATCTAATGGCAGCTTGCCCACCACCATGCCTGAATGGCCACGTAAAGTAAAAAAAAAAAAGCAGTACTGTTTCTCTTAAGTTCATATGAAATCCTTCCAGAACTGCCACCACAGAGAAATTTGTCTTTTTAAACACAGATACACAGACAGTGTAACAGACAAAAGCATAATGAGACAGATTTTGATGGGAAATTATGAAGAATTTTTTTTTTTAAAATAAGAATAGTTAATTGTTAGGAGAATTTTCTAACCAAACTGAAGGAACAGCTATAACTGAGTGTTTCTCTAAATCATGTACTTAAGCTCATCCGGAAGTTATTAAGCTTGATGCAGAAATTACTTCATTAAATTTTACACCATGTGTAATGAAAGAGGTCAAAATAAATAGTCATAATAAACATTTTTGGGCCTCAATTGCGGGTGAAATTGTGGTCAAGTGAATCCTAATAGGACCTAAGTCGTATTGATTTCAGTAAGATGTTATTTTATTGAAATCAATAAAATTACAAACAAACCTTTTGCTTATGTTAGGTGAAGACAGAAAAAAGGTATTTTAGGTAATTTATTTTTAATATATTTTGTTATGTAATCAAGTGTTATGAAGGAGAGTGAAATATGGATACAATTGACACACTTATTTATGTTTTTGCTATGGCAATTGAAATTATTTTTTTTTTATTCTTGTGTGCAGTTATTAAGGGACAGAAAAGATAAAAGTATCCCCTTTATCATGCTGAGAAAACAGCTGAATGTCCCTGTGGAAATGTAGCATCTGTTCATCTGACTTTCCTTAGCTCATTAAGACTAACACTGCTGCCAATGAACCTGCTAAGATTTCACATCACTGGGCTATAGTATTTACTATATTGAATATTATGATACTGTGTATATATATAGATGTATATATAAATATGTACACATTGTTATATTGTGTTCTAAATAGCAGATCTTAATCCTTGTATAGTCAATTAGAGAACCTTTTAATTTCCCTGAGACACAGGCTTAATTCCCTGCTGTTTTTTTTTTTCTTTTGAAAGTTAATTCCTATATTTTTAGCTCCTTCATATAATGTAGCAGAGAGACCCATGCAATGTAGAATAGAAAGCAGGTCAGTCTGCTGTGGTGGCCCCTAATTGCTTCTGTCTTAAAACATTTCAGTCTTTCTATGATATGTAATTTCTTTTTTTCTTTCCAGTGCACACGAAAAGGGATAATGTTAGCATTTTGCAGTTAATTCAATTACTTCCCACTTGTGAAAATGCTGACAGGATTTCCAATCACTGGAAGAGCTGCCCTGACTGTTAGATGTGATTGGCAGCCCAGACATAACTTACAAAAAATGCAGCTGAAATTAAAGCATTTTATCTTCACTCACATAAATGCTTCATGACAAACCATTCAACAATACTCCCAAGCCATTATTTTAGTGAATTGATTTTCAACAGCAATTAGTGACCAATTTGTGAGATAACATTCTCAGTCAAATCATAGATGTGTCAGGATCTGTTTCAGTAATAGACAAGATTTTAATGCACTTGTGATCATAAATCATAACTGTTGTTCTTTAAATATTATAAATGAATTTTTTTTCAGATTTACATCTGTAGTAATACTATTATCAGAAAACTGTGCTCTGTGCATTTCACAGAAACAAGAAAATGTGAAAAAAAAGCTTATTCTAAAAGTGTCATTGTCTGCATGTTGGAGAAGATAACTTTCCATAATGAACTCATTTTTTTAAAATGTTATTTAATGATAATAATAAAAATTTGCCAATAGCATAATAAGAAAGTAATTTAGAAAATAAAACTTGCCAAAAGCAATTATAAAACACATAGAGGAAAAAAGACCTACTTTAAAATATGTTTAACTAAGGCTCATAATCACCACACCTAACTTTAAGTGTCCATTTAGCTCAGATTTTCTCTATGTCCTGTGGAAAAAAAAAAGAAATGTTCCCAAAGCTAATTCATGTGAGAAGTGAGCTGAAGTTCCACCTCCAAGTGGCTTCAGGTTGTTGTCAAATGTGCAGAGATGGAGGATCCTACTGCTCATGTTTAGACTTAACATCTAATTTTTAGACAGCTAACAGTAAAAGACATAAGCTTCTATTAACTCACCATCTGATTATATTAGCAGTAAAAATGCATAAGAAGAGAGATTAAAGTAGGAAGGGTGCAAATTCCACTATAGTAAATCAATTGCTTAATCCCATAATGGAATTTGCAGACAAGTGCTCAAACCCTGTATTAAAAATTAGTAGAAAAGATAATAGCCACCTATTGAAGTAATATTTAAAATTCTTAACAAGATATAATATAAAGGAAAAGACAAGGATAGGAGAACATTTTGAAAAACATGAAGACAAGCAATGGTCTAAATTAGCAAAAGATATGCTTTAGTATTATGAACATCATTTTTTTCCCTTTATTTTAATTTGGTATATTTATCTTGATCAGCTAGAATAGCTGTATTTAGTGTTCTGTATATCAACCAATGGTGAGGACTTTCTTAACTGAAGATAAGTCTGGGCCAGTTGGTGTAACCAGCTGCAGGAGCAGAAGGTGTGACTCCTGAGCAATAGCATTTCATGGTTTTCAGAAGCAGATTTCTTGTTCTGTTCATCCTTCAGCTCTCTGAGGTGGAAAAATGAACAGTTTCTTCTGACAACCTAGGTCTCTGTGTTGACTTCTTGTCCCTTCTCAAGGAATAATGAGAGGCTCATGCATGTTCCAAATCTAGATAGGCAGGGATGAAGCTGAGCTGCTATGCTCCTGCCTTCACATAATATGGAGTACTGGTTTAAAAAACTTACCTATGCAGCAATGAACATTCAGGATAGCCTATGGATTTGAAAAGAACTATTAAGTCACATTACATATTTAATATTAGTCAATGCACATGCTTTTATTTTTTTTCTATAATAGAATTTCAGTTATCTTCAAATTAAATCTAAAAAGGGATTTAAAGATTAAAAGTTATTAAGGAAAATTTAGGGAAAGAACTATGCTCATATGAATTTTAAACCTCCTGTGGTATCATGGAAAGGTATTTTTGTAGTTTTAATCACATTTGCTTTACACACTGCTTCATTTTAATTAATTTTTTTCAGTTTCTCAACTTTCAGAATGCTAATTAAACATGCAGAGTGATTTATCCACTTATAAAGGAGTCAATAAGTTTCATTCCTTTGAGGAAACTCTCATTTATTAAAGACCCATTTGCAGTCCAATAGGCAGCTTGTTCTATAGATGTGGAGGCAAGCATTTGGTACAGATCTTTCAGGGTTATTTTGCAATATCCACTTTAAATACTGACAGTTGCTAGGTGTATGTTGTAATTGCTATTGTAATTTTAGTGCCTCAAGCAAAAAAACAAAAAGTATTTTTATAAATGTTTCTTTGTTATGTCTACACTTAATTAAGTTTAGGGATATGATTTTCCCCATCATCATGTGCTTCTGATTGCAGTGATACCTGCATTAGCCTGTATTTTGAAGGATTTAAATCTTAAGTATTCACCATCTGTTAATAAAAGAGATTATCTCACTGCATTTTGCAACAGGTATAGACTAATTAGAACCAATTGGTATTTTTTGCATTCCTTTTTCTCATAAAGGAACTCTTCAACGTAGAAGTTACATGGTTAAAATCTATCTTTTGGCTGAGTGCAGTTTTATTGGATCATTACTTAATCCACCAAAGATGCTGATTATATCTTTTAATAACTGGAATAGTTGAGACCAAAAAGGAGATTGATTTAATGATATGGCAGTTTTAGCACAAAGCAAGCATTTCAAAACTAAGTGGTTGCCTGAAAGGGGAGAAACTGCCTGAAGGCTTTGGAGAAAGCATTATGTTATTTTGGTGACAGGTTTCCTCACTGCTCCTTCAGCACAGCTCCTTCACAGCTGGCTGCTTCTGTTTGTGCTTTTAGAGTCTTCTAAGGATTATGAGATTATTGGTCTTGACTAAATAAAATGAACTGAAACTTGAGATTTTTGCACAGGCTTTGCACTATTAAAATTATATAAGTTTATTTCCATGAGTATCTCTATACCAGTAATTAGTGGAATCCACTCCCTCAGTGATTCTAGTTTTGGCATTAATGTGATATAAAAGAAAAATTGCGAAGCAGCCTCAAAAATCCTTCTCTCTGAAGTAAATGCATTCTGACAAGAAGAAGAAGAAGCTATAAATTTAAATCTTAATGATAAACTTATTCAGACAATTTATAAGTATGAATCCCTTGGTCAGACCTACAAAATTAAAAAGGAATTAAGTCCACTAAAACAATCCTTCTCAGAAGTAACTTGATGGCTGGATATGTTTTATGATCAGAAGAATCTCTTTGTGTCTTTAAACTAATATGGTATTTGGTTCAAAAAATGGCTACTACATTGAAGTGAGTTCTTTCAGAGTAAAATGACCTTGGCCATAAATTCAACAAGAATTACCATGATACCATGAATATAGATTTACTTTGAGTTGAAAAAGAAATAAAATCAATTCATTTCAGAGAGAGCTGGTTCATTGAAAGGAATGGTTGGAATTGATACTTTAACTTTTCTTATGTAATAATTGCAAATATTCTACATAAGAGGCTACAAAACTTTAGATGAGAGTTTGTGTTGTTGGGCTTGATGTTCCTTGTTTCCTAAGATTCATTAGTTTATTTTTTTCCCACGCAGGTTTCCTTATTTTAAAAACCCACATGGACATATAGACTGCACCCGTATAGAAAATACAGTTTGATCTGGAAATGTCTCATAGGCAAGTTTAGAGGGTTTAATCAGGCCAGGTGAAACAGAAGCCTGGTGAAATCCTCCAGCTGCTTCAGAAGAAATGCTTCTCTGGTTCTCATTCTGACTTTCCTAAGAACACTTCTATAGGCTGCCTAGATTTTGAAGCCTTGGCAAATTGTAGTCCGAGATCTAAAGGGCTGCATGGATTTGTGTGATCTGCTCCTCATTGATAATAGATTATTCACAGGCACTCAGGAACACTGGGTTTCAACCAATTATTTTCCATAATCATCCAAACTTGTTACAGTTTTAATAGCATCTCCTTTGCTGTCTGTGTACCAGCCATGGGCAGACCTCAAGACTCTACATGATTTCAGCAGGAGCTGTGGCTGTCAGAAGAATTTCACTATTCACCAACATGATTAGCTTTGGCCTCAGTGATTTCTTTTACCCCTAGTGACTGCTGAACCAAGAGAATGTTATTTTTTTACTGTAATGAGATTTGAGATGTTAAAGGTGATCTGAAGAGTCATCATCATCAATTGGACTTTCAGGACTACAATATGAAGTCACCATGTATGTAAATTATGTTCACTAATGTTTTGTGAATATTCTGTCAAGGGAATTTTGAAATACACTTTTTGGAAGATGGTCTCTAAGAGCCTTTCAAATGCTTCCTTGGAAGATTATCCTACAACCAGAGTAAGAGCTAAGAAATATTAAACAAAAAAGCTTTCAGCCCAGATTTAACCAGGAGACTGCCCTTCATATTGTTTTCTTGGATTATAAACTTCAAACAATGCTGCAAACTGAAGCATGAGTGTTAAAGTTGCCTCCTACAATTCTGGTTCTAGTTCAGGCAGATTAATATTTATTGTTTCATTTCAATCTCCATGTTTTCAGATCTTTTGATCTACAGATAACCTATTAAGCTAACTACTAGGAAAAACATGAAAGTAAAACATTATTCTTAGACATACTGTGCCAAATGTTTTAACAAAGTAACTGAAAGGGATGTGGAAATTTTGCTTTAAGTGTTGCACAGGAGATGGTACTGCAGCTCAGCTGTTCATGATTAGGTGACAAAGGGCATTTGGGTAAAACCTGAAATATAATCTCTATATGGTGGACACCATACTTCTGTTTACTTATCACAGAATCATACTGTAAATTATTCAGATGCTGTACAGCTTCTCTAAGTGTTGGCTTGATAATGTAAGCAATCTGAGAAAACTGGACAGAAAAACCAAGGTGCTTAACAGAGAGTGTTAAGGAGAAAAAAAACATCAAAAACATAATCTGTGTACCAGAATGGCCATGATCCTATCAATAGGCTGTCAGCAGATTCTGAAATCCAAAGATATTAAAGACAAATGGATCATAATTATTAAATAAAGAGTCTTTAAAAGTCAGTTTTTAACTTTGTAACTGTAAGTGAACTAGGCAGATTGGGAGCAATGAAATCTATTTTATCAATAATATGCCTATAAATAAAAAAATTCTACAGCTCTACTTGAGTTTGTCTTGTGAGTATCCTTTAAAACCAGTGAGAGAAATAACCACCTCTAGAGCACAATTCATGTCAGCAATGTTGGACTTGTACAATGGAGAGCTGAACAGCTATCTTCCTAGAAAGACTCACTTCCCTGTTGTAGATTAGAAAATATCTGAATATCAAATTTCTGGAGTTGGATATGCTACCTTTAATGTTTTGTAAGGTGTTAACCATATATCTGCATCTTTACAAAAAAGAAATTATGTTTCTAAGCTTAGGCAAAGACAGTGCTATTAACCTGTCCTCTAAATGTGGTCCTGAGATCTTATTTGAGAGTGTTAGGAATTAATTTATAGGTGTAAAAGCCAAAGCAGAGCCCAATCTTCTGACTTGGACTGAGCCAGTATTGTAACATGCCTGTTTCCCTGGAAGCTTTAACAGCAACCCTAGAAGTTTCTAATGCACTGGACTGAAAACAATTGAAATTGTGAGTGAATTGCAATTGCTACAAAACCTTGAGTTATCACTGCAATTTCTGATAGTGATTTCCTTGGCATTTAGTGAGGTTTTGAAAAGTACTTAAGTTGCAATTAATAGAAATAATGGTGTATCTGTAATTTCCTTTGGCCTGAAATCAAACCCTGATTGACATATATTCTAATAACATTGTCACGATGTTAGCTGCAACTATTTTTTTTCTTTTTAAATGAAGTAAATAGGATTAAATATCTTTATTATTACAAGCCATGAAGCATGCAATTACTTGGCTAGCAAATAAATAGTAGCTGGCAAACTGTGTAGACAATCTGGAGTTCAGATATTTGGACCTTCCTGGTGGTCCCAGAGACTGCAGTGAAGACTCAATGGCGTAGGGACTGAACTATTCTTGCAGTTGAGTAGGTGGTTCTCTGCAGTTCAGAGCTAAGACAAATAACTAGCAAAGGCAGGAAAATATTTACTGCCACTACCCACTACACATACTGCCACTATACATCATGTACCAGCATTGTGACTGAAAATAACTTTCCTGGCTCAAAGACTATCAAACTATCACATACTACACCAATAATAGAAGATGTTTGTAAATGAAACAGCATGGAAATGCCAGCATTTATAAAATCCTAACCACATCTGTGTCACTACATTCATTGTAGGAGTCAAAGCATATGTTCATCTTATCTAAATTCAGACACCTATAATGCTTTAATTAATATTTTGGTCTTACTAAGCAGCTCATGCGGTCAGTGGAAAAAGATGGGCCTTTCCAGAAGGCAAGGCTGATCTGCAGAAAGCTAAATTACTCTTTAGAGGATCATACTTGTCTCCATTAACTATTAGGAAATTCAGGTACTGGATATGTACCTTGTGTGCCTCTAATGTCTTACTTAGGGTGGAATGACTACAAATCCTTTGAATAAAAATATTATTGAGGAAAATGTAAAGGAAATTATACATACAGTATCTGGAGGTTTTTTGGTTTGGGGTTTGTTTGTTTGTTTGTTTGTTTTGTTTGCTTGGTTGGGGTTTTTGCCTATTGTTTGTTTGTTTTGGTTTTTGTTTTGTTTTGTTTTGTTATGTTTTGTTTTGTTCTTGGGGTTTCTCTGATATTCAGTCCAATATAAGTGCTGGGTACAGCAAAGTTCACAGTTAACATTGCCATGTTTAAACTGAAGCACTCGATTTCTCCTGTTAACTGAATTCTTGAGTTTTAACATTAAACAACCAGTTTCCTCATATGGGAAGTCACATGTGAAATAATGCATAGTTTCTCATTTAAAGAAACAACCAAGTTCAATCAATATTCAACTTATCTTTGTTGTCTTCTCATTTGATGCAAAAGAAATCCCACTCCATGTAACAAGTCAGACAATAATGTTTATCCATTGCAGTTTTTTCACCATTTAGAATGAACTCAACTAGACATATGTTGGCCTTTTGAGACCTATAAATCATCTAAATTTCAAACAGAAAATTTGAGACCAGTGTATTCAATTGATCAAGAAATGTCATTGCACCATGTATCTCATACCCTGGAAGGCATGCATAATCTTCCTGGGAAACCGGAATCACAATCTTAGAATCTTTCCTCCAAGACAATGAACTAACTGCTAGGCAGGGGTGAAATGCATGTTTGCTCATTTTTCTGAACAAGCCTTGTCCCTCTTCCTTGATGTATCCTTTCAAACCAACTGAGTTGCACCTGCCTCAAAATTGACTTCACTGAAGTCTTCTGATGGATGGTTAATGATAAATACAGGTGTCTGAATTCAAATATAGTAAGTTCAGAGCTATATTTTACGTGTGTGTCTTATTTTATATAAATATATATATTAAAAACTAATAAAATTCTAAAATTATAGGGTAGTTTTGATGAAGACCACTGCCAAAGGTTCCAAATCCCATACGCTGCAGCATTGGACTAGCTGTTACAGTTACTGATATTTAAGGACTTTGTGGTCTTCATTTTAAAGCACAAGTATGTATTTAGGTATTTACACCCTTGAGCTAAATCATCAAAGGCATCTTTGTAAGCTACAATTTTTAGTAAAAATAAATTAAAATTGTTCTGAATGCTACTGAAATAACAAACTGGGGCAATCCATCTGGAATTCATTTTACTTCATATTAAGGACTTTGTGTCACTGCTGTCCAATTTGACACCGAAAAGCACAAAAAATAACATTGACATAAGGATATAGTTATGTTTATAGCACAGAAGTAGATTTTTTTCCCCTGTTATTTTCAGAGTAGTATCCTTAGAGTTGGCACCCTCAACTGGATTTCAGAAAAAAACTATCTCTGGTGGTCGTGTTAAAATGCAGCAGCAAAAGCCTATGGAATGAAGAGCTGTCAGTCCAGCTACTGTTCTTAGTCAAGTACTTCCATTGTACCCATTGGGGGAGGCTGCAGGGCTGGAACTTGGAGCCAGGCTTCTCCAGACATGCTTTGAGAAAATAGGAACAATACAAGTTTGCTGCCTGCATCAGTGCTTTTTTCTTAGGGTCCATTAAGTCATGCCAATTAAAACCAATGGAGGTTTTTTCATTAAAAAGCAGAATAAAATCAATTTTAAAAAAAAAAATTTCCCTGACACCACATTCAATATGCTTATATAACATATTTTTTAAAACATCTAGAAATCTTAGTCTCCTAAGTATGAGCCAGAACTAAATAAAAATTTGCTTTCAATGAGGGAAATAATATCAAAATTGAAAATAATAGACTAATACTAACAATAGATTTATAAAAGGGAAGCATCTTTGTTTGATTTAGAAAAAAATAAGGATTTTAACAAATTCAAAGCAGAAAACCTAACCTTCTTCAGCCCGAGCCATAGGCTGATTGAACTATCTAAAAGTATGGATCCTAGTTCATTCAAGAGAGAAAACAGGTATCTCATTTAATTCTAAATATGTCTGTGTATATGTACAGGTGCTAATGTATGAAGTGATTTACTCTGCACATATGCTTACATCTTTCATTTATAGCCTAAAAGGCTACTTTACACCAGATGCCTACATTATGTTTTGCTAAATTTAGGTGGAATAGTCCTTCAGTTTAAAGGAAGAAATCAGTCCTTAAAACAGAATTAAACTGAAAGCAAGATGGTACTGAAGACAGTTTCATCAAAGATAAATGCAATTACTTGTACTAATATATTATCTAATATAGGATTTATTCCTTCAGATGTGAAAAGTAGTAGAGAAAATGTATTTAGACTTCAGTAAAACATTTAATATAGTGCTGTAAGATGCTATTAGTCAGCCAAAGGGTTTGGGTTGGACAGGTATTAGCACACACCTTATAAAACTAAGAAAAAGAAATTGAAAAAAAAAAAGGATAGTAGCTGGATTTGAAGTGGGCTTTTTTTGGAATTGCACAAGGGTTATTCATGGAATGCATCATCTTTAATAGACTCATTTATAGGCTTGGCAGAAAACCAAGCAATTTGCTAAAGAAATTAGCAGATAATGAACAAAATGGATGACCTTAAGAAAGAAGTGTTAGACTGAAATAAACTAAATGAAATTTTAATAGTATTGAATGTTTGGATGTGAACATAAAGGTCCATAACAAATGACTCTGTTAAAAGCTGCAGCCAAGATTTTTGAGACCCAGAAGGAGGAAGAAAACGGAAGTGTAAGAGCTGATCCCAGAGAGATTATTAGCTAAGCAGTGGGATTGGACATGAAAAGAAAGCGGGCTCCTAAAATCTATTCAGCAAAGTGGTTCCAGTAGAATTGGGAAATACTATATGAGGCATGGGTAAGACAGTCATAAAATCATAGATTCAACAGTTCTGTTCACTGGGAAACATTATTGGAAAGGCATGAGGAAGATGCAAAATCTGCCAGCCCAGCACCAGTGAGGATGCTGAGCACCACTTCCCCTATCAAGCCTCAAAACAAGTTTCATTGTCACCTACCAGGACCAGGGACTGGGGCTCCCAAGTGAGAGGCTAGAAACTTTGTACATCACTGTACATCCATCTTCCTACTTCTGGTGCCAGAACCCAGAGCAAAGCTCTGTGAGCACATGATGTCTGTGCTGCAGCTCAGGAGGAAGAGTAACTGACTTCTACTCTGGAAAAAAGCTGAAGCAGCATGATCTGAAAGGAGTCTCAGGTTAGTGGTGCAGATGGCTCACGGAACTCAGTACGAGTGTCTGGTGGGGTGTCCTTTCCTTTTCCTTCCACACAGATGATCTCCCACTCATCACATCTCATGCCATAGGAAAATCCTATTTTGAGTTCTGTAGTAGCAAGACAGTAGTAAGTAGCAGCAAAACTGTAAATTTAGAAATATGACCTCATCTAATAATCAGAAGAGATAAAAGAAAGTGAATTTT
This sequence comes from Toxostoma redivivum, assembly GCA_013397375.1. Classification (NCBI taxonomy): domain Eukaryota; kingdom Metazoa; phylum Chordata; class Aves; order Passeriformes; family Mimidae; genus Toxostoma; species Toxostoma redivivum. The sequence continues at coordinate 890,175 of VXBI01003376.1, forward strand.
GGTGGACAAATGAGCTAGATTTGTATAAATATATCCAGGGACAAGGCTAAGAGTGAAGTTCTATTACAATTGTGTTTTCCCTAAATTGACCGTTTCAGACTTTTGCAAGTGACATCAGCAGGTCTTATAAAAGATACAGAATGAACATGCCACTAAAGTGTGACCAGGTTAAAATGCAGCCACACTTATGCTGATAGAACATCCTTCCATCCAACGAGATATAAACAGCAGGGAGCCCTATTTTATGCTTATCTCATATGTGAGTTACTGTGCACTAATGAGCAGCAGATGAGATAGATTCTTTGTAGTCATTGTTTGCCTTTCTCCCCTCCCTCTTTTTTTTTTTTTTTGGTTGTTGTTGCTGCTGTTGCTGTTCTCTGTGGGTTTGTATTTAGTGTCTTTGACTTCTAGAGAGAATTCTCCTGTATATTTTACCTGGCTGTAAGTGTAATAAATTTTCAGTATCTTAACATACTCAGTCCTAAATATCTGCAATTTCTCCTGTACTTCATGGAATTGCTTGAATGCATTCTCAGTGGAAAATATTAGTGTAAAGTAAAGGAAAATATCTAGCAACCTTAGATCTGCATTTTTGTTTCCTTTATCCTTCAAACAAGGCAACAAATTTTGAAACAATGAAAGGTAAGTGAAGATAAGAAAAAGTAAACATCAGACCTCTACAGAATACTACCTCATTTATATTCTTAATATTGTATTTTTGTAATTAATTTCATTCTCCTTTTGTTTTCCTGAAAGAATGATCTTCAAACATGTTAAAGTAAATGGAGAAACACAAGGTTTAAAGTTTGTAGATTATTTATACCTTTCCTTGACAGGAATTACAAATTTTTCAGCCTTCTAACAATCTTAAGGGCCATGGAACTATTGAAACATGTGGAGATAATTTCATTTGTTGAATTTACTTACTGGTTTTATAAAGTTCTAACCCAAGAATGTTGAACAATAAAAAAAAAATAATTCAGCATTTATAAATATCTTAAATGCTATATTAATATGCTTTGTCCATACAAATATATAAATGTATAGACCTACGAAAAAAAAAGTATTTGGTAAGGAAAAAATAAGACAAAAGTAAATATAACACAACAGAGCTGAGGAAGATTTTAAAGTCTTCAGTACTATGAGCAACAGAATATGAAGGTAAATATACAATATTATTTAAAATAATATTCACATCATGATGTGGAAGCACATTTAAAAAGATTATGTGCTTTCAGTAGTTTAGAGAACAGATTGTTTTACTTATATAACTGAATGTATTGATTGAATTAGCTATGAACTTCCAATGCTATTGACATACACAATTGATAATAGCAATCCATTTTCATTCTTCTACATGTGCATTATATATCAGGAGACTCTGAGTGGGGCAACACATGTATTAGGTCACCTGGTCAGTATTAGAAGTACTCCAGAGGAATCAGATTTTTGACAGGGTCAGCAGAAAATTGTCGGTCAATATTAGCAAATTATATAATTTAGAATTAATCTTGCATTCTCTTTTCAGTATCAGAAAAATATTTCTAAATAATTATCTAAATGGACTTAAGGCAGCGGAAAACATATCTGTAATCTTATTGTGGGGTTAACTCCTTACTTTGTGTTACTTTGATGTGGTTTTTTAGTTTAGATTGTTTAATTTTGGATTATGCAATTCAGCATGTCTACATTATAGAGCGGAAAATGTAGCACTGTGCCTACAGCAAAATGTGAGTGAGGAAATATTGGCACGGGAAGGTTGATCCTGTAGTGCACTCAAACTTATTATTCATCTCTTAAATGAGAAGAGCTGGCTTTTGCAAACAAGATGGTGATTTATCACATAGTTGAAGTGAGAAGCCAAAGGTTAGTAGAGGCATATGAAAATGAAACTCTTTCATGCTTTAGTTGAGTAAGGAGCTGGCAGCGTTATAATATTATGGTTTATAATATAGATTATATTAATATATACACATTTAAAAAGGAAAAGAGTGAAATTCTAAATAATATATTTATAATCATATCAATCATTTGTAGATTACTTCTTAAGGAGAAATAGTAGACAGCTCCCTGCCTATGCTGAGTAGTGTAGCTGAAGCTCTACTCTAAGGAGGAATCCCCATAACAGGAGTACATAATACTTACAGTTCTGGATATGGGGACTCTGATGATAGAAAGAAAAAGCATTGAAGCAAAAATTCTGACTGCAACCCTTAGATTCTGTTCTTGGCAACTAGAACAGTTGCAGTTGCTAAGTTACTTATAAAAAATGACAAACTGTTCATGCAACTTCGCTGTTTTCCCTAGGGAGCAGAGTTTGTGCCTAAGCACAATGTAATATGATTTATCAATATATATCTACTGTAGAACATGTGTTTATCTGATGAGGAGACCATGCTGGGGGAAAAGTGACCTGTCACTGTCTTCAGTGTGATTATAGTTTCCATAATTTGAAGCAATTATTTCACATATCGTCACTGTGAAATAAACTGGTGTGTTAGATCCTAGACCCTTTCCCATGGTACAGATTTCCTGGGGACTGGATATATCCCTATAATGACAATTTGATTATTTCAAATGAAAGAAACATCTTAATTTTGCATTTCATATTCAAATTCTTCTTAGATTAAACAAAATTACTAATACTGAGCTATATTGTGAACCTAAGTATGTCAAAGCAGCTTCTTAACTAGATTTTAATTAACAGATTAGTGATATGTTTTTCTTAAGCTGTTGTTGATGGTAACTGAAGTATGGTAACTGAAGTTACCACTGCTCATTAAAATTACTGTGGTGACGTGACTTATGCTCGTTTTTGCTCCTTGGCTATGAGGCAGCACGCAAATATTTCCCAACTGCTTTGTCTAACTCAAAGGCAAAGGCCTGGGCCTTTATTGTACACATGTGAGATGTCTGGTACAAAAGAAATTCTTCTCAGTTCTCCCAGTTCTGCTCTAATATATCAGTTAAATAATAATTAATTCATTTTGGAACAGAATAGACATCCTATAAAACAAAAAAAATACCCAAATGGAAACAAACCCATCAGTTTAGATTTAACAAAGATTACGGATCCTTTTAAAAGGTAAATCCAGAGCACAAGCACCACTGAAGCATTGACCTGTGATAATGCCTAGTATTTAAATTTTTGATGTTCTTCTTGGCAACTTTGAAAAATAGTACTCTTCCAGATAATATTTGGGCATGGTTCAGGAAACAATACAAGGACTATTCTACATAGGGGGGTTGGATGATGTTATGTAGCTTGGAGATGAAGACAGTGGAACATTTTAGCTTTATGGATGCATGCCATGTGGCCTCTGAGACATAAGTTTTATTTAGTAATACTTCTGCCTCCAAGGAAACCATATTCCTTCACACTAGCAGGGCCTATTAAAGAATTTCTACTTTTCAAAAGAAGAGGTGGTTGCAGTTTCACACCTCTCCAGGCTGTTGTAGTTGCAGCAGCTGCAGCTCTTTGGTATTGATGTTATTTGCTATCTTATTTGAGGACAAAAGTGGCTGAATGCAATTTAGATAATGCTGACAAGTACGAACTAAAATTCTTTAGTTTTATTAATAAATCTGCTAATATACAGTTGTTCGCTTTTCAGTACAAATAAATTTTAATTCAGTCTCTGAAACCTATCTATTGGTTTATTCATTTATGTTTCATAATTGAATGGAATGAAGAATAGAGAAGACACTACTCAGAATGACTCTCCTCCATAAATTTTTGTTAAATATCATAAAATTTGTTGCCAAGACAATCAAAGTCATCCTTGAGTCCAGACACAAATTTTTTATGTTATACTTTCCTGCAATCATCAGCATGCGAGAGAAATAACACCGCCTTGAGGTTTTTCATCACGTGAAAGCATTTGTCATGTTGACAGTTTGGCTACTTCACAAAAATACATAAAGTTCATCAACAGTGCATAAAAAGTTGTAAAATAAAGCTCTTTTATTCCATTTCAAGATATATGATTAATGGGATATAGCCTAGTTTGATTAATCTGTGCATTCATAGTATCTCCCACTTGACATTTGCAGATAGTTGCTTCTTTTACAAGAATTTTTCTTACATTTTTGTACAAAATGGGATTAATCATCCTTCCAGTCAGTAACCTTTTTTGTCACTTACCCACCAAAAAGACTTGGCTTTCCAGAGAGTATTTCCAGTAAATACTCCTGCCATAATATTTGGTTTCTTCACCACACACTCAGTTTTAATCTCCCTTGGAAAACCTATTTTTCATTCTGCAGCTTATATGGAGTGTGATGTTAGCAAGGTATTTGAACAGAAAAGGACATTGCTGGTCTATTTTCCATTTCACATGTAATGAAAACAATTTGAATTTGAGTTGACATACAAGCACTAACAGTGTTCATGCAAGGGAGACAATAAATAATGACAAACATCAGCAGTGGTGGAATCCTACACTTGAGTTTGACAAGCAACATCAGTGTTCAGCGATAGAGTGTATGGCTTGAGTATATGCTGAAAAAGAGAGTGAAAATAAATCAGTTAAAGTACAGTCAGTATCCACTTAAGCAAAAGAAAAATGGTCATCTTAAACCATTATTTCATTTTGTTTCAAAAGAGAGATGCTCCAGTCCTCTGAGCATCTTCATGGATTACTCTGGATTTGATCCAATATGTCCATCTTCTTATGTTTGGGGCCCCAGAGCTGCAGCATCGCAGGTGGGGTCTCATGAGAGTGCAGTAGAGTGGCAGAATCATCCCCTCAACCTGCTGGCCATGCCACTTTGGATGCAGCCCAGGACAGAGGTGGTTTTCTGGTATGTGAGCGCACATTGTCAGGTCACTGCAAGCTTTGCATGCACCAAATTCCCCAAGTCCTTCTCAATCCATTCTCCACCCAACCTGTTCTTGTGCTCCATATTGCCCTGACCCATGTGCAACACCTTGCCCTTGGCCTTGTTGAATGTGGTGATGTTTGTACAGCCCCACCTGCCAAGGTCCCTCTGGGTGACATCTGTCCCCTCCAGGGTTTCGACTGCACAACTCAGATTGGTGTGGTCAGCAAACGTGCTGAGGATGTTCAAGCCCACTGGCCATGTCACTGGTAAATAAATGTGTTTTATAGTAAATTTACCTTGTCACTGGTAAATGTGACACTGTCAGTCCCAGTGCCTGCCCTTGAGAAGCATCACTCATCACTGGTCTCCACCTGGACACCAAGACACTGAATCTGCTCTGTGGTGTACAGTGAAAGAGGAAGGCCTAACAGTTTTTCAAAATCTGTTATAGAACTTTATTGACAAAATTATTACATGTCACCAAGTAGTTCAGAGGCAGAGAAGAGATCTTTACAGAAAGGGTAAGAAAATTAACTCAGTTTTAAGTGTCATGAGAAAAGACGTGTTGTGGGGGAGCAACAAAGTATTTGTAAGTATAAGGAGAGCTCATTAAAAATCTGCCCCCAAATCTGTCTCTTAAAACATGTCTTCATATCTATAAGTGAGGGTGCTCGTTAGTAATAGCAATTATTGCTCACAGCACTAATAATTGATGCTTTCCCAGTAGTTGGTGCATGTTCTATTTTAGACATAAAAAGTCTTACTCTCAGTCTTCTTCTTGCCTTATTATTCCCCTTGCTTTTTCAAAGGCAACTTGCCTCTCCCTGCCTTGAAGCTCAGAGGCTCATATCTTTTGAACTTGTAGGTGAATAAAATACCTGGCAAGTAACTGTAGGATCAGTTTCCATTTTGAAGATACACTTTTAAATAAGCTGGAATACTTTTCAGAGTTTCTTAGCTCACGAAGTCTAAATGTCAGATTCTTCTGTGCTGAGCATAGTGTAGGCCTGTGTAATTATTGAGCACAGCAACCCTATTGTTGCTTTATAATTAATTGATTTTCAAGGCAATCCTTCTTCTGTTCATTTAAACATATTTCTGCTATTAAGTTTTTCATAAAGATTTCCAAATATATCTCATGGGTTTTTTAATGTTCTTTCTTCAAGTAAGCCAGCAGAGGACAGGAGATTCTCAGTAGTCCTGAAAGTAAAACCTGGCACTCTCCCAAATGCAGGCTGAAGTGCCATAATGTGAAGAACAATTTTAAATTGCTGGGTTTTTTCCTTCTCTGAAATTCAGCTGAATAGCCACTGTCCACACCTTTAGCAACTATCATTCCCTGAGCACACAGAACCAAGCAAACCCCAATAAGCTCCTATTGACAGTAACAGCAGAGACCTTACTGAGACTATTGCAGCACATATTTTAATGCCATTGTTGCAGTTTTAATTGTAATTGATCTCCCCTTAAGATGCCATACTTAACCTCTAGGTACGATGTGCTCTACAAGTTTTGAGATTGTCACAGATTAAAGGTGTGTAGTTAGGCATAAAGCCAAAGCAAAGTGCTCCTCATTCCTCTAGAGAATCCCCCAAGGAATGCAAATATTTATATGTGGAAGGTATTCTTATCAGCAAGTGATTCAGCCTTCAACAATCTCCAGTTCTTCAAAAGGAAGTACATTATTTTATAATGCTAATAAATGATCAGTATACTATTTCTATTGATTTTTTATGCATGAGCAAATAAATAAGCACTCTAGCACCACCATCTTTCCTTCTTTATAATATATTATTACAGCTTTAAACTGATACAAATCCTAGACCATTACATGGATTTCCTATTAGGTGATTTGTGTATATAGAAGAGCTTATTCACCTATTTACCACTTTAAAAAGTGATAAACAGGACTAAAATGAAAGTCCCACTTTTCACACTTTCTATCAATGGTGGAAACAACCACTAAATGTACTTTCTTTCAACCAGATTCCAGATGTATGCAGCCCCATATGTGAGTTGCTTCTGTCAGAAGCAAACTGCACATAACTCATCCTAATTTTAGAAGGTCTGTTGCTTATGTCAAAATGAATTCACAAGGAGAACAGACTCTAATGCACAGTGCAACTAAGCACTAGCTAACCTACACTAGCTAACCTACATAGTCAAGGTCTAGTTTTATGGAAAAATTAAGATATCCTTTAGGTGTCTTAACAGACTATGACTAGGCTATGGTTATAAAAATAATATATATATAACCAGTTAAAAATATGTTTAAAGGTACTTTCTGTTTATTTTAAGAACTTTTGCATAACTATTCCACTAGCTCCTTCTAAAAGTTAAAATATAGATAGTGTGTATCTGCCTGGCGTCTGAAGAACAGCTGTGAAACAACAGAAATATTATAATTTGAAAATTAAACAAAGTACCAGTATGTAATATAATATAAACTATATAAACAATATAAACTATCTTTCTAATTTATATGCATTAGAAAAATGTTGAAATAATATGGAGTAAAACATTAAAATTCTATTATACCATGAGTCACAATGTAGTGCCATGAATTAATAGAAATATTTGTTAATTCTCTCCCTAGAAATGCTTCAAAGTGAAAAATTCTTTTGAATATTTCTTCAGTGCTTTGAATCTTTCTTGTATGGAATACTAAGTTGCATATTAAATTAGAGGTGTTTAACAGGAATGGGGATAAAGATTTGTGAAAAACAATTGGAGGAAAATATTTCACAAAAAGAATTTCACAGTAGAGGTGATGGTGCTATTCAGCCAATCCTTCTATTGAACCACTAGTTTGAGATACTGTTCACAATTAACAGCACAAAGAAAAATCCCATTCAACTAGAACAGAAGAGCTTTCCAATTAATAAGACATAAAGCAGGCATTGTCATGCTCTCAGTTCTGTATGTCATTTCTAATAAAGATTGGATAATATAAATGCATGCTAAAATGAACCTTTTCTTTATAATAAGAAGGCTCTATAGAGCAGGAAAATAATATAAACTTTTTTGGTCTAGCTGTTTCTCAATCAAAGGGCATATCAGTTACTGTATATTGCTGCAACATTCCAAGCATTAAATTAAATTATAGACAATAGAATCAAATACAGTTTACATCTGTGGAGCATTAAAAAATGAGGCACGTTCAGCAGTTTATTTATTCCCAGTAGAAATACTCCTGTTGAAACAGTGCTCTGAAAACATTCTTTCCTACCAGGCTTGGCTGTCTCAATTGCATTCCTCAGGCAATACACATATTTAGCTTTTAAATGTGACATGTAGAAATCTACCTTGATTTTCTTGGATGGCTGGACTTTCTTTAGTTGTGCTACAGTTTAGGTAACCTTATCACTCCCAAGCTGTAACCCTGCTACTGGACCTGTACAAACAGCCTGAAGCACACTTATTCCACAGGACTGCAAATAAGCACCAAAGGTCCACCTGTGTTAATACGTTTTGAAGGCTTCTGTCACTTATCACACAAGATTAATGTGCAAGGAGAGGCCAAATTCTGTGGAGACCGAACGTGCAGTCTTTAGTCTAAACACGAGGATCTGGACCATCTGATCTGAAAATTACACTATTAGTGGAATACCATTGCAGGTCTCTGCAGTCATGAAAGAAAGGGCTGCAAACATTACTAGTAGGTTTGGATGCACATTTTTAAATGCAGCTTAAAATTGTTTTATAAATCAAAAGTATTTTGGATTTAAGTAGTGAGCATCATATCTTCTTGTTTCTAACACTGGATAATTTCTTCTGTAATTTAGGTCAGCAGACTGTATAAATAATTCAGAAACAGTAATAGGGTGCATCAAGGACAGGATTCTACACAGGTACAAATAAGTGAAATATCACTGACCAATTTATGGTGCTACCTTTTGCACAGTGGTCATTTCAACTTCTTTGGCTGCTATGGTCTTTTGCCTGGAGACACTAGAGGACATTTGAAATTGAATCATTACCTATGTTGAGTCCATCCATTGCATGATTTGCTACACTATTCTCTAAACACATATATTTCTCTTTCTGTTTTTTCATTTTTTTCCCCAAAAAAGACTTGGTCAAGAAAAATTACCTGTATCTTCTTAGAGTTTGTAGCTTGATGTGAAATTTAGTGTATTGAGTTCTGTGACTAAAAGCCCAAACTGGGTTGTATTGAAAAACAAATGAAGGTTGTTAAGCAAAAATGAGTCCACATTTCCTAGAACCCTTGTGTAATAGAACTTCTGACTATTTACATTAATATTCTGTAGACTTGCCCTACTTGGTTTTTTTTCATTTAAAGCTCTCCAACAAAAGAATGTGGAAGGGAGGTAAATATTTAACATGAAGGGATTCCTTAGATGTCTTTAGTACAACTTACTTGAAGCAGAGGATGGCATTTCAAGACATGTAATTTTTGTTAAGGTGCTGATGCTTATGTTTTTGGTATAAATGCAAGAACAGGGGTAGCTACCTTGATGGAAGCAACATCTGCCTTGATAAAGTCATGGCATCTATGCAAACACCACGGCTCCAGTTTTCAACACAGACAGCATCCATATTGCTGCTTTAGTAGAGCAGGGCATGTAAATAATTATCAGTAAACCACCAACAGATACACAGTGAAAATAAATCCTTCTAAAAGACCCGTGTTCTGATCTTTATAAACCTTCTAAATAGAGTAACCAGGAAAGCAGCACAAATTCCACTGATTGTCAGACCTATGAATCATCAAACTGCTAAATTCTACAGGGAAGAAAAAGTAATTGTTTCCAATTGGTGTTTAGCATTTTGAAAGCTATTCAGATAATGATGATGGACACAGACAAAAGAACTCATAATCACAGAAAAAAATAGTTACTGTCAAATGGCATTAGTAGCAGCACCAGGCTAGACATGTAGAATGTGTAGGCATAAATAACCACTAGCAATTTTAGAGCAGAGCTTTATTTTTGTACTGGTATCACTGAGACTAACTTAAAAAAAAAATTAAGTTGAAACAGGAAAAAGAAAAAGCCAGGGTTGCTTTTGGAAATACAGATTCTCATTATAGCTATCACTTTTGGAACTTTTATTCTAATACCTTCAGATGCTGAGCAATCTTAAAAAATGAGAGCTTTGTGGGAAATAACATTTTGTATATACATATAAACACACCTGCACACATGCAGAAAAATACACATTCTGTGGGTCACAGAATATTTTCCTTGGATGAATATTTTCCAAGGAGATGGATGTAAATATTTTTTTTTATTTTACTGTTGCACAGAAATATTTTACTTGGAAATGTGACACATCCAACTACTGATCTGGTATCAACATACTGTACTCGTAGCAAACTTTGTTCTTTAGTGTAAATTATATTATGAAAAATTAAGATGGGGAAATAACCTAGAAGACAGCTAATCCTTTCCCCAATAGTGTGTGGCTACTAACTAGAACAAATTGTCAGATGTTTCCTCCTATCTTTTTTTAATTGGCTCATCTATTGGCAGTTCCACTGCTTGCCTTTGCAGACTATTCTGAAACTAATAGATCTGTCTTTTACACTATTTGTAACCTTATTGCTAAATTACCCACCACAATGCCTTGTCTTGTCATTGTAGTATTTGCTGTTTACTTTTCCCTTTGTTTTTTCAAAAACAAATATATGTTAATGTGCTTTAACAACTTTATCTTCCATTGCTTCCAACAGTGAAAAATGGGTAGAGAGATGTTTGATGCTTATCACACACTCAATTCAGAAAAGTGAATGAGATTGCAAAAGATGCAATAAAAACCGTTTTTGGGGGTTTCTTTTGATATACATATATACACATCATGGCCTGTGTGGTCTCTCAGTGGCTGCCAGATGAGATGTTTATACTGAGAAATACATCCTTCTGCAAGAGAACCTGTTGAAATCAGAAACAGTGTATATAGATATTTATGCGAATAACACTGGCAGAAACAAACCAGATATCTTGCATTTCCATTTACATGTATGAGTATTTTCTAATGCTTTGCTTTTTTTTTTTTT
>VXBI01003376.1:901030-936374 GCA_013397375.1 Toxostoma redivivum
TTGTAAAGAAATGTGTCCCGCTGCCTTCAGATCAGACACTATTTTGTAATATCCTACAAGGGTCAGCAAAGGACCCAATTCTTTAATTCTTAAAGAGAGAAAATTCCCTTGAACATTAGTTAAGTTTATTTAATAAGTGACAGAACTACTTAAGTGCAACATTTTCTTCTAAAGAATTTATGAAATATAATAGAAACAGTTAAATAGTTCTCAGTTTAATAATATATGTTTTGGACCTATTCATTCCTGAGTGTACTTACTTGTGACAGTTTGATAAATATATTATTCTGTGACAAGTTATTTCATACAGTTCATTATGTTCTTTTTGCATGTTTTTCCTAGTGCCAGGCATAGAGAATTGTATCCTGATGTATAAATACTAGTGCAATATGCAGCAGGTATTACAAAATTCATTTGTCCTCAGATAGTCCCATGCCTAGGAATAATGTGCAGAATATAAATATCTTTTTCTATTATATTCCAAGAAAAAACATTGCTGTGAGATTATATAGTACTTAGATCTATAGTTCTAATAAAATAGCTTCACATTTTTCGTATTTATATTGACAATCATTTTGGATGCAACCAGCATATTTCAAAAGTTGTTATTTAGAAATTATCTTGCAATTTTGTAAAAGGATTCTGAGTCTTGTCTTCTATATTAATTTTTCTCTACATCTTTCCATCTCTACACACTACTATAAAAAATCTATAGCATTTTTTCAGAAGTTCTATTGCTTTTGGAGATAACTAAATTTTATTAAAGCTACATCTTTTTAGAGAAGGCATAGTAATGTGTGCGTTAAAGATAATGCAGAAGTTCTTTGCTAGCTGTACAGATTCTAGTTTTGGTTTTTGATTTTGGTGTTTTTTTTTCCTCTGTGAAGCATTATGAAATTATGGAAATTTAATTTTTTTTTCCATTGATTAATATTTTGGTAAAAAAGGGATAGTTACATGTTTTAAATTAGGACTTAAATTTTGTTTTAAGCATGTAATTTTGAAATTCTAATTGACTTACTATAAAAACAGAGGACTGCATTAATCAAAATAAAATTGGTAAAATTATCAAAATAATTCCATCTATGGGAAAAGAACTGAATTTTTTGATGTTTGAAAATGCTCTGTATTTGAAGTTTTTATTCCAGTTTTTATTCCAGTATGGAATAATGGAAAAATTTTCCATAATATTTACAAATTCTTTCAGAGTCTGAAAAATGTTCTCTCCCAGTTCCAATATCTTTTGTGTGTTCGGCTCCTGTTTCTCCTGAGGGCAAAATCTCAGGACAGTAGCCTCTGGGTCACCCATCTTACTTGTATTCAAACGATGAACTGTCCAGAAGTTTCATGCAGGCTTGCTGAGTTATCAGTGCAAATCATGTAGAGCTAAATTCAAACCCTGGAGAATTTTGTGAATACTGAAATTGTTATTTTCTCCTTTACCCTATCTTCTTGATGGAAATTCTTTAATTTTGGTTTAGTTTTCTGAATTTAGTTTTGGCTGTACCTTCCGGTTAGATTGGAAATTCCTGGAGAAAAGAGCTGTCCAGGGATGTGTATTTTTTCAGCTCTGAGCAGTACATCATCTATTAATGAGTGGTGTTCCCCAAGGAGCTGTACTGGGACTGGTACAATTTAGTATCTTAACAGCAATATAGATTGTGAGATTAAAACCACCCTCAGGAATTTTGTGGATGTCACCAAGCTGGTGGAGGCAGTGACAGTCCCTGGCTCTGGCAGGGGCCTATGGTAGATGATCTTTGAAGGTTCTTTCCAACCTAAAACTCTCTACATGTCTATGATTTAATCCTTAGATATCTCTGGACTTCTGCACAACTCTTCAGTATACAAAAATTAATAATCAGATGTATCAATCCTTCATTCTCATAGTATGTCTATAATTCTAAACATCAGTAGCCCCTGTGAGAAATAAAGGATATTATTGAAATTATCTCAAGTTCTACCTTCTGTAAAGCCAGCTATAAGTAGAAAAGACAGATTGACCCCAAAACATCTGAAATTAAGCCCCAGTATTAAACCAAGCACCAAGATGAAGGTGAATTTCTAAATTACAGTGAAGAAAGAACTAATGAAGGAACACCCATAAATGTATGGTGGTTTACATCCTGTAAAAAATTATTTAGGACAGAGTCATACTGAGAGAATGTTCCATTTTGAAGTGGGAGAGATTTATGGGAGATTTTTTTATGATTACCATCGGATCAGTTGAGGATATAGAGATTTTATTTGTAATTTCAGGAGACTTTCTCTGTTCTAATGTAGAATTCTCTTCAATGTAAGAGCGGCTTTTCTTAACATTGGGTATTTTTCTAAAAGCATCTGAAAGGCTTAGGAGCACAAACAACAGCTGAAATTCAGTACAGTCTATTGTATGATTCTTAGATAATCAAATGTGACATGAGAAAAGATAATGTTTATATCAATGTACAATAAACTTCTAAACAAGCACTATCATTTTTCTGTCTTGCAAAATCCATCAGAAACAAATGGATAGTGGGGGGAGGGGTGGGGAGAAAGGGAGGACGGGAAGACTTATCCATGAAGGATATGCTTGAGGATAACATGCAGCAGTCCATAATACAATTCATAATAGTTGCATGACCATTAATAGCTGCCTATTATTGATTTAATTCTCCAGTTACACTATTTAAGATCAACTGTGTTGAGTTCTACCAGCTTAAAATCAAATGGCAGAAGAATGTTTTAAATGTTTTGACTGTTAAATTTGCTAAGCATTACTGATTCTGAAAGGTTTCAAATATGTCCTAAATGAATCAAATGAAGCTTTTTTCTGTTTCTTTCTTCCAAGGCATTTACTTAACCAGCATTTTACAGATAATTAGGCATACTGAGGGAGAAACAGAAGAGACAACAAAGGTAGCTATTTCTATGTGTTGCACATCACTGCAGTGATTAAAATGGCCAACATTGATAAAATACAACCTAAGTTTATTTATAGAATTGAAGTGGAATTCATCTACAGTTCATTATGTATCTAAAACTTAGATTACATTCTTAAAATTTGGATTATAGAAATTACTATTTTCAAATGACATTTGATTGGATGTTCTTATAAAAGAATCTTAAAATGCCATTTGGGAATACCTCTTTCTTTTGTGCTGATAAAGAAGACAGCTGGATAAATACCTTAAACCAGACACCTGACTTTGAACAAAACAAAAGCTGAATATGACATATCCCACACTGTAATATAAGAGCTTGAATTCCTTCATAAAGTTCTGTGTCATAATAAAAAAAATAAATAAAGGCAACAAAAAGATCTTTGATGTACGCTGTTTTCATTATATTTAAAAGTATTTGAGTTGTATCAGGAAAAGCAGGGTCAGATCATGGATGCATTAGTGCCAGTTAACTCACACAAGGCAGACCTTCCAAAGACACTGATGTAGCAGCTGAATGCATCTCCTTTCTGTGAATTAAATTCTTCCAGAGAAGATATTCTGGTAAATAAAAAAACAAACTTTGGATTAACAAAGTGTTTATTTCTAGATAAGTCTATTCACCGCTGTTTACAGAGTTTCTATGCTCAGGGAAAATTGAGTTTATTTCAGTGTGTGAGGTGTATCAAGTCTTTCTAAACTCACCTATAAAATATTGTCTTGAACTCTGCATGTGCTGTGAGTAATTTATTTCATGGGAAAAAATATCTTGAAAATTTCCTTTCATCTTTTTAGTTATTTCCATTTCAATGTTCCCTCTGCCTTTTGCCTTTCTTACAATGCCTCCTTTCTCCTCAGTTGTTTTTTTTTTTTCCTGTTGATGACTCCAGATAGCCTTACATACACTGTCAATCACATGCCATCCTGCCGAAGAGCATATGCTGCTGAAAATCACATGAGATAGCTCCTTTTAATCCATCTTTTACAGGGGAAATTCAATTTTAACAGTCATTTCAAATAGCATAAACCCCTGACTCTTGGCATCTTCATTTTAAATGAAAGCACCAGATTCTCTTTCTGTCAAAACACAGGATCTCTCCATAGGAAGAATTCTACTCTTCCCAAACTGGTGTGGTAATAAGCATGTAGTAACTGGTACACCTTAATAAATCAGGTCCTCAAGAGACTGGATTGTCTGTGTTTCACCAGGAGAAGTCTGTGATTATTTGAACCATATGTATCTTCTAAAACTCAAGTTTTATAAATCAATTATTTCACTTGTTAACACTATTGAGACATTAAATATAATGTAAAACATCTTCTATGAATATAATTTAAAAAGGACATTTCTTTCTGTGCTTAATTCCTTAGAGATACATTGGATGAAGTGCATAAAGTTCACAAAGACAATTTCATGGGTGCTTGTGTCTTCCATAGAACAGAATAATTGCACAGTAAAAAAATTCCAATTTGTATTCCTGCTGGAATGTTCTAATAGAAAAACACATTTCAGAAGCTTTCCATCATACAGTCTACCATTCAAAAAGAAATTTATAATATTGATGAAGATATTTATTATCGAAAATATTAATCATGTTTTATCACATCCTAAAATGCTTTACTAAAATAAAGGATCATTAGGATTTGAAGCTGCAAGAAAATTTTAGGCAGCCACATTATGCAGGTCACTGGGACCTGGGAGTTCATAACAGCCACAGTGTTATGTCATTTTGCATAAGCAATTGTTTGGTATTTTCTATCAAAACCATGTTTCTGAACTGTGTTTTCAGATAGCATTTTCAGGATATATGTACCTTTCCCAAGATAAATCCCACTGGTAAGCTAAATAATTTTTGACAATAGAGTAATAATAATAATAATAACAATACTTAATAATGATGTAATGAGTACATCAATTTACCATAGCAATTTTTTTGTATGAGTGCCAAAATCTGCTATCTAATACTGAAATGGAATAAAAAACAAAAATTCTTCACCACTCTGTAAGCAATATCCCACTAACTGGAAATAGATATGGAAAAAATATAGTAAGCTTTATTTAAAATATTTGAAATATTTGAAATTGTTATTATTGTTGAAAATTAAATACTATCATTAAAACCCTAATGACTGGCAGACATCATTTATATAGTAGTTTAACATTGAAAAGATGAAAATTTCTTCTCATTCTGAGTTGTTTTTCTGTCTGTTGTTTCTCAGGTTCAGATAAAATACAGAAGGAAAACTATTTTGCCTATACTGCTCCACATCTATTTAATCTATATTGGTGGTGTGATTACCTAGGTCAGAATTAATGAACTTAATTGGGAAAAATGGCAGATGAGCTCTGGAAGATTAGGCCTTCTATGAGAAACCATACTATCTTACTGCTGTAATAAAAGCCAGCAGGGTCAAATGTTTTAGTGTCAGAAAACAAATATCACTTCAACATACATCATTATTTAGCAGGTTCTGTAACTGCTTTCATTTGACTTATGAAGAGATTTTCTTCTAAATCTTTAAATCATCCATCATTTCTAAGTAAGTATGAATAAAACCCCAAAATATCAAGTTTTTATTACAGTGAATTTAATTTCTTTTCAAGCATTAGTAACATTAAATTAAATATCAGATATTTTTTTATTGGACCAGCATGTAATTCTAGAAACGTATCTTAAAATTGCTGTAAACCCAGCTTGTATAAAGATGGTGTGTAATTATCCTTACACTGATGTACACCATAGAAATTTCCAGCAAGAACTAAAAATACTATAAAATACTGTGTAAGCATACATGTTTTTACTGTTATGTAATATACCACCACTATAAGCCCATGTCTTTTTGTAATGGTTATATTTCTGTTGTTTAGTGACTAAAACCAAACCAGCTACAGTGCTAATAACTGAATATGCTATTTTACCATCAGGGAAGAAAAACTAAGTATTTGCTAGATGTGACCAAATATTCATATATTACAGTATATATGTGACATAAAATAGTTTGAAATGGAAATATCAAGGATTTGGATGAGCTATCATGATTAGCTGTGTGAAGGACTTTAAAGCTACATAGACTATTTTCCATCGTTATCTGAGTGGAATTAGAAGAACTAAAAATATTTCCTAAGATTTATTATATGTTCCAGTTTTAGGTTTTTCCAATATTCTTAGGGGGAGGAGAAGCCAGAAGAGTGTTTTGTCTTGCATAGAGATTGAAAATATTCTTGTCTCCCCAAACTATACCTTTTAATTTCAGAAACTTTTGCCTCTGTAATTTGGACAGACTGACGGGGAAAGATTTTGTTTTAAGTTTTGACTATAATTTAAACTTCATCACTAAATCCAGAACATTTAGAGGAAGAGAACCAAATAAACAAAATTATTCATGGGCTTTGCTGCACCAGCTCCCTTCATGAAGCCAATTACATTCTCCAAATAAAGCTCGACAGCCAAACTCACCTGCTGTTAAGAGCAGAGGTTGAATCATATGAAAGTAGTTAAGGACTAATGCGTTTTTGCTTGTTGCTACTAGAGTTTGCTTTCTGTCTCCTACCCTGCCAAGTTTCTGAGGCAACTGCCTGGCAGCCACACAGATAAAACCTCAACTCAAGCAGCAAAAGCTCATACTTCAATTTCCTTCACAGACTTTAAACCTATCTCCTACTGATTTATCTTCTCCCAATAACTAAAGTATCTTAAGAACATTGTTTTAAAATTATAGTGATATCTTTCAGCATTACAACTACCCTGGATTTTTCAGTTAGTTTAGTATTTGCAATTAATTCTGCTATCACAGTTCTTAGCTCAGATTTTGCTACCAAATCTCATGCAGGAGGATTTACTTTGGCCACCTCTGGCCAGTTAACACTGTCCCCTTTTCTACTTCCCAACCAGTTCAGTTCCTTGCTGTTTGACCTGAGTTAATGTAGCTTTCCATTACCTAACAAACACTATCATGACTCTATAATTATTTTTACAGGGTTATATTTTACTAAGGACTGTAAGCAAAGACAAGTAAAAATCCTTAATCTCACATTCAGCAGAATTGGGGTTTTTAGCTGAATTTAACTCTCTATTTTTTTTCCCCTGGGAAGAAGTCTTCTGCCTCCTACTACTAATTTTATATTGAATATTACCAGTTAGAGGTCTTAACCTTGTCAAAAAGATTCAACCACTTGTAAGTTTATATTTTTGTCCTTATGATGGATGAGTCTTTAGAGTATCCTCAAATAAACATTTCCCTTAAAGTGCCAGTGTTTTAAAACAGAAGATACGTATATTACCTGGTCTTACAATTGATCTGTAGTTCATAAACTGTGTCACAGATATTTCAGACTATCCTCAATGTCTCTTTTTATTCTTTTTCATTTTTTGTTTTTGTCTCTTTCTTGTCATATGTAAGCAGATTTTGTTATCACTTGTCAGCAATACAGCAAAAAGCTAAATTAATTAAAATTACATAAGGGTCACAAAGTTCTTGTAAAACTTGTCCCACTGGACTATCTATATTCCAGAACAATGCCATAAGATGTCATTCAGGTGCTCACATTACCTAGACTTTGTATCCGTGGCCTTTTACATTATTGATGGGGACAGAAGGTAACCCCAGTCCTTAACTCTCCCTGGAAAGCAGCACTAAACATCTACCTTATGTGGACTCATTTGTCAGTGCCCTGCATCTGAAAAACATCTTTGCCAGAAGAATGATCAGCAGCATGAAGTAGTGTGGGAGGTGACAGTATGTTTCTGAAGAATTTAAAAGGGGAGCCAAAGATTTTTATGAGGGCAAAAAAGGGCAAAGGCAATAGACTTGTGCAGTTGTGATGATGTAATGCTATGAAGAGCAGAGCAACAGCAGCTTTGTCACTTCCTGAGAAAAAAAAAAAGATTAAACATTTGCAGTGATATTTGTCTATATTCAAGTTCCAATATTATGTATTACTCAAAATGTGCTTAAATTCTGAGAATGTCTTATAAATGAAATGTCACTATACTCTGGTTGCTGTGGAGCAGCATTGAGATTTCTGCATTTAATTTTCTAAGCATATTTATCAATCATTCATATTTAAAAAATATTGAAATAAAAATAGAGTGACTGTTTTTTTTCTAATGGAAGGAATGACTGTTCTAAAATAATCTTAGAAGTTACAATCATATACAACTCATTAAAATATCCAAGAAACTGCCTATTTGGAATATAATTAACATTGTTAGACCAATGTTTAATAGAATCCATTTTGACAAACAGGATACAGTATGAATATGTTCACCAAAGTAAATCTGCATTAAGAGATAGTGTGTTAAGCAAGATCAGTCTGAATATTTGCCAGCAAGCTCTATCAGACAGATAGCAAACTATCAGGTTTGTTCCCAGCTTTTAAAACAGAAAGAAATTAATTTGTTCTATTGTGAAATGTCATTCAGCAGTCCAGACTTGCTTTAAAGTTTTCACAGGTAAAGTGAAGTGCCATATAGGAGTATGTAAATATTGAAGCAGTCATTCCTTTGTTGAGTAAAAAGCTGTTTTTACTGCAATGGTGTGGGTATAGTTATGGTCTTGAGTCTTTAGATTAAAATTGCAAAGCACTATAGCACAAAAGAAAACATTTTCTCAAATTTATGGATCAGTACTCCAGAAGATTTGTTTTTACCAAAAGGTCCTTTTCTCTTTTTTTCTATGTGCTGAATACTAGCAATATATTCACCCTGAATAATTCATCAATTAATCCTCTGTGTGTCTGGCTTTTTGCTTCTTTATGTAAGATCTTTACAGAAAAAAAGTGTTTTTGTGTTTTTTGTTTTGGTTTGGTTTGGTTTTGGGTTTTTTTTGTTTTGGTTTTTGTTTGTTTGGGGTTTTTTTGTTTTGTTTTGTTGGGGTTTTTTGTTTGTTTGGGGTTGTTTTTTTTTTTTTTTAGTCACAGAAATCTACAGAAACTCAGTAAAAGGAAGGGTTCTGCTCAAGTGAAACCCTTAGTCACTCACACGTGAGGAAGAAGCTGAGGGTTTCTAGCTCATGTGCTGGAACAGTTTTTATACTTTTTTAAATATTAAATATTTAAATATTTTGTTGCACAGCTTCAACAGGAAATGGAGGAAGCATCCATCCTTCTCTATCAATCTAGTAGCTGATAAATTGTGATTAGACCTCTTTACAGAAGGGAAAAATCTGAGTTTCAGTCCATTTAGAAAAGGAACTTGACCTCATGTCTGTTATTCCTTAGGTGACCAATTTAGCTATTAGAATATTTAAAAAGAGTTATATATTTTCTCTGGCCAAGTTGTTGAAGAAAACTGCACTTGCACCTGATATTGTAAATGTGCTAGATGTGCCCAGCATAAATATGGACATTAAATCCTAGTATTATGTAGAGGAACAATGTCTTTTTGGGTTATGCTTAAGATTAGACATTGTCTAGAGATTGATTTTTTTAATTAAAGGGTATCAGCATGACCAGGAGAGCAACTCTTGACTCCTCAAGGAATCTGTATTTTCTAGGTGAGCCTTGTGAGCATAAGTTTCTTTAAGGTAACTAAAGGTAGATTTTGGGGAAATTTGCTTAAAACTTTGAATCCAAGTGCCTGACCCGCAGCTGTGTTGTGATTTCAGTGACTGAGTGGAGCTCAGCACTGCCAAGTGCAGTGATTTGTGTGTCCAGCTCTGGAGCCCACACACGAGAAGGGCATGGACCTGTTTGGAGCAAGTCCAGAGGAGACCACAAAGATGATCAGAGGACTGGAGCTCCTCTAGTATAAAGACAGGCTGAGAGAGCTGGGACTGTTCAGCCTGGAGAAATCTTTAGGAAGACCTTATAGCAGCTTTCAGTATCTAAAGGGGCTACAAGAGAGCTGCAGAGGAGCCTTTCACAAGGGCAGGAGGTGATAGAACAAGTCATTAAACATAACAGGTTAATGGCTGTAAACTGTAAGAGCACAGGCTGAGATCAGATGTTAGAAGTCTTTTACTGTGAGGGTGTTGAGACACTGGCACAGGGTGTCCAGAGAAGATGGGGGTGCCCCATCCCTGGAAATGTTCAAGGCCAGATTGGACAGGGCTTGGAGAAACCTGTTCTTGGAGAAACTATGGCAAGAGGGTTGGAACCAGATGATCTTTAAGGTCATTTGTGATTCAGTGCAAAATCACTCTCCAAACCCAACTGCTTGCTGTTTTCCAGCCCTTTCAGGTGTTGGGTTCACTTCTGTTCTTGTCTCTACCCCCACAGCAACCCCCTCTCTGTGTAGTTTGCTGGATGTAGTCTTGGAAACATTTCTTTTACAAGTTCAGTCTTGAAAGATATTTAGCATTCTCAGCTTCCATTTAAGACAATAAGATTCACAGGTGTGCTTTGCAGGACTGAGTCTTATATGAGCAGTTACCAATTAATGTAGAGAATTTTTCATCATTATGAGAACACATGAGTCATATCTCTGATCTATGTAAAGAAATGTTGTCTCATTTATAAACAATTTGCCTTCAGGACAACATGAAAATAAATCAGGTGAAGCTACCACAGTAACCTTTTATTGCTTGTATATAACTAGAATTGAAAATGCAATTCTTTTCACTCCAAGACTGATTAAAAATTAAAAGACATTGAATTATTTATATTCTTGCAAATAAAAAGTGGCTTTATTTAGGACAAAAAGTGTATTTCTAGCTCTGCTTTCATTTCATTTCTAGCTGTTCAGAAACAAGCGGTGCTCTTCCAAAACAACAATCTGCTCATTTGCTTGGCGACAGCAAGCTTTGAAAGTGTCATTTCCACATTGCTGTGCAGCTGTGTGCTGAGTGTGTATCACTGTCAAAAAATGTGTATCTATCCACTAGTTAGTATGTAATGCTTAGACAAAAAAGTCTCTTGTTCTCTTCATCATGATGTTTCTCTCTGTGACTTAGTTTTCCATTTGTTGCGGTCAGTCACACACTGGTACAACTATTTAATAGATTCTGCTTGAAGATCACTCGAGAAAGACATCATACGTGAGGCTGAATTTTTACTATAACTCCTTTGATACAAATGTTATCATCTAAGGAAACAGCTTTCAGAAACTAGTTATTTTAGCCTCTGTTGACCTGAACTCAGCCTACCTAGTAAATGGAGCAAAATGTATTTATCCTATTACTAAAATCACTTACACAATATCACTTACATATATCACTTACATATCACAAAATCACTCACACAATCACACACACTATATACTTAATATTTTAAAATTAATATAAATGGTGTCGATTTGTGGGATTAAATTAATACCCATTTCAAACATTAAATTTCTTGCTTACAGAACATCAGCTGTGGTTTCTATGTTGCTGTCAACATGCAGCATGGACAAATGAACAGAACTGCTGGTGGGGCATGTGAGCAGGAGCCTCCAAACTGGATGGGGTCTTATTTGTCTTCTCTAGCTCAGGAACAATCCCACTTCTTCCAACATCAGCTTCAGGACCACATCCAAACAATTGAAAAAATTATGCTTATGTAAAGCTGTGAGGATGAGCATATTTAGTTACTTTTGCCAAGAATGATTTCTTCAAAATAAAACAATCTGCCACAGTACAGACATAAGAGCATAACTGCTTTCCCCCAGTCCAAGCTCTGTCCTTTTGGAGGGAGTCCTCTCTCAATTGACTCCTTTTGAGGCTTCTCAACAGCAAAATGATTTTCAGCCTCTCTGACCTGCTGCATGCCAGGTTGTGCTCTGCACCACAGTGCAGAAAGATCCCCATGTTTTGCCTCTTTCTTGCTTCCCGAGGCCTGAATCCAAGTTTCTGCAACATTACCCAGAATGAATTTCCTCTTTTCAGTGGAACTGGCTTTAGCTTGGATCATATACAGCTAAACCTCAGATTCCTGTGTCAGGTCAATGCATTTCTTGACAAAATCAGTGTTGGAAAATTATTCATATATTTCACAGATATCATACTGTTTTAATATTTAGAATTTAGAGGCGATACATTCAGTGAACTGAGTGAAGACAGTGTGAGGATTAAAACCCACAATACCATCCTCCTAAAAATACAAACCCAGGTAAAAATAGTGTGTACACTGAAAACCTGGACTTTGGCATACCTGAAAGACAAAGACACAACTTCCAGTTGTTTTTTTTTTCAATTTCCATTATTTCATTCATTTTTTCCCCATTTGCAGTTTTTGTTCTAAGTACTTTTTCCTTTTCAGAAAATGTCCGAGAAAACTAATTTTTATCCCTACCCATCTCATATTTTAGGCATAAAGATTATGGTGCAAAGATTCAGAGACAAACCTCCTGGAGAACTGGCGTAGTTTGAAAATTGTTCCCAGGCGTTTCATGTCTCTTTCTTACTCAAAGATTATATGATTAGCATTTTAATGTCCTGCAACTTCTCGCCCAGTTCCCTAGGAGGATATGAAAATGAAGCCATGAAATCTAAGCTGTTTGGTATTTATTACAAACACTCTGATTGTGTTTCAGAGCTCTGGGATTTAAACAGGACGTCAGTCTTTCGTAGCCCCTTTGGATATCTGGGACTCCATGTAATGCTGCTGGACGAGTATCAAGAGCGACTGTTCGTGGGAGGAAGGGACCTCTTGTATTCCCTCAGTTTGGATCGAATCAGCGACAACTACCGAGAGGTGGGGTAAAAAGCCAGATATATATATTTATATTTATTTATAGATATCGGCCACTTCATGTCACAGCACATAGCACAGGATGTTAGAACTTGTATGACTGAGGTAATGGAGTTTTTGTAGGTGTTTTGTGCACAAACTCTAAGGCCATATTTATATTTAAGAAAAGTATACTAATTGACATTTTTTCCCCCTCTTCACCCATAAGGCTCACACTGAATGAAGAGACTTGGGGTCATATAACTATTTTTCACTGAATTTCATCATGATTACAGATGTTTAGAGCACCTCACATTTATAGGCATTTTATTTCCGTATCTCCACTATATTATTGAGGAGTAAAATCTCCCTGGTATTTCTGGGGAGTTTCAGAAGAGAAAATGTGAAGGGAAAAAAATTAGCATCTAAACTATGAGAAATTTTCAATAGTAGCCCTTGCAGCCATTTTTTTAACCTTCTTTAGAAACTGGATTTTGGATTGGTTTGAGCCTGAGGTACTATTACACAATGACTGAAAGTGGCATTTGAAGGCTACTTAGTGGTCTGTGGGAGAAAGGTGGGTTAAGTCATAATACTACCAGACAACTAAGTACATTGTAGAAACCACAAATGATTGGCAAACTGACAACTGAAGTGGAGAGACTGGAGTCTGAACTGATGTGAGCCTTGGATTCCTTATTCACTTCTGCCCTTGGAAGCTAGAATTGGAAATATACAGTAGCAAGGGAAGCTGGCAGGAGCATTGTTCCATTGTTCAACCATTTTGAATCCAGATAAATGATTTCTTGAAATATTTCAGTGTTTACCTTATCTACTTCTTTAAATTTTTTCAATGTGCTTTGATGTATTTTCATGTATTTGAAAATTAGTAAGTAGAAGAAAAAAGTGAATAAAATGAAATAAAATCCCTTGGGAGAAATATTTTATGTTTATAATGAACTGATCACTGATGTTTCAAATTCTTTTCTTTCTGCCCCCTTGCTAAAAGTGAATATTATTATTCTTATGTCAACACTCTGGCCAACTTTACCATAAGTATCTTTGCTTATCTCCAAGCATAATTAGCATGTTCCACTATTGTGAACAGATATAATATGCTTTATTCTTTTTATAAACATTTGAGATTGTCAATCCTTGATATGGGATATGAATCTCTTCAGGGAGGCTATTTGAGAATTTATCTATATTAAAAAAAAACCCAACAAAACAGAATTTAACTCATCAGGTAGCAGAGTTACATACTGAGCTTTGTTCCTCAACAGTGAGATATAAGGTAATTCCTTTTCGCTTTGATACAAATTATTAATATCCTGTGACAAGGTATTAGAGCTCAGTGGTACAAAAATATTTAGATAACATTTGTTTCTATAAAAAATAAGCTTTTGGTCCCCACTCTCTTCTTCCCCATTTGGCAGTAAATCTGCTAGGAAAGATGAAGGATAGAGCACTTCATGCTAATGTCCAACCACCATTGTCCCATCTGGTCACACTCGAAGCTCATTACTCCCCTTCTTGTTTTTAAGGGGAATATCAGCCATTTACTCTGAAACCATGTAGAGTATGGCAATTTTGATGAAAACTCTTCTTGCCTTTGTTTTATGCAAAAGATGACAAAATGAAATAAATGAAGCTTGGTCTGGCATATATTAGAAACATGATCTCACTGGGACCTATTCCCTTGAATACAAATGAATACATGAGCTTTTTCTCTTTTTCTCAGTGTTCACTCAGTGCAGATCTTGTTGAAGGATTATTAGGGAAAGTATGATCATCTTACAGCTCTATCAGCAAAAGTGTGGAATGAGACATTTCTGTTATAGGAAATCTTAATGAGATACATTAGAGAAAGTTCCTGGAGTTGAGAGACTGGTTGATTAATTATTACCAAAGCTCTTAATTAATCTGTCTTTAACTGTGTGTTAGTTAGTCTTTGACCTTTTCTTTTAGACTGAAGAATTTAGTTTAATTAATATAAACTAGGAGTATATGAGTGAAGTATATAATCCACTGAAAGTATATGAGTCCAGGCAAGTTCCTGGGTTTCATTCTCTCTCTGGTAACCAGGATGACTCACTCTCTGCAAAAGAAAGTTTTCATTAAGTTTTGGGTAGATTCATATTGATCTTCATCTTCTGTGACTCAGAAAACATATCTTTATATCTTTTAATTTATAGTCACCCCTTTCTCAACAATTTTGAATATGAATATGCTTTCAAAAAACCAAAGTGAAATCCATTCCCAACTGGAGATTTATGCCTTTTGCTGTAAAATGACCAAATAATTCAGTTCTAGCCAGTATATCAGAAGTTATCCCAAAGAAAGACACTAAATGCTGAATGGACATAAAATGCTTTTGCATTGAGACCTGTTGACTGCCAAAGTAATCCAACATTTCCAAAAAACTTAACTTCTGATGCATATGAGGTATGCCTTCTATAAATCTGTATTTAATAGATGACATGTTTTCTTCAGGTTCAATTCTCTTCAGCTTTCAAACACACTGCAACACTGAAGGATAGATTATAGCTTTTTCATGTAAGCTAATGACCATTCATATAAATCTCTATAAAATTATTTTAAAGGCAATTTATTCTCACCTATTTTCATATTTTCACTAAAGAAATACCTAAAATTGGTGCAAAAAGCCTTCAGGGAAAAATACTGCTACTGCCATTCTTGCATTGGTGGAGAAATCCAGACATTTGGGTTAAGCTCTCAACTGTGGCACAAACCTTCCATGTCACCTTGGACAGAGAAAAGCTCTCACTTCCCTATTTGTCAAATAATGTTTCTTTTGCTTACTTTGCTCTTTGTATCTCTCATTTAATATATGCAGAGTGTATTATATTTTTGCTTAGAGTATTCAACACATAATGCTATAAGTTTTTGGAACAGTTACTTAGATGTCTGGTTTCTATGTGCAGAGTGCCCTAGTACTATGAAGTAGCAAGAATGAGGGAGAATATGAAATGTGAGTATCAGTGTTTACAGAGAATCAGAGCCATATAAGCACTTGAAACCTTGTGTAAAGCCAAAACTTTGTAGGCACATTCCACTTAACCTTTGCTTTCTCTAAGAGCTCATTCCCTTTGACACCATCTTTGGAATAAAAACTTTATTCATATTTGAGATTTGGTCCAAAGCCTTAAAGGCTTGTAGTGATCTAACAGACTGATAGAGAACTTTCTTTGGTAACTGGTGCCAAATTTGTTTTTAAAAACATTGCAGTTCATTGTAATCGGTGCCAGAGAGGATCTTTGTTAACAGCAAATTTGAACCAGTGCCAATAGCTCATCACCACTGGTCAAACAACTCATAGAGAAGGGGGACCTTTGTTCCCACTTTTTGTCTGATGTTGGACTGAAAATAAACTGCTCTTCCTATTTGCCCACAAATTCCTTACAGTTAGCTTCTTCAAGGGCCTTAGGAAGATCTGAGTGTGAATAGAAACCTTCCCATTTCTCTAAATGGGCTTGTGCAGGCAGATTTCAATTGTGCTGTTTCTCACCTCGTGTGAGATGGCTCCAGATTTGGTTTTATATCTCTGGTAATAAATTATAGCGACCTAATCATATAGCTTGCCTCTAGTGAAGCTCTACTTCCACTCCAGAGCTGGCTGAACACAAGTCTGCAAGAGCAGGGCTTGCCTGTGTCTTCTTTGAATACTCTATAGGAATGTGCACAAATGTAAACTGAAATAAGAAGTACACAGTTTAGTGGGTTTGATTATCCGTTGGAATAATCTTCCAAGAGGGAAGGTGGCTGTGTATTTGTTGATAAATATATACAATATCCAGTAATCAGCAGATATTTTTAAAGAATCTGTGCTGCAGCCAAGCACAAGTTAGCTGTTAATTAAGCACTATTTATTGACTTAAACTGAGTACGGACTGGTTGAATTGCTTAACTGCCCTGTCACACATTAGAGTTCAGACTAGAACACACAGTAGTCTATTTTGGCCTGAGGTGCTATAAAGTTCATATAATTTCTTTAAATTAATTTTCAGTATAGATACCATCCTGTTTTTTAAGGCTAGTGGCTGAATGGAGGGGATGTTTGGAGACACTAATTAGCATTCCAACTCCAATTAAAGTTTCCCCTATATCTGTACTGCCTTTTAACTCCATTTTTTCCCATGATGAGTATATTTAAAAATATCTTTTTCCCTACAGTCATTTTCCCTTTACAGTGCTAAAATTACATCATCCAGGTCTCAAGGATGAGAATACTGTGGTAAAATAGGAGAAAACATCACTAAACAAGGAATTTAAAATTTTGATTCACAGTAATCTGAAGTGGTGAAAAATTTTGAAAAATTATGTTCAAGCCAATAATTATTACAAGACTGCAGCCCAGTGGAATGTATGCCAGTGTGATGCTAGTACAGCCTATATACCCAGGAAGGTTTCCCAAAATACATATTGATAGCTTGCCAAATGACTGTAATCCCAGCAGAGAACAAATTAAAAATTAAGGGTGGTAATTGTCACACTTCATAAACATCAGGAAGTGATGCATGGCACGTTAAAGACTACCATTGCAGCTGATTAATATCTGGATTTTCATGCAATGCAAACACATCCTATGTTATGCCAATTTGAAATTTGATATGATGGCAAAATCTGACATGCAGAGATTTTTTTAGTCTCAATTCTAAAATATTCTTGAAGAGATTAAAATCTTAATACTTATTTATGTTAAAACTCAAGAGCCTTGTAAGAGTTATGAGTTTTAAAAATTATTTCTGGATAGAAAACCTTTTTCAGGAGACACAGGTCTATTCCTAGAGTTATATTTCAGACCCATGTACTTCAGGCAATGGACATGGACTTGCCTTAGAAGTCAGTAATTTGCTATGAGCATCTAAGGTCGATTCCTACACTGCTGCACAACTCTGAGTCTGCCCTTCTACTCCTCTCTTTTGACACCCCAGCTGGAGTCCAGCTTAGGGTTCTCCCCTGTCAGAAAGATGTGAACCTGATTGATCAGGTCCAAAGGAGGGTCACAAAAATAGTCAGAGAGTTGGAACATCTGTCCTATAAAGTCAGGCTGAGAGAATTGGGGTTCAGCCTGAAGAAGAGAAAGCTCTAGGGAAACCTTACGTTGGAGTTTCAATTTGTAAAGGGACCTTATAGGAAAAACAGTTTTCTCAGGGCCTGTAGTGACAGGACAAAAGACAGAGGTTTTACAATAAAACACTGTAGCTACATATTAGATACTAGGCAGAACTTCTTAACTATGAAAATGGTGAGACCCTGGAACAGTTTGCATGGGGTTGTGAATGCTCCATCCCTGGAACTGTTCAAGGTCAGGCTGGATGGGGCTTTGAGCAACATTGTCAAGTGAAAGGTGTCCCTTTCCAGTAGGTGGTTACACTAGCTGGTCTTCAAGGGTCCCCTCCAACCCAAACTATTCTGCAGCTCCATGGTTTATTTTATTTTTCTGTGCCAAGGACCAAATTTGTGTAGCTCCACTGCAGCTGCATTTTGCTTTTCAGACAAAGCAGGATCATTAGGTTGCCTCTTTGGCTTTTTTGTCTTAATTCTATATATATATTTAATTCAGTATATCTTAAGTGGAAAATGTATATATGAAGTATTTTCAACGGTACTAAATCTCCAAATACAAAAAATATCACCTACACACAGCACATTTAATATCAGGATGCAGAGTCAAGTGTTTTATTCCCTCTGTGGTTTCTCTGTTTCTACAAGCCACTTACACCTGGTGTGGGCAAAAGCTCTCATTTTACCTTGCTAGTTAGAACATGTCTTTGGGAAGTGAAAGCTGTGGCTTCATACTTCTAGCCTTGAGAGATCTTAGAGATCTCCTAACTTCTAGGTTTTTTTGGGTTAAGGACAAGCTTAACCCAAGCTTCATTAAATTCCTGACCAGTGACTGGACTAAGTGATTGTGGACCCTGAGTTTTACAATGAATGACCCAGGAATGGTCTGACCAGGATGACTGGATGAGTGCCTTCATGGGAGTTCAGCAGAGCCCAGGTACCTTTCCAGACTATACAGCAGCAATTTAGAGCCTAGATGAGAATAATTTTTGGTCACTCATAGATATAGATGACTATAAGACCATCTGACTGAAAAGAGATGTTCTGATTAACTTGGATTAGATGATGTGAGACCTAAACAGTGCCAGGGCACTGCTGACTCATACTCAGCTTGTCATGGACCAGGACCCCCAGTCCCTTTCTGCAGCTGCTCTCCAGCCTCTCTTATCCTGATCCATACATAGAACTGGGGTTGCACTGTCCCAGGTGCAGAATGCACTTGCCCTTGTTAAACTTCACACAGTTGGTGATTGCCCAGCCCTCTGATTTGTCCTGGTCTCTCTGCAGTGCCTCGGCCCTCAAGAGAGTCAACAGCTCCTCCCATTTTAGTGTCATTGGCAAATTGACTTAGTATTCCTTTGATTTCCACATCCAAGTCATTAATGATGATATTAAAGTTGGTCTTTTACTTTCAAACCCTAGGCATCTAGGATTCATAATTTATCCCCACTTTTCTTGCAATTAAGCTTTCTAATAATTTGTCATTTTCTCACATTAGAATTATTTCAAGAAAACTAAGATAGTTCAACTACCAAAAAAGAAAGAAAAAAAGAAAAAAAAAGAAAAAAAAAAAGAAAAAAAAAGACCCTAGCAGAAAAATTTAATTTTAAAATGTTTTCCAGACAGAAAAAACTGTGGTTGGATTATTGACAAAAATGTCTTAATAATGACATCAGTTTTTTGATATTTATTTGGTTTCAGCCAAGCCTGATATCACTGTTGTGAACATGTTTTTGTTTTCACTTTTAAATGTTGTAAGAAATTAAGTAATCATTCCAGTGTGATCAGTCATTGTTTAATATTGTTTTCATCCAAACAAATCATGCATCTGGGATGAAACATAAATGTTTTAAAGTAGGTAGCTGAAAAAAAACACACTTGAGTAATATGGCTTCACTTCTAGTAATTGACTGTGAAGAGCTGATCCTGTTCCTGAAAAGTTAAATGCTGACCCTTATTAACTTCACTGTAAAACATTTTCTTTCCTAAGTGTCATTTCAATCAGGAAATCAGTAGTTCAAATTTAATAGCTATGTTGAAAATCACTGGAAGTTTAGCATAGATGCTTCTACTGAATTTATATAAAACGTTCCATACATTAACTTCTTTTAAATTCTGTTGACTACTAATAAATTTGCAGTGCTACCATAATCAAGACAGTTATGTTCCAACAAAGGAGAGATTGAAGATCTTTTCTCTCAGGGGAAGCAAGGCTCAGGGGGAACTCATCACAGTATTCCAGTACTTGAGGATTTAAATGGCATCTCAAAGAGGAAAGAGACTCTCCCTTCACAAGGAGTCAGGGTGGAGTTTCTGCCAGTGGGGTGTTCAGAGATGTGTAGGACAGAGTGACAGATAATGTCATCTAGACTCCCATTCCCACCAAAGCCTGGACCAGATGTCCTTTTGAGGTATCTTCCAACCTGGGCTATTCTATGATTTTGTACTTCTGATCTGAGAATCTTTCACATGAGAAATAATAGAAAAGCTTGATTGCTAAGATCAGACTTCGAATTAAATTATTTTCTTTTTTTTTTTTTCTCAGATCCATTGGCCTAGTACACCTCTGCAGGCAGAAGAATGCATAATTAAAGGAAGAGATGCTGTAAGTATCACTAATTACAGATCAAATATACTTTAATTATACCAGTGGCTGGTCCAAAACAAGGATTCAGGCATCCCTAAATTAAGAGAGATTAAAGCACAGATATAAAGTTAAGTGTTGCAGGTTAAAAACATGAAGCTACAATGAACACAATAAATTATTAGTTTAATTGCTCTTGAAACCAGCTCGTAAACAGGCAATGAACACTTTTGATCATCTGAATTTTCTTCTAATTTTTATTCTGGTGCTATCAAAGAAGGTGCCTTAATAATTCTCCTTTTCTGTTTCTGTGTCCTTTTCTTTTCATACACGTGGATTATCTTCTCCATGTTTACATTCCATCATCTTTCAAATTCGCATTCTCTAGAATACATTCAAAAAGCTGTTAAGTTGCTAATAATTATAAAATACACTGTAATTTATATTATCCTATATATTTCATGTTCTATTATTGAAAGTATTCTGTTTTAATGAACTCAGAACTGTTCTATTCCTGTAATTCAGTGCCCTTACTGTAATCAGTTCCTGGGAAAAGACCTGAAAGCTCACTGACACACAGCAGCTGATGTCATTGGCAGTATAGGATGAAAGTTCTTCTGGAGGGGACCTCTGTTTAATTTTGCAGTGCACCAAGCTCATTATCTGCACCTCATAAACACACTGAGAGTACACCCAATAAATCACACAGCTGAGAGAGCTCCCACTGAACCCAGGGATCTGAAAATTATGGTAGTTTTACAGCAACAGTGAATGTGGGACATGGAAGGGGACATACAAGCTTTGCCCAGAAACACAGCAAACAGCAGCCTCGATGATAAACACTATATATTCCCAGTAAATTAGGGAGCTTTAAAGATTTCTTCTGAAGTAGAAGCTTGAGGACTGTCCACATTAAGGCACTAGAACCATACTGGAAAGTAGTAATAACAATAATAATATTAACAACAACAGCAATAATAATAACAATAATATTGATAATAATATTAATATTAATAATAATAATAATAATAAAAAACCCAACTCTTCCCATTCACCTGGCCTAGAATTTTGAAGATTCTTAAGAGTTCACTGTAGTTTTTCAGGTTACTTTTATATCCTTGGTAATTTTAGGTGGCTTTGGTTGAAAATGGTTGTTTTCTACAATGTCTGAACTTTATGGTAATATTAAATGAATCCCAAACCTAAATTATTTGGCCTGTATTTGATACTAATTGTCAGCATAGGCTGTTAATAGTTAAAGCTCTACCATCCATTTTTCACCCCTACATATTTCCTGATATGCTGACAAGGTTTGCTTTGTTAAATAAATGCAGACTCATGTTTTCCTAAAACTCAAAACCTTTTAGCAATCCAGTTTGTTATTATAAATCCTCAAATCTGCATTGTATGAATGTGGTCATTTAAAGAACTTCATGTGTTTCCCACATTTCTCTGCACCATGAAGGTTTGGTGTAACTACTCCTTTTACAGAAAAAAACAGAACTTGTAAATAATCACAAGATTCTAGAAGCAGAGTCTTTAAGAAAAATACATTAAAATTTTAAAAGCTGTAAATATTACAATACCAAACAATATTCTGATCCTCACATGAGACTTAATTATGTATGGACTATGTGAATGAGTAACATTAATTAATATCAGGGAAACCTTAGTAATTTTCATCAGCATGCTCAATGTTCAGTAAGATAAATTTCTCAACCTGAAAGAACTCTAAATTAAAATCAAAAACCTTCCTACTATTTTTCTTTTCACCTTAATTTTTCGTAGCCAATATTGACTTAATACCATAATGTTTTAAAATCAAACCTTTGTCAATTTTAATTTCTTAATGCTATTTTTCACACTACAGACTCTAGAAGAATATTACTCTATTTCAAACTTTTTTGCTTATTTCCATGCTGTTTCTTCTTTTTATTTTCCTTAAAGATCTTTTACTCAAGGCATAATGATTAAGTAGAACTGATCATATTGTAATAAGCTTCTCAGCATTGAAATACTTCACATGTACTTTGCTGCCTCTTTCTATATAGCGGAACAGGCCACTTTTACAACCTTGTATAACCTTAAAAAGTTATCAGTTTGCATTGTAGCAGTAAAATGGCAAGTATTGTAGTCATAAACAGTTTCAGAGCTTGTAACAGACTTAATAAGACAGTTAAAAAAGGCTTGTCTTAACAACACACGCATACTCTTAAACTAAGGCCATTCTTTTCTGATTCGAGTTAAGGCAAGGAAAAAAAACCCTTCAGCTGTCATCCAGTGTGCCAGGAATCACACCTGTTAGCCTGTGGTGTGAGTTTTCAGTTACTCTGAGTTCCTTTATCAGAATTGGAAATCGTTCAGATATAGAAATCAAATTCTGTAGAGATGCCTCACTCCTCCACACTGAGAAGTTTCAGATGAATGAAATTCCATAGATCTATTAACATATCTGTGGAGCATCCTAAAGACAACACTAGTATATAATTAATTGATATAATATAAAGAAATCTTATTTTGATGTCCCCTTGCATGATGCATCTCTTCCCTGCTCTGTGTATAGTACTTTATTGGTAGGGTTATCAGCAATGCCTTTTTGCCTGACACTTCCCAGAACAGCACCTTTTGTCATCTGTTTATAAATGATCAAGTCTAGCCATTTGGAATTATTTTTCTTTTATGTTTGGTATTTCTGCATCCTGGGGGGTTTTTTGCAGAATTTTTTGAGGCATTCCTACAAAGGCACACAGCAGAAAAAGATGTCTGGAGTTTTCCCATTTAAAAATAAATCTTAAGTCTCTAAAATGATTTTGGCACAAAGATCAAGAGCTGAAGGTGTATATGAATAAAAAAGGAAACCATGGAGTAAAGAACAGACCACCCCTGAGAGCAAACAGACGCATTAAGTCAGGAAGGTCATACTTGGAGAAGAGGGAGAATCAGGAAGAACATCAGCACCCAGTAAAGCATCTATTCAAAAACTTCATGGCATCATAAAATACCTATGGAATAGCATTTTGCTACCACCAGCCAACAAACATTTGGGAAATGAACATAAAAAGGGGATATCTCTGTCATTGAGTACTGATCCATACAAGGAGCATCACATGCTATTGATTTCAACCCATTCTTCTATCAATTTGTCTGTTTTTATTTCCTTAAAAAAAAAGGAACAAACTAACTACAAATAAAAAAAATCCAAAAGCAAGATATTACAAGGTTGATTTGCCCTTTGCAAATGTGCATAATATTTAACTACATAACAGGTTACATCTTGTGTAGGTTATTCCTATGAATTAGCATGATATATCTTGAGGATGAACAGTTAAGGAGAATCCAGTAGCAGGGAAGATTTCTTTCCTTTTTTTTTTGCTGGAACATTTGGAAGACTTACACTGAATTATTCAAGGATTTGAGGAAAGAAGAAATATGGTTTCTTAGTTTTGAAGCTAATGTAGATTTGCAAGTTTTGAATTCTGCCCATGAATCCTCTGCAGACTCCTCCTTTTTGACATTAAGTTCTTGCAGTTCGTCAATAAGACCCAGGATTATTCTCACACAAATGCAGCAGTCCAAAAATGAGAGTAAGCATCAGGGAAGAACTGGAAATTTTCAAAAAAGGAAATTCCTCCACTCGGTTTTACATGTTCATTTCAGGATTGTATTAATTGCCTTTTGGAGATGTCTGGCCTACTTCACAGACTATTGAAAAAGCCTGGGAGAATTGCATAAATTACATGTCTA
Organism: Toxostoma redivivum; assembly: GCA_013397375.1. Lineage (NCBI taxonomy): Eukaryota > Metazoa > Chordata > Aves > Passeriformes > Mimidae > Toxostoma > Toxostoma redivivum. The sequence continues at coordinate 924,957 of VXBI01003376.1, forward strand.
AATGCCAGAACAGCTAAAGTTAGCTCGGATTAATTCCATTTTACGTGTCTTAAAAGTGATATGACTCCTAAAGCTCAGGGTTCTAAGTTGCAGAGATGTTGAGCGATGAATTAAAATGAACAGTAATTTTCTCCACTCATAGAAACCACTGCAAAATGCCAGAAAGTAAATCTAAAACCAAATCCCAGGAATCCCAGGAGTCCCAAAATCAAGGGATAGTTTTATCTTACTGTCTCCATTTCTAGTTTAGCATAGGAATAATGACCCCACATCTCAAAGGGATGTTTGAAAAGATTTTAATTGTAATATTTATGAAGCTGTAAATACACTAATGAGTCCCAAAGTATTGCCCTGGGGGAAATGAATAGTTCTTCTTTAAAGGGGTTTAAAAAGTGGAAACAGACAAAATATGTGTCTATACAGTATAGGAAATATTGATTAAAAATTTATTTTACAGAACGATAATGGTGCAATTTAAAAAACCATATTTTTCTTGAGATAAAAATTATTTAACTCTAGAGAGAAGCTGTTTGCTGACTATTCACATCTTTATCTCTGATTCTTACTTCTATGTCTTATGTATCCAATAATATGTAGTAAAGATCTATTCAGATTTGCAGACTATCTCTGAGACTAGAGGAAAAAAAACCACACAAAAGTGTGGTTTTTATAATTCAGTAACTCCTACCTGGTTAAGCATCTAAAATAAAGCATGATCAATCAGTGCACTAAACTTGTTTTTTAATGTAAAAATTCCCACCCATAAAAATGGTGGCACGGAGTAACATGAAGTGAAATAGAAGGATTTAATATTAGAACGTCAGCTGAAGGCACATAAGATACAAAAAAAAAATTAAAAAAAAAAAGCTAATATTTCCCTATGTTTAACTTTTTATATAAACTAGGATGAATGTGCAAATTACATCCGTGTCCTTCACCGATACAACAGGACTCATCTTCTGGCTTGTGGAACAGGAGCTTTTGATCCACTCTGTACTCTTATAAGAGCTGGTCATCCATCAGAGGTAAGAAATTTGGTTTACAGTAGTGATTCTTCCGGTCTAGATTCCAGCAAATCCTCTGAGGTTAAAAAAAAAAAAAATAAGTTCAATTGTTCACAGTTCTCGTATGACAAATATTTTCCCTGATGAAATGTAATGCTGGACTATAGTTTGTGATCAGAGGAACTCACTAATATTTGAAAGTATATTTTGGAGATTATGCTTTGGGGGGAGTTTTAGCTAAATCTGTCAGAGTTTGGTTTTTTTATTGTTGTTGATTTTTTAAGAAATTAAATAATACATCATATATCAAAATACGTATTAGTTTGATGGGAGATGGACTTTCTTAACAAATCGTTGTTAAATTCAGCTTCTTTATATTGGTCTTGTTCAGCAAGTGCATGTAAGCTCCTTAATGATGTTTCCAGCTGAGTGAAACAATACTGCAGAGATCAATAAGAAGAACATATCATAAATTTTTTGAATATATTTCTTATGCAAAAATAGAAATTGTCTGGACATCTCAGAAATTGAGATCCTTTCTTTCTCAGCTATATTAGAACAGGTTTAAAGACTCAGCAGAAGTACCAACCTCTCATTTTAAATTAGCATGTAAAACTCCTTGGGCATCAAATCTAGGCTGCTGAAGGCACATGTGATGAGAGCTTTAGCAACTGAACCAGGGATTCTTGGAAATGCACTTAGTCAGGTGGGACTTAATAGATAGAGATTATCTCTAACCCAATTATAAGATTGTTTTTAACTGGCAGGTGTCAGGAAGGGTTGCTTGTCAATGGTTTTGTTTAATTGGTTCATGTGATGTCTCCTGGTGGAGCTGAGCACTTGTCATGGAGCTGATGCTACAGACCCATCCAAGAGAATTCTTGCTCTCCCCTAGGGTCAGGAACTCTTGCCTTGAGTAAATATTAATTTCAGATATAAAGTTTTTCAAAGTATACTCATAGAAATCAGCTCAGGCATTTACTTCAGGCAAATGTCTTTGATTAATCTTTTCTGAGTAATGATGCAACCTTTTGACAAAACAAACAAAAACATCACCAGAAGCAATCTCCAAGGATCCAATCCATGCTGTGCACCTCCAACTGCTGTCAAAATGAGAAGAATCTCAGAAGTTAGGACTCCAGCACACCACTTAGATTCAGAGTTCTATGAATTGCAGAAACACACTGTCTTCTGAAATTAAGGAAGGAGCTAGATAGTAAGTAAGTGTTAAATTAAGGCAAGTTTGCATGTCTTCTTTGCTCCTCTCACAAACCTCCCTTCAGGCTTCCCGGTAGAGTTTGAAGGAAGCAATGGGTGTATATGCAGGAATACTATTTTAGAAAGCATAAACAAAAAATAATAAAAATAGAAGCCAATAAAAAAAAAATTATAAACTATATATATAAGACTATGTGGTCCATGATCATCCCCTTATCTGTCACTGTCCTTCCTTCCCACATTTTTGTTTATTATTCTCCCTTGTCACTCTGAGGTTCTAAAATTTTACCCACACTGATAATGGGAAAATTTCCTTTTTTTTTTTTTTTTTTTTTGGTTGTATAGACCAACAGGAAACATATTTTCTACACTATTGAGTAGCTATACTGTTTCCTATTATCTGAAAAGCTGACCATCAGTTTTAAAAAAGACAGTTGCCATTTATATGGTAGGTTAAAAATAACACATGGTATGTGGTTGAGTAGGCAAATTGTAATCTTGCTTTCTCTGAGTGATAAGGACATGGTGTAACTGCAGGAAGTGAATGGACAAGATCCTTCTACAGAAAACTGCAGTTCAGTCTCTGGTGCTCTATCTGGTGTCAGTGTTCCCTTCCAAAATCTTCCAATTACTGTCCCCTATTTCTTTCACCTCATCTCTCCTGACATTTTCTCACTATCTGACTGTCATGGAAAGGACAGTAGCAAATGAAACAGTTTTTAAAATATTTAAAATATGACTATATTCCTCTTTACACCTCCTCATGTCTGAATAGCACAAGGTATGTTTGAGGCTCATAAGTATTTGAACAATGGCATTTCTCAGACGTGTTGAGGTGTAAGGGGTGGGATGTAAGAAAGGAGGGAGCAGACTTCTGTCTATCCAGGTACATATGAAGGTAGATGCACACTTCCATATGGAACTATGAATCAGCAGTGTCAGCATTGAAAGACACTTGCTCTGTGGTCAGAAACCTTAACTAGGAGTTTCAATAGTGCCCCCTGAGATGAGAGAGTAGGGAGGCTGTGACCCTCTCAGTAAAAACTGCAGGGTTCTTAAGTTATTAATGGTATATAAATGTAAACTAAATATTATTTTAGAAAGGGATTTAAACACATGACAGAATAGCAGGACTGGATCTTCTGCAACATTGCCTCTTCCCATTCACTGGGCAACACAAAGAGGAACCTATTGGAACCTAACATCCAATTTAAGGCTCTGGATCTTGGTAATCACTAGTCCCATGTTGCAGGGACATTTATTTTGTTGATGGTTTCCAACAAATGTTTGCACAGTCATCCATTTCTGAATAGCCACGAAGCATTGCTGGTTTTCCTTTAAGCAGTGAAAATTTCCCAAAGCCCTGATCAGAAGCATGCTGTATGGCATCCTGATTTAGCAGGGGTTTGTGAGGTGCAGTACACTTTGTAAAAAGGAGCATTCTTGCTCCTGTATAAAATCTTACATACTTATACAACCACAAATTCATCTTTTCATATCAAAACCAGGTTTGAGCTGTCTTGCAGAACACTGAGCTCTTGTCTACAAATCACGAAGCCAAAAGGATATTTCCAAAAATAGGCAGAATTTGATTGCTTCATTAGCAGATCATTATTCCTTGGAACTGCCTTAGAACAGAACATCTAATGTTCTTGAAAAACACAGCAATAATGTCCCTTCCCCAACCAGTCTCTGTAGAAGGTATTATTCTTACTATGTAGTGGTTAAAATGTGCTTTGAAATCTTTCACATGCACATTGTATTTTAATACATTACAGCTTTTTTTGGGCTTTCCATGGTTATAGAAATTAAATTACACCATGCATTTTGTCTTAATATGTTGATCATATAAACCGACAAGAAATAAATATTGGTTTTATTTAATTCAACATCAAACTTGTGTTGTAACACCAGAGTATAACCAAATATATTTTTCTAAATCAAATTACTTATAAATTATATTATACACTATATATCCATTTGAAAGATTAAATATAAAATGGTTTACTGCATTCTATTCCAATATTGGTTTAATTGATTTCACTTTGGAATTCCAGGCTGTTCAGTTTCATAAAGCTGTTGTAGTTATTATAATTCTAAAAATATATAAGTATAGTCACTGACAACAGTGACTATAATTTCTAATTATAATTTCTATATATAAATTCTATATATAAATTCTATAATTTCTAACAGTGACAGTAATTTCTAATTACTTTGACTCTGATCAATGTTGCTTTTCCAAATTTAAACATTTCAGCAAAATACCCAATGTTTTTCTGCCATTTAGAAATAAGTTATAAATTAGGAAAAACAGGAGTGATGACTTTGCAGATAGAACAACTACTGGTGTTTACAACAGAATATATTACAAAATCTTGTCCAAGAAAACATTAGCAAGTTAAATGCCACCCAGTAAGGAGGTTCATTATCTCTGACTACCTGAAATGGTGCCAAATGACAAAAATTAGTGCAGGTCAGAAAAGATTGGGTTCTTCCATGGATTTTTTGTATTTAATCTAGAAATGAAGGTGAATCCATTGAAATAAACATTATTTTTCCTGAAGAAAACAAGAATCAGAGACCCTGCATCCCAAATTTCTCATGAGGAAATACATGTGCATCCTTCCCATGTACTCTGTGATAGAATATCTGAGATAAATTTTTAAACCAGATATAAAAGATGAAGAAAAGTTCTGGAAAAAAAATCTTATTTTGCTTTGATTCTCACCAAATTGACATTTGTCTCTCTTGTTCACTGATGCAAACAAGGCAGGGTGGGGCAGAGAAGGGGGGAATTACCTGCATTTAGTATCTTCCTTTTGCATTTATATAAATTTCTGTTTTGGCAGCAGGTGACAAGTGCTGAAAGAAGTGCTTTCTGTCTCAGTCTGTGTTTTGCCATATTCAGCTGCTAGTAAAAGAATACTCTGACACTGTTCTGTATAGCTCAAAATACCTTGGGTGAGTTTTAATGAACCTTAGATAAATCAAAGGATCTATCTGCAATCAGGTAATGATTTTGTCTTTATGAGTTATCTGTTATTAGTACAGGTTGTAGGGGTGCTCTGGAGGCCTTCCAGTGATCCAGACTGAGTTATTCACTAACTCACAAAGCACCTTTAACAAGTCCATGTGGGAGTTTCACCAAGTACAGCTAAAAAACTACTCTGCCTCCATAGGATCTGCAAAATTAGTAGAAATTCCAAAAGAAAACAATGTGCAGAAACAATATCCAAGTTTTTGCAAGCTACATGGGGACAAGATAGAGCTGATTCCTGGAGAGGAAGGCATCTCTGCATGACAAAACTTGCTGAGGGAATTAAATTTATGGGAAAGAACAATGCATGAAGAATTTTTCCTCCAGAACACCCTGTAAATTTTTAATATGTACATGGAGCTGGCAGGGTGCCATTTTCAGTGCCTCCTTTAACTCAGTAAACTGCCTGCAGCTGTATTTCTCCACTTCAGAGGGATGATGGACTAAGCCACCCTTTCCACAAAATGCATGGGTGGTTTTTGGGATTGTCCTCTAGGTGTTCCTAATCTGATGTATTCCTTATTATGTTATTTGCTCCTCAATTAGTCAAGTGAGATTCTGCTTATCAGGGAAAACTAACTCTAAATTCTGTCTTTAGTCCTGTTAGAGAGGACTTGCCTCTAGTAAGCAGCAGGTGTGGAGATTTTTTGCTTGGCAGGTAGTTCAGCCAGGGTGTAGCTTTTTCTTTGTAATCTACATTGCCTTAATGTTTTGTTGAATGTGGGAAGGACACTTCTTATTCTATATGTTCTGTGATTCAATGCAAAACCAAGACAAGGTCAATTGTGCAATAAGCTTTCTGTTTATCCCTCTACAGCAACCAGTTGTAGGCAACATGAGCTCCTCAGCTCTTGCTTTAACAAACTAGGGTGAATTCACATGCAAGTCTGGAGAGAATGTGCCAGTCATCTCAGCTTAACTTTGACATGACATAATTCTGCTCTTGACCAACATGTGGTAATGTCATCATTCTTCCAGCTTTGTTGAGAAGCAAAATTGTAGACATATTTATGTCTATTATTTTATAATAATAAAGTTGCTTCTGACGTATTTTTATAATCAAAACAAGCAATGACCTGCCAAGTTGCTCTCTCCATGCTTGTTCCTATTACCTCATCTCCACACTGTTTTCAGAGGATTAAGGAGGAGGAACATCTGGTTTCACTGACCAAATAGAAGTGGGTGTTGGTCAGTTCTTCATTAGATAGAATGTGTGACAAATTCTTGCCATGAAAATATTTGCTTAGACACACAGTGTCCTTCTTCATGGGTGAAAAGCCACCATTTAGAGCATTATCCACTAAATAGATATGAAGTTCTACCAAGTGGGCAACATGTGTCATAAAATCTTTTACCAGAGGGGTTCATTTACATCCTCTCGTCTGCATGCCCACACCACACACTGCCAAATTGCTCCAAAACATCCATATGCCCCACAATTCTTTTAGATTAAAGCATTTCATTTTCTGGAAGTTGAATATGTGTACATTTCAAGAGAGGTTAAAATGGTACCTAACTCAGAGAGAAAATTAATTTGGTGAAGACAACATGTATTCTCACAGAAAACAACAAAGGTGCTGTGCTGCAGAAGGGAAAAAGGGGTAACACTGCTATTTCTCTGACCTAAATGTTAGTTGTTCTTATATTTAATTAATTTTAGTGTTAGGAAATAGCCACTTATTCAAGGTTAAACTTTTCTAACTTCAGCTTCCTGTCATTTAACCTTGATATATCTTTGATAGCAAAGTTGAAAAGTCTCCCACTATCTTTTCCACATCTTTTCCTCATGTAAGTACCTATGCACAAAGATCAAGCCACCTCTTCACTTTTTTTGATAAGCTGAATAAATATAGCTCCTTAAATCTCCTGTCACCAGGATTCCTCAATCTTATTTGTGTCCTTCCTGTGAACTCTCTGCAGTATTTTCACATCTTCTGGAAGTGCAGACACTAGAATCACACATACTTTTCCATGGTGTGTGTAGAGGCAAGGTCACTGCTCCACCTCTGTTTGACATTGCTCTTTCATGGACTCAAGTGCTGAGTTCTTGGCATAGCATCTCAATGAGAAATCTCCTTTTAGTGGTTTGCACTTGACCCAGAGTTCCTCACTTGGAGCACAAAGTTATCCCAGTGTACACACTTTGCTGAGGCACATAATTATCAATCTTGTATAACAAGGTAAATGAAGACATTGCTGGTGTTGTCTGTCACTGTCAGCTTTAACAAGGCATCTGGGATATCCAAGATCCTAAATGAGGCACCTCAATCTAAGACATGAAAGCAGTCTGAAGAAGGATCTAAACTTCTATCTTCTAGGGTGTTCTGATGTAGTTCAGATACAAACTCTATTCCCTATTCCAAGATGCAACACTTTGGATATGGTTGTATTAAAATCTACTTAGCAAGCTTCTGACCTTTAACTCAGTATTCCAAGCATTCAATAATCTGAGCTCTCATTAACCTTTTCTCTTTTTTAGTTTGTCCTCCTTGTACTTTTGTAAACTTTACTAGGAAAGAAATCATATGATTGTTTAAATCACTGCTAAATTAAAAAATCATCTCTCTAGCAAAAATAAAATTTAGGGACACCTTCAGTCAAAGAGAATTCATTAATGATACCTCATAAGAACTGTCCTTTGATATATGTCAACTGTTTGTATTTCTTTACAATTCCACAATGCACATTGTTTATCAAATACCAATGCACTTAGTGAAATGCTCTGGGGAAAGTCAAGTATTCTGTAACAGCACAGTTGCTCTTATCAGTCATTCTTACATTTATAACAGACAACAGGTTTTTTTTGACAGTGCTCTCCATCCATAAAATGAGGTGAATGGCATTCATTACTTTTGAATATTGTCTAAATCTGGCCATACATGAAGCATAAGTTCAATTTGGGAGATTGGTAGAGTGTGTGAATTGATCAGCCATATGAAATGAATTTTCCATCCTATTAGACCTGCCCTTTGCAAGATTAAACACAGATGGTCCAAGAAGAATGAATCCATATAGAGGAATAATAGTGTTATCCTATAGAGAAAAAAATCCTCCACCTGTGTGGTAATTTGATGGGGGTAACTGAAATATTCCAGCTCTCATTATAATGATTTTTTGATTCTGCCACATTTACTTATGAGAGAAAGTATTTTTCTATGTGACAGCACATGGTGAAGTCTATATCATTGTTTGAAGAATAGACTTAGTAATCCATAAGGTGTTAGTCTTCATAATTAAAACCAGGAAAAAAATGTTTAGTTAATATTTTTGCGTTATAAGGTGCAATCTTAATATTGCATAATCCTTCTATGATATATGACTGATATTTTTTCTTATTTGACTGATATCTATATAGAAAAATTATATTAGATAAAAAAACTAAAAAGAAGTGTTGCTAGCAGTTCATCTGTGTCATGCTGAGCCAATGGATCCACTCCTCTGCCCATTTTTTCCAAGCCATTTTTTCGAAGACATCCCCAGGTAAAGCTCTGCAACAGGGCTGTTGGCTGTCTAAGGCTCCACACCATCAAGACAGACAGAACAGGGGATCTGAGTCCTTCTGAAATCCATTCCCAGTTTAATGTAGCTGTTCTTTCCATGCCCAATGCACCTCTTCCTCCTTTCATGACCAAAGCCGAGATAGAAGCTCAAACCTTAGACCTGCATCCTTCCTTTTCTTAAATTTTTTCATTACCATTGTCCCCAGTTGTTACAATAGAAATCATTAGATTAGATCATTAGAGAGGGTTTTATTTGGTACTTGCTCTGATATGACCCTCACAATCTCAGCCCAAGTTTAGCCTGTCAAAATCATGGAGGAGGAAAAGCCTTGGTTAGTGAGGTTCTGTGTAAAGACTCTGCATCACCCCACAGAAACCCCTTCACTTCTGTATCACATTTGTGGACTATCTTCACCTTCTCTTTTCCTTGGTTATGATGCTATATCACCATATACAGCTACACATACATTTTAATTCTAGAGACCCTTTATGTGGTCCCTGGAACTTCCATACACATCAACTATCACATTAGTGCAATATAATAAAATTTTGTAATGGCTCTATTCTTTGCCATAAGACCCCTAATGAGTTTATGTGAACAGTTCAAGGTCGCACAGAGGTGTCCCTTCTAAAATTCTGACCACTGCAACCATTGCTGCTGAAATACTGTGAGCTGCTAAAGATAAATGCTTCTGATTTCTATGTGCAGTGTGGTGGGGTCTTTTTTTTTCCTTTTGCCAGATTTTTTCACATTCATTAAGTCAGGAAAATATATTATTTCTGTCACTTTAGGCCAGATATTTTGACACAAGTCACAAATTGCTAATCCTTTTGCAAACTCAGACAGCAGTCTGACACAGCTCCAGATTTTAAACACATTCTCAGATTGGAGCCCAATGTGTCTTAATCATTTAACTATGGAATAAAATGCACAGACCTGAAAAATGCATCTGAATTTTTAGGGAGGATTTAATGTCTATAATATTTTATGCACTCTCATCCCATAGGGTGATTGATCTTTTCAGTATGTCAGTGGATAGTAAAGAGGATTGAAAACAGATCCTCAGAAGAAATACTACCTCCCAAATAATCTTAATTATGTCAAATTGCAGAGACCTGACTATTGCAGAGAGTTTTTGGGGACTCTATTCTTAATATTGTATCCCCATTTGGCTTGGAAAATAAAGTTGAATGAATGCTGAAGGTATAATTTTAAGTTAGTAATCCTCTGACAACGAAAAGAGATTCTTTGCCAGTGCTTAGATCCTTTTGAAAATTAATGTATGGATTATTTAAAGAAGATATTACATGAAAAGTTCTTTCCTTGTTAGAGCATCTTTGTCTTGCTCAACTATATACCTGCATGCCTGTTTTATGATGATTTAAAAATAGGGCAGTGTGTTACAATAGGAACTTATTCATATTATTGCAAGAATTTAGAGCACAGGTTCCTGTATATAAACTCAATTATATTCCACTGGGTTTAGATTTTAATTTTTCAATGAATTAGTTGGATTTGTAGCAATTAGACACCTAGCTAATGTTTGGGACTGTATTTATCAGATCATGCTAATGCATATTTTTCTTAGCAACAGAATTTAGTCTGCTTAAATACAAGGGGCTAAATAATACGATACAGTTTTTCAGGCCTGACCCAGTAAGTTATTTTCTACTGTTTTACAAGGACATATTATTTCCCTGTAGATCTCTTTTACCACGTGCCTTCTTGATGAGGCAAGTGTACAGATTAATAAGGCAGGTCATGGAGTTGAATGTTCATTTTGGAGACATATTTGAATTATATTTTCTGCTGATTTACCGACATGCTCTGTAATTTTTCAGCATTTTTTTTTAAATGGAGAAGTCAAGGTTCATCCTTCCTAAAAGATGCCTCTGCACAGTGTATTCAGTGTGTCTTTCTATGCTGAAATAAAAATATAAGAATAAGTATAAAAGAAAGAGAAAAGAAGTGGAAAATACTGTTTTGAAAATATAAAGAACAAAAGAATATTTGCAAAAACAGTAAAATTTATATGCAAATTTGTACTAAAACCATTATAAGTACAAAAGAGAATGGAAACAAGATGAGGTTTGTAAAGCATTTCACTGGTGTAACTGGATTTTTTTCTCCTGTGAGTGATTGAATAGTGAGTGAATGCATAGAAATTTTTTGCTCATGACAAAAAGTGCAATGTACGCTTCCATTTTTGATGTTTTAAGGATTACTTGAATATAAAACAGTGTAACATATATGATGCTAACACCATGTGGCTTTATTAAGAATTTTAAATTAACATTTCTCATAACTTAGCACAAACAGTCGATTCACTTTGCATATGAACCCTCCTCTTTCTAGTGCTCTTCAAAAAAGTATAAATTATGTGACCCCTAGAAATGGAGCACAACAAGCAGCCAATATCATTCATACTCTCTGTTGAAGAACTAAGAGATCATAAAAGCTGAGAAAGAATTTCCTCCTGTGCTTTAGAGCAGTAGTGAATAGTATAGCCAGTGTCTAAAAAATATACTTACAAAAATATGCACAGACTTTTCCCCACTGTACTCTAAATATGATTGAATATTCAGCAAGGTAAACAATATAGACTTGCTAGAAAAAAAAAAAAAGCAAAAAACAAATCAAGACATACCACACACC
>VXBI01003376.1:936403-991762 GCA_013397375.1 Toxostoma redivivum
CCCCCACCCCAAAAAAAAAAAAAAAAAAAACCAAAACCACAAAAAAACCTACCAACCACATAAAATGCCCAGGCCTCCTTGAGAGCAGACCATGTCAGTACTGTTCCAACAAATGCATACACAGTTAAGGGTGTAATCAAAGGTTATGAAATGGCTTCAATCTCCCTTAAAAATGCCACTATGATATGTTGTACTTCTTTTGTTATGTGAAAAATAATAAAATTGAAAGTGAAATAACCAAAACACCACAAATTCTTACAGAAAATCAAATTGTTTTTTTCTCATAAAAATAATATCCTAGGAAAACACAACTAACACCTCTGTATTTTTAAGTCTTTGGTTTAGTGAAAAGATACAGCTATTGTATTAATGTTCAGAATAGGCTTAGGTACTTTGCTGAACAGGAATGGAAGTAAGCATATGTTTTAAATTAATCACATGCATAAGTGTTGTGTTGACCCAGAGCAAAGCAGCACTTGGCATTAGTGAAAGTAATTTTCTGCAACAAAAATTAAATTCAGTCTTTAAGTTTTAATGCCTCTGACTGACCTTTTCTTTCATTATTGTTTATAGCCTACATTATCCTTTATTGTCTAAAGTTATCAATTCATATCAAGTTAATGGCAAACTGCTTGATGCTTTGAAAATATCTTCTATTTCTTTGAAAGAACGTTATTATTTCAATAATAGTTGAAAGTGTATTATGTTTCCTGAGTCACTGGTATCATAAATCAAACCCAGAAGCACATTTCTTTTCCCAAGCTACATGTAGAAACACGTAATTCCACTCCCAAACCTCCATATGTGCTTTTACATAGTTTTTACCCTAACCACTGAAAAATGCCCATAAAATAAATTGTGATGTTGAATTGATGGACTGTATAATCTGTGAGGAAACTGTCAGTTTTACTCTGACATATCTCAAGGGATTTCAATGTCAAAAACTGCAAGGAAGGTTAGAATTATGGAATTAGCCTTCAAAGCTGATTATTAATGTGTAATGCTTATTTCATTTAAACTGGCATCCCATGGAAACTGACACATCTTATACCTGAACTTCAGTTTCTTGCCCCAGTGATAGGAATAACTTATTGCAACCATGGAATTTGGCATGCTGTCCTAAAAGCTGAAGGTGGAAAATCTCTCTTGGAGGAGTCATTGCTTACATTTTCAGCAACTTTTCAGACAGTTACATGTGTCTGCAAGCATTTATGAGATACACATTCTGCTTTGTATCAAAACTAATGATCTCCTCTTAAAAATTCCATCAAATTGCACTGAAATCCAATTTTTTGTCTACCCCCAGTGTTAACAGTACATTATATATTTAAGCTAGAATCCTTATTCATAAATTCCAAACAATGAAAGGATACTAAGCATATTGTTTAGCATTTTCATTTCTCAGTCATATAGTTAGCTGTTTAAACACATTCATGTTATGAATGTCAAAAGAGATGGGTTTGTCTTTGCCATTGATTTAATTCTGATTGTCAGGGAAATAATTAACTACTTTGGCAGCTTTTTCATTGTGCTGGTACAATTTTGTGTACAGTGATGGAAAGTTCTTCCACAGCACCCAGAAGACTCTCCTACTGGCCACATATCCCTGCTGTGAGTACCAGTGACATTTTACCAGGGGAAGACTAAAATATGAAATGTGTTTTATGATGACCTGGTGGGATCATGTCTCCTCCAACAGCAGATAAACTTTCGGTTTCTATTCCCTGAGTAGGACAGAATGCAAGCCACAAATTATAAACTAGCAAATATGGATAGTACAACTTCTTCAAATATGATTTAAAAACAATATTATTCCCAAACATGATCACTTCACCTGAGTACGTTTTTGTTGTTGTTGTTGTTGTTGTTTTTAATTGTGTGGAAAAGTAAATAGAAAGCATGGAGACCAGAATAATCTATCAAATTTTAACTCTTGGTTTGTCTCTCCACTTACTTTTAAATCTTTATTGAACCAATTCACTGACAAATAGTTTAGCTGAGGTCCCAGAGGAGAAACTTTTTCATGAGTAACTTTATTTTGAATACTCAACTAGAGAATACATAACTTCAGATGGTTTTTAGAAATATTTCCTTTACATCAAATTTTATGCCATTATGATTCCCAAGTACTTTTTCATTGTTTCAGAGAGTTTTTATTTTCCTTCCTGAATACACTCCACTCTTTTTTTATCCACTGTTGACTTAAAATGTTACAGTATTTAGTTTTGAAAAACACATGGTATGTGATGTTTGAAAAGTATGGAATGGGACTGAGATTTTCACACACAGGGAAATATTTCTTCATTGTTTGACATTTACCCAACAGCAGAGGGGGAATAGTTACTACTGATGTGAAATTGTTGCTGATACAGCATAAAACAATATTCCTACACCATCAGTCTCTACCCAAGACAGTTATTTTCTGCTACATCAGCTTTAACAACCAGGCACTAATATACCAGGGTTAGGCCAACAAAGGAGCTTCTGGAGAGGTGAGATTATGATTTAGACAGTTGAGAATGGAAGGCAGGTACATCAGCTTGTCTGATCTGGGGATTTAGATGTGAATAATGCTTTGAAGTCAAGGGGCTTATGACAAATTCAAGATTAACTGTTTTAAATTAAATGCTCATAAAGATTCAATTATTTGTCACTTAGTGGGAACTAAAAGCTCCACAACTTTTCACTTTTCTTATATCTTTTTCTTTCTGTCCTTTTAAAGTATTATTTTATTACCATTATTATTATTTTTATCTTTCCAGTTTTCCACCTTCTGCTTCTTTGGTCCTTAGGCTGGGTTTTTTTGCAGGAGACCATAAGAAGAGAATACTGAAGAGAATACTTACCTGAAGAGAATACTCTTTTAGTTTCCGGGGCAATTGCACTCACTTGAGAATTTTTATGTTGTAGGTTATCAAGCTTTTTCCTGTGGAAGTATTGAGTTAGTCTAATAAATACATGAAAAGTCTGGTCTAATAAAATTTGATTTTTATGACTAAAAAGTCCCTTGGACATTTTTGATAATGTGTTCTATAAGGGAGAGACTGAGGCAAGTACTTCTCTAAATTCTGAGGGATTTGATTTCCTGTTGCATGTAATTTTATGCCTCACAAAATATTTGCCTCATATATTAGGAACATGCACCTTTAATGAACAGGTAGGTTACATTTATCCAACATATTGATATAATCTGCATTTCAGTGGACTTTTGAGTAAAACTTTACACAGAGCTGGAACTACTAAATTATCAAAATATTTGCTGGTCACTTTATGGCTGTGTGGCATATTTTTTATCAAGCTTTCACAGCTTTCTATCTATTTGCCCTTTTATTCTCCCCCATCTCTGTCTTTTGTAGCATGCTGATCTGTTAATATCTAAATTAAAAATATTGTGCTCCCACTTGATATTTTAATCAGATATTAATGGCCTTTTCTGTGAAAGCTGAGACAAATGTATCATTGCAAATGAAAATTTAAATTGTAAATTCTTTCTCAGTCTTTACAGCCTTATACAGACAAATTAAACCAAGTTGCCAATATTTTCTTATACTGATATTCTGTTAAATCCACTGAAGAAATCACATCTGCTCTGAAAACCATAACTGGGGATTCATTCCTAAACATACTTCTATGAAGAAGATATATAAACATCTCAAAGCTATGAAGAGAAGATAACACAGTCTGATATATTTAACATCTACTTGTGGAAAAATAATGTTTAAAGGGGGAAAACACATTCCATGGTGAGAAATCTATTTAATGTTTAGACAATTTGGAGAAAAGATAGAGGAATCTTCCCTCCCTACTCCCACAGAAATGAAATAAATGCAATTTTAGTGCATTTTTTTTTGATTCTTTTTGGGCAGAGCACACACAAAGGTGATTTGTAGAAACCCAGGGAATTTTTACTAGGACATCAGTGAGCAGCCATAATTCTGTTTTCTCCCTAATGAAGTCAATCCTCTACAAAGCTATAACAAAGTTAAAGCTTGTCTCTAAGGACTCTGTTTCTTCGCCTGTAGGGTTTATGGTGTTCTTTGTCTTTTTTTTTTTTTTTTTTTAAGGATCATCTGTTTCAACTGGAATCGCACAAATTTGAGAGAGGACGAGGCAGGTGCCCTTTTGACCCCAGTTCTTCCTTCACCTCCATCTTAATTGGTAATGATCTTTATGTCACAAGCTTCACAGTCCTGTCAATCTGTCATTCTGAGTCTCTTTCTTCAGCACACCAAAGTGTTGTCAGCCTTCCATTGCAATCTTCCACATGTCAGGCTTAATCCTCATGGTGCTGCCCACATTAATATTACATTCCAGGCAACATTAAACACAGCAAGGGTGTCTCACTGCAGTGAAATGCTGAATGACATGTGCCATCCTGAAGGTAATTGATTGTTGTGTAATTATGGAAATAATCATTTCCTGCTTTCCTTAAAAGCAAAGAAGCATGACTAGCTTGGTCATTTACACCACTTTCTTTTTCATCTACCGAGATGAAAAATCTGAGCAACAAACACCCTGTAAAAATGTGAATGTAATGGTTTTTAGATCAAGCTTTATTGATTATATAAATTACTATTTTTGAGATGAATTATTTTTTCATTTTAATGCTGCCTCTAACAAAACTATCGCAAACTGCTTTTTCTCTGTGTTAGAAGAGTTGATCTTATACTCAAAAGATACAAAAATAGAATTCAGTCTAAGTCCTGCCATGCCAGGAAGCTGTTCTGAGATAGTGCTCCCCTGTGCCTTGCTGGGAAGTGTATCACTATTGGACTGGGATCTTTGAAGTTGTGATATAGCAAACCATATGGGCTTTCCTCAAAAACGTTTTCTTAAAACATTTTGTGAGATGAAGCAAAGACAGTCTTGGCACTATTGACAAACTGTACATTGACTAAAAATAGCCTGGAACAGCAGGTAAATGGTAAAAGTTAGATGGAATTAGGGAGTAGCACAATGATTTCTGGATTTAGAAAACATAAACAAAAACTGAGCATTCAAAAGGGATATAGACTAAAGGAATGAGCTAGAAAAAGAAGCTAAAGATTAAATAAGTTTTCTATTTTTCAGGGATTAAAAACTAGGATTTTTAGGACCCTTTTGATATTTACATTTGTCTCTGCATCTTAAAATCAGACAACTAAATTCTCTGATGATTAACTACAATGGTATGGCTCATCCATGGTAATGATGAAGTATTGATCATGAGTGACATTTGTATTTTAACATGCTCGGTTTATTTGTTCCTTTATATTAACAAATTAATTAAAAGAAGAATCTTCAGCAGTAATGACAAATATTTCACATTGCAGCAATTCATCAAAATATTCTTCATTTTCAATTAAAAAAAAAAAAGTAAATTTGAGCACTAATTCTTAAGAGTTAGTGGGTAAAGAAGTCATAGAAGAATAAGAAAAACGTAATGTATTTTGCCTGACCCTCCAAAATCCATGAAGCACAGGTTGTCACGCTTTTATCCCACCCTTATTTCTAGATTGTTTTGACAGTTTTTGACAGATTCCAGTCTCAGCTTAGCCTGGGAACAAAGACCATGGAATTGCTGTAGGCCTCACGGTCTAATCTTGAAGTCCTTCTCAACCTTTCTTCAGAAAGAACTAAGTAAATAAATTAACCTGATCATGTTCCTACTGTGAGATCAATGTGAATTTTATTTGCTTAAATGGAAGCCAGATTGTCTCACTGAGTTTAAGAGTTTGCCTGAATTATGGGAGGTCCTATAGATCCTCATATTTTTATCTGAAGGAGAAAACAATTAAATAAGCCCCTCCCTGATGAAGGCTGATTAGAGTCTTGGAGGTCCATTGACAAAGACTTATAAAATCAATCTGAAAAAAACAAAAAATTCTTTAATGTAGAAAGATTAACAGGAGAAAATAATTTTTTTATCACTGATAACATAAAATCACTGATATACCAAAATACAGACTTTCACGTCTTCATCAAAACTAGCAAAGTATTTAGAGGCTGTTTTTTCTAGGCATCTACTATGAAATTCTGTAATTTCAAGTTACTGTCCAATTATATTTTAAAACCCTAAGAAAATTTTCCCAAGATATTATTTTATTTATTATTTCATATTTTTAACGATTGGGATTAAACACTTCCAACCCTTAGGGAGACTATCTTAAGGAAGTTTTAATTTCCATTTATTGTATTTTATTCTGCCAACTTCTACTACCCAGTGACACACAGTTCATAGAATAAAATGCTGCACCTTAGACTCCAGGATGTATGTCCTTTATCTCTGCAGGTAGCCTGTTGAAAAGGTTGGAATACCTAGATGCAAACACAGTGAATAATAATCTTTTAATTGGCATTTGAGAATGAGACAGACTTCTAATGCCAAATGCACTGGGAAGGAAGGGATGCTCCTTCATTCAAACAGGCACTGAGTTCAGCTCATGATGGACATTGCCCCATGACAGGAGATACAAACTGCACCATGAGCCCTCCAGGACTGGTCTTCCAGTCCTTCCTCCAATGCTTGGAGGTTTTAATTCTTCTTCACGCACTTCAGTTTTCTTAGCAAGTGAAATCTGCTCCTGGCATGAAGTCAGCATGATCCTGAAGGCTGCACCCCAGAGCTGTCTCACTCTCCAATGCAGGTTCAGCCAATGTGCATGTCCTTAGAAAGGTTTTATGCAAACCTGTTAGCAAAGCTCACCCCAGCACCTTCTTCCTCCTAAGGGAAGTATTCAAAGCCTGCTCCCACCTCTGCCCCTCACAATAACACAGCACCTACATCACCATGGCCATTGACTAACAGTGAGGATTAGGCTGACAAGAAAACTTTACACACCTCTCATAAAGTTTTAAAAGCTTTTAAAATCCTGATCTTGAAAGATCATTTACACCATAACCAATTAGGACCAGATTTAACTGGATTAATTTAGGAAGAATGATAATCCCTTGTTCTGTATCTCTTTATGTATTTGAACACAAGAGTTAAAACATCCACTCCAAGAAAACAACAGTTCATGACTTGGCTTTAAAATGAAATATCTGTGCTTTTGTCAGCATTATTGTAGGTTACCTGACCCACTAGTGAAGTAGCTTGTGATGAATTCCTCAGTATATGAACAGTCAATTAATTTATTGCCAGCACCAGGAAACAGAGTGGAAGTTGGATGGCAGACAGGCTGAATAAAATATTTATGTTTAGCTCAACGGTATATAAAACTTTTGGACTTTTATTCCAAATGAACTCTCCCATCTGCTTTCAATAGCCAAAACTATTTTTGATACCAGATCTTGCACACTGATTAACTTAGACCACACTAGCTGAGAAACTAGTTTATGTCCACATATTCTTACCTGCAATATATCAGAAGCAAGTGCTGAAAAACCTAAATTACATCTGAATAGGTTAATATCCAGAGAATTAATTCCAAAATTATTTTCTGCTTTTACAGTTTTAAAAGCCAGGCATTTGTGTCTTTTCTTTTAGGCTAGACAACAATGCATTTTTTCTCAAAACAAAAGAAAAAAATATTTGAGTGACAGACAAAAAATACAATTATATAGAGGTATTAGTTTACCAGTTAAACAATAGGTTTTTTTTTTTTTAATTTGCTGGTTTCCTACTGCCAAAAGTACCATTTTCTAAAATGTGAATTAGTCTTCTGATTTTAGTTATCATGGGAGTAATAATTGACTGACAGTCAAAGAAATGCACAAAAGGTGCAGTTTATGTTCTACTCATTCTGTTCTAATGCTTTATTCATAAAATAAATTTTCCATTTTATAAAAAAGAAACTACTGATGAATAATACCTTATGTTTACACTACCTTCCAATTTGATGCAAGTACACAAAAAACATGCCACCTTTAGAGTGGTAGCAGCCTATTTATAGATGTCTTTTGTATGAGTAATTTAATTTAATGCTTCAATCTGTTTTCCTTTGGGGCTGTCACCTAGGAATTTTGAAGGGTTTAGAAGCTAAAGTTTGTATTTTAATTTGTAAATATTTTGCTTTGAATAAAAAGGCAAAATAAACATATTTTTAAATAGTCACCATTAAATTTTGATGTATTTGTTAGCTTGAAAAGAAGCTAGCTAAAAGATGAAAAAATGCTAGCTAAATGTATGTATGTATCACTTGAGCTAAAACTGGTCTTTGAGGTCCATGGGAGTTTTTTGTTTGCTTAAATAAGGAAAGAAGAAATTTTTTATTCTTTTTATAACGTGATTAACATAACTAGGCTGTTAACCTGATTAAAAAACCCCTTAATTTTAGCCATGTAACGTGAAGCTGGGGTTAGACTGGAAGAGGGGAGGAGTAATGAAGGTCTCTGAAGTTACTCAGCTGATTTTCACTGGAAAGCAGAGGTGAATCAGTGTGATGTGCAACACTATGAAACCCTGCAACCAGGACAGGACTGAAGTGATATGTGATAGTAGTTTTTCAAGGCAGGAGAGAAAAGTAGAAATCTCTCCAGAATTCTTCAAGCCTCAATCTTAGGTTATCTCTAAATCTGGAATTGGTCAGCACCTGTAAAAACCTGGCAGTGTCCAAAATTTGTACCTTACATTTATACCAAAGGTTATTGAAAAGGACAAAGAAGTTCCTCTTAGTGTCAAGAGTGCAAAATATCTCAGAATTACCTTTAATGTTTTTGTGATATTTGACAGCCACATTTGTCAGTACTGTCCCTTTGTTTTTAGCTGCAGTGACCTCCCTGCTCACACATAATACTTACATTTAGTTTAGTAACACCTCAGGGTAAAAATCAGATTGAATTTCTGTATCTGTAAAATATCTTTCATGGAACAGTATCTACCAAGGACTGGAACTTCCATTTTCTCCCCCCAGGATCTCACAGGTACAATCAGACGTAACTTCTTCAGTATATGGTGGAATGCCATATCAGCAGATCAGTCATTTATAACAACATTTTATACCTCTTTCAAACAGAAGGAATAGACTTCATATTGAAATTTTGGAACATCTGGACTCACAGATGTCAATCCTGATCATTGGCAATATGTGTTGAATCATTTACCCTGCACTGATGTATTTTCCAAGATTCATTAGAGTTCTGAAAAGATAAAATGTCCTGTTTTGCATTACACATCACCTAAACTAAGAAGAATACCAGATAGTCTATTTTTCCAATAGAATTCCCAAAGGGGGATATATGACTAATGTAGCTCATTAATTAAGGTTGTGAAGGTTGTGAAACAAATGAAGTTATAAAGCTACTGGCAAATTCTACAGTTTAGGCATCTCTGCGCTGTTTAAAAAAATGAAGTTCTCCATTAGTTTTGGGTAATCTTAACTTCTACAGCTGCTATAATTTATACATTTTACTTCACTTGCCAATATTTTACACTAAATCTTGATCATGTATTTTCCAGGGCAAGAACCATTCTGTATATGATGAAGCCTAAGGCAAAACTGTGCTCAGCTGCAGCTCAGCAGAGATGTGGGAACCAGCCCCAACTGCCAAACTATTAACTTTTCAGAATACTCATTCACAATTATGCCACGATTCAATTCATATGTCTATCCTAAAAGAAACAAAATTTATACTTTCAGGTAGACCTGAAAACAAAATTCTTGTTTTCTGCTGTAATTTTTTATAAATGCCAGCGCAAATGTTATTTGAATGTATCAATCATGTTTATTTTGATTAACGTGCAGGAAGCTGTGTCACAGCTCCACTCAGATTAGCCTTCAACTGGAAATAATTTATTTCCTTTTCCTTGTGCAGTTTAATTCCTTTTGTGTTATTTTCTGGCATAAGGATGCCACCTAGTGACCATAACTGTCTGCTTCTTAAATAGGGCTTAAAAAATTTCTAATCCAAGTCTACAAGGATATGAAATAAATTATTGTTAATGCTTGGTCAGTTAGGGTAATACTGTCCATACAAAACTGAAAGTTAGATTTATGGATGGCATTTTACCAAGGTAAAATATATTCAATATCACAAATTTAAATGTGTCAGAGATAGGCTTGATTTTTGAACATATTAAATTGTACCTATATACATACTGATTTTTCAACAGTGTCTGTTATTCAGTGTATTATTTCTAAATTTTCTGATGCTTGCTTAATTTGCGAATACCATATAAATCCTTTGGAAGTGAGACCAAATTTCTGTTTTCATAAATTTTTCAAGAACCAACAATAACCAGTTGTGGAGGATGGATGAAATCTCAGGGTCTGTCCTTATGCTGGCAAATATTTCAATGCTATGAAAACACGTTATTGCTGGACCAGAGCAAAATAGTCCCACTGAACTTCCCTCAGCCAGGAAGATATTCCCAAACTGTAATCATTCCAGGTGAAGTAGAGCAGTTCCAGTAGGCTGACTGGAAAACCCCTCACACTAATAATTAGCGTACACCATATTTATAATGTGGTTCCTATCACGTGCAATGAAATTAATATGTAGAGTATTACCAATATTTTTCATATTAGGTTTTTTTTTTAATGTCTGATCTGCAGGTGGTGAACTTTTTACTGGTCTCTACAGTGACTACTGGGGAAGAGATGCTGCTGTGTTTCGCTCCACGAACCGCATGGCCCATCTTCGCACTGAGCCTGACAACGAGCGCCTGCTGAAAGGTGTGGCCAGGAGAAGGGGCTGAAACCAGAGGTGTTTCACATGACTAAACAATTTCTGCTTTAAATGAGATCAGAGATTGCTATGCTAATATGTGTGTCGGGTTTTAGCCCCGTTATGAAACACAGAGAATGGGACTGGAAAGCTTTCTTTTGCCAAAAATACATAGGAATATTAATTTGTCGATTGGAGGTGTAAATTTACTTCAACATTAATCTATTCCACATGTTCTATAGATACCCACGAGAAAAAAAGTAAAATTTCACTATCACCTTACCTAGCTCTCTGACTGACAGAACCCTTACTACTAATGGTTTTGGGGTTTTTTTTTGGCTGCTATCGACTGGTTTTAAGGCTTGAAAAAGTAAGGCAATATTTTAATAACTGGACTCAATTCCTTTTTGTTTTTTTAAAGAACCAAAGTTTGTTGGCTCATACATGATTCCTGACAATGAAGACCACGATGATAACAAAGTATATTTCTTCTTTACTGAAAAAGCTTTGGAAGCAGAGACAAGCACTCATGCCATATATACCAGAGTAGGACGTGTATGTGCGGTAAGATCCTTTCTCTGATTGTGCAGATAAGAAACTGGAACAAATGATGAATTGTCCAGCAAATTATTATCACAAGCAGACTTAAGTTTTACCAGAAGGAGAAGAAAGGTCATGAGGAAAGATTTTGCTTCCCTGTACTGCTCTGTCTGATTATCCATATCCCACCCAGGCTATCTTCCTGGTGTGTTGTTCTCATCCCTTTTTGGCTCCCTGGCCCCACACGCAGGAGTGAGATCTCGAGCAGTTGCTGGAGAGGAGCACTGTTAACATACCATATCCCAGCTGCCCATATTGGTGGTTTCTAAATTCTGATGAATTTTAGGTGCCTTCCTCTTCTAATAACCAACTACTGTAAGGCTGATGAGAGGAACTCTCCCATGTTCCCACTGGGACTACATCAGCTTGATTAAAGGAAAGAAAGAGAAGGTTATTTCTTAACATCTGATTTTGCTTCAAAAAAGAGTTTGTATTCCCCCTCATAACTGTAGGGATACAGTTTAAGGGATTCCTAAAACTATTGAGCAAAGAGCAAGATAAAAGTTAATTATTTTCTGTCACCTCAATGAGTGTTTTTTGTCATGTATGCTCACCAGCATGCTTCCCCTTTCTTAGATACTCATGTATAACTTAAAAATAATTGATGTATGCAAAGTACCAAATTGCAGCCTCAGACATTAATGTTCACAAAGCCACTTGGATTTCTGGATTCCAGCCTGCATCAAGATCCAAGCTGGAATTCTTTGATTTATGTTCTTAATATATGCCTGGATAGATTATTTTAATAGTTCCCTCTACTCTGCAATATATCCACCTAGAAGTCTTATCTCTAGCCAAGGGTTAAACCAAAATCCCACTGACCTTTCTCTTCCACATCTCCAAAACTTATCTGACCATTCACAGCTGTATGTCATAATTCAGATTTGATTTAGAGAATACAAAAAAAATAGCTAGCTGGTGATTCAAGCTTTTCCCCCCCAGCTTTTACATTTTCATGTGAGCTGTAACAAGTTTTGTAGTACAGAGACACCTACTCTGCATAATTTTACTTTTCTGAGGAAAACAGATCTCTGTTTGTGAGTGTTTTGCAAGCCTATTGCAGAGCCTTCAACAGCCAGTTACACAGGTCTTGAATATAAGGACACAGACTGAGGATGCTACTCCCTAAAGCAAGTAATACTAAATGTCCCCTTTACTTGAAATTCCCCACTGTTACAAGAGCACGAAAAAGGTGAGACAGCCATAGTGAGGCAGGTATTATTTAAAGTTGTTGAAACTGTTAGAAGACCATGTAAATAATTGCCTCATATTTGCCCCAGCTGCACCAGGTCTATAGATAGATTCAGGGCTTCAGTTTCCAGATACACTGAACTAACCCTGCACTGAGCTCTTAAAGCAAAGCTAAACTTCAGTACTGTATTCAGTATATCTTGTTTGCAAAAATAAGCAATTAAAAAAGCTTTACAACAGCTGTGTAGCTAAAACTATCCAGGGATGTGGTACAGAATTAAAAAATTCTTATGAAACCACAGATCTTAATGAGACCTGGACTTGATCAGTGCAATCCTACTTGAAAACTGACTCCAGAGAAATAATTGTAGTAATAGGCATGTGGTTTGAAAATGGATGCTTTTGACATTAGAAGATATAATGAGCAGCTAATTCATCAGAGATGTTTGTGCTTCTAGACTTACCCATTCATATTACCATTGGCATTTGTTTCTCTCTGCACAGAATGACATGGGAGGCCAGAGAGTGCTTGTCAACAAATGGACCACTTTCCTCAAAACCAGACTAGTTTGTTCTGTGCCTGGGAGAAATGGAATTGATACACATTTTGATGAATTAGGTAAATATCCTAGACAGCAACAAACTTGAAACCATGGAAAAAACCTATACTTTCATGATTACACATCTTAAGGTCAAATACTGCCCTTGTATTAATTATCAAGGAATGGTGATTAGTGTTGTTTCCAATGTATATGAAGTTCTACACATGTGGAGTTCACTATCACCAATTACTCCTTTATGTACTGCATTGTTTTTCCAGATTGTTTTTAAAATCTGCATAAAACTGAATTGAATAAATGATTAAAATAGGATTATGCTTTTAAGAATCAATGAATTTTCTTTTGGTGGGCTGAGAAAAGTAGGTTTTTAACAATAGCATTGCATTCAAATTTTACAGAGGATGTGTTTTTGCTGCAAACTCGTGATAACAAAAATCCAGTGATATTTGGCCTCTTCAACACGACAAGGTAAACAACCAGAAGAAATAACAGCAGCCATAGAGGAATGTTTGAACAGTCTATTAGAGATAGAAACTGGATGATACATATCCCTTAGCAAATACAGAGTAAACAGTTTTATCTCAGTTCTATTCACAGTGGGCTTCCTTGCTAATGTAAAAAATTCTCTATAATACTCAGAGGCTTGAAGTCTCATTCTGTGATTCAGTATATCTGGATCATAAATTAATTGTTTCTCATCTTTACAGTTTCCTATGTTAAAGTGTATGCACATCTGCATGCTTATAAGAACAGCATCTCAGAGCCACCTGTCTTCCTTTAAGAGCTCCACTTTAATTCAAGGCTAAGTAGATAGCAGCTTAAATTTCTAACTTCTTAGTGAAGCCTAAAGCAACAGTTGCAATGTTGCTGGTGGCCTCCTTTTCCTTTTCCTTTTCCTTTTCCTTTTCCTTTTCCTTTTCCTTTTCCTTTTCCTTTTCCACTGCAGCCTAGCTCAGGTGCAAGCACACAGTACTCCCAGCTTGGAAATCTGACTGTTGGTGTAGGAAGTAACTGGTAGGAAACAGTGCCTATGCTTTTGCCACTTTCTCCTGATCGTGAAACTTTTATTTGCATTGTTCTACATAAAGTGATCTGATCTAATTAATAATACCAACCAATATTCCCACGCAATACAAAAAGGACTCATTTTAGGAGTTATTTTAGTCAGCATTGGTTGCTTCCCATCTTTCCAAGCAAAAAACATTAGGAAAAATGTTCCTCTGTTTAAGTCACTAATCCAAGACATACAGGACCTGAGTTCAGTCAGTTTTGCTTCTCTATGTTTCTAAACAAGTAATTTAGAGTTTTTGTACACCAGCATCAAATTTTGGCAGTATAACACAGAGCTTCCTTGGAGAAATGTTATGAATATAAACACATTAAAGACTTTTAAAGAACATTGGATGCAGTATTTAGAAGAAAACCATATAGGAAAGAATAAGGAGTGTTTTGTCCCTGAATGCTGGTGAAATGTGACTTGTTTTTAATTACATAATAATGTCAGTATTATCTGGACAGAATGTGACATATTGCTTTAATAAAGTCTTTAAATTTTACTTTATAGCAATATATTTAGAGGATATGCCATATGTGTTTACCACATGGCAAGTGTCCGAGCAGCTTTCAATGGACCATATGCTCATAAAGAAGGACCTGAATACCACTGGGCTCTCTATGAAAGAAAAGTACCTTACCCTAGACCTGGTTCAGTAAGTACAGTCTATTTTCTACTGCTTTGCTATGAAAATTATTTTGGAAAGGAAAAGCTGACTGCTGCTAATGTACAAATCTTCCTGACTTCACAGTCCAGGATATATTCCTTTGAACATCTACATACTGAAGCTATTCCTGGAAAAGTGTGGAATGGCTTAGCAATAGCTTTAATTGAGTACTAGAACCATACATTTTCCAAAGGAAAATAGTGGGATTAAGTATATAAGATTTTTCAAAAACCTGTTGGGACATGATTTTGTCAACATTGTGTAAAGGTCCTAAGATCCCAAAATTAGGACCCCAGGCAAAGGGGATGGAAAGAGGCAGATCTAGCAGGTGGGTCAGATGCATTCAGTTTCATTCAGAAACATCAAGTGCATTACCTGTGAAGGAACCTCCCTTTCTTTTTTTAGCCTGCTGAAACCAGGACATTTAACAAGTGTTAAAGGAAGAAAAAACAAACAGACAAAACCCCAAACAAACAAAAAAACAATTAAAAACAAAACAGAACAAAAAAAACCTCAAAAAAATTAAAAACCAAAAGCAAAGAAACCCGAGTATCCACTATTTCAATGTCAGGTGGTTCTCATTCCTTTTTTCCACCTCATTTTCCAAAAGGATCAAATTCAAATACTTTCGTAATTTAAATCAATAAGCAGGTTAGAAATTAGAAATATTTTAATAAAAGTAACTAATCAGAATAAATGCATTTGTAGATAAGGAGCAAATTCTCCATCATTCAAAGTCCTTTGCTCAAGATCGGTTCTTTCTGGAAGCAATGGTCTGGCACCCTCACAGTTCATTGGTTTCCTTTCAGACATCACAGAGTGAGATTCTACTACCCTTTAGTCCTGAGCTTATCAACATTCTTGTTCTGTACCTTTAGCAAGGATACAAAAATATTAAATCAACACTGTAAAAAACGAAACTCAGAAAAATCACTTACGCTTTTTGTTATTTTTACATAAGTTTCTTTTTGAACTTCTTTTTCCCCCCAATGGCTATTAACTGAAGGAAAGAAACAAGACATATTTTGAAAATGCAATTAAATGGGAATTACTGTAGTGAGCATTCAGCAGCTATAGAGATGCTGTCCTGTATAGGGTTGTTCCTGTCTATACTTAGATTTCTGGAGGAAATCACAAACTCATGACTTAAGAGACAAGTAATTAACTTCCACAAGGAATTCCTAGGTTGTTTTGTCAAGGACATCACAAGTAATCTTCACCTCAAGCCCTTTTCCTGTTTCAGTGTCTTTTTAGGTGTTTCTGCAGTTTCTGTGCCAGGTGTTCACATCCTCACTCAAGGTGCAGGTCAAATGTGCCCTTTGCNTTGTTTGTTTTGTTTTGTTTTGTTTTGTTTTAATAACAAAAGGCAGATTTGCTCCTCTAAGGTTGCAGACACCCGGAATATCCTACTGACTCTTGATGCCAACAGAGAAAGTTGGGCACCAAACTGAAATTTTCTGGATCACCCTCTGCAGTCTTCAGAAATAATTTCTTTGTAAAGAGCACTGATGCTTCTTTAAAAAGAAAACAAAACAAAACAACAAAAAAACTAAAAACAGTTGCTCTTCTGGAATAAAGTAAAATAAAATTTAAAAATAAAATTTAAAAATAAAATTGAAACTTTTATTTGCATTGTTCTACATAAAGTGATCTGATCTAATTAATAATACCAACCAATATTCCCACGCAATACAAAAAGGACTCATTTTAGGAGTTATTTTAGTCAGCATTGGTTGCTTCCCATCTTTCCAAGCAAAAAACATTAGGAAAAATGTTCATCTGTTTAAGTCACTAATCCAAGACATACAGGACCTGAGTTCAGTCAGTTTTGCTTCTTTATGTTTCTAAACAAGTAATTTAGAGTTTTTGTACACCAGCATCAAATTTTGGCAGTATAACACAGAGCTTCCTTGGAGAAATGTTATGAATATAAACACATTAAAGACTTTTAAAGAACATTGGATGCAGTATTTAGAAGAAAACCATATAGGAAAGAATAAGGAGTGTTTTGTCCCTGAATGCTGGTGAAATGTGACTTGTTTTTAATTACATAATAATGTCAGTATTATCTGGACAGAATGTGACATATTGCTTTAATAAAGTCTTTAAATTTTACTTTATAGCAATATATTTAGAGGATATGCCATATGTGTTTACCACATGGCAAGTGTCCGAGCAGCTTTCAATGGACCATATGCTCATAAAGAAGGACCTGAATACCACTGGGCTCTCTATGAAAGAAAAGTACCTTACCCTAGACCTGGTTCAGTAAGTACAGTCTATTTTCTACTGCTTTGCTATGAAAATTATTTTGGAAAGGAAAAGCTGACTGCTGCTAATGTACAAATCTTCCTGACTTCACAGTCCAGGATATATTCCTTTGAACATCTACATACTGAAGCTATTCCTGGAAAAGTGTGGAATGGCTTAGCAATAGCTTTAATTGAGTACTAGAACCATACATTTTCCAAAGGAAAATAGTGGGATTAAGTATATAAGATTTTTCAAAAACCTGTTGGGACATGATTTTGTCAACATTGTGTAAAGGTCCTAAGATCCCAAAATTAGGACCCCAGGCAAAGGGGATGGAAAGAGGCAGATCTAGCAGGTGGGTCAGATGCATTCAGTTTCATTCAGAAACATCAAGTGCATTACCTGTGAAGGAACCTCCCTTTCTTTTTTTAGCCTGCTGAAACCAGGACATTTAACAAGTGTTAAAGGAAGAAAAAACAAACAGACAAAACCCCAAACAAACAAAAAAACAATTAAAAACAAAACAGAACAAAAAAAACCTCAAAAAAATTAAAAACCAAAAGCAAAGAAACCCGAGTATCCACTATTTCAATGTCAGGTGGTTCTCATTCCTTTTTTCCACCTCATTTTCCAAAAGGATCAAATTCAAATACTTTCGTAATTTAAATCAATAAGCAGGTTAGAAATTAGAAATATTTTAATAAAAGTAACTAATCAGAATAAATGCATTTGTAGATAAGGAGCAAATTCTCCATCATTCAAAGTCCTTTGCTCAAGATCGGTTCTTTCTGGAAGCAATGGTCTGGCACCCTCACAGTTCATTGGTTTCCTTTCAGACATCACAGAGTGAGATTCTACTACCCTTTAGTCCTGAGCTTATCAACATTCTTGTTCTGTACCTTTAGAAAGGATACAAAAATATTAAATCAACACTGTAAAAAACGAAACTCAGAAAAATCACTTACGCTTTTTGTTATTTTTACATAAGTTTCTTTTTGAACTTCTTTTTCCCCCCAATGGCTATTAACTGAAGGAAAGAAACAAGACATATTTTGAAAATGCAATTAAATGGGAATTACTGTAGTGAGCATTCAGCAGCTATAGAGATGCTGTCCTGTATAGGGTTGTTCCTGTCTATACTTAGATTTCTGGAGGAAATCACAAACTCATGACTTAAGAGACAAGTAATTAACTTCCACAAGGAATTCCTAGGTTGTTTTGTCAAGGACATCACAAGTAATCTTCACCTCAAGCCCTTTTCCTGTTTCAGTGTCTTTTTAGGTGTTTCTGCAGTTTCTGTGCCAGGTGTTCACATCCTCACTCAAGGTGCAGGTCAAATGTGCCCTTTGCACTGCAGAGCCTGCCACCATCTGACAGAGCAGGCACAACCACAGCCTCCAGGAGGAGGCAGGCAATGCCAGCCTGACTCAGGGAAGCACAACATCCAGGATTTCTTTTTTGCCCTGTACCTTTTGGATTTACAACTACCTACCCACCCATGGCAGCTTCATGTGCTGCAAAGCTGCTTTTGTTTAAACCCATGAAGGTCTTGTCATGTCAGCATTGGGCAGATTTCTAACTCTGAGCAAAGACATTTCTATCAGCTGTTTGGATAAATCCCCTCCCAGTTTTCACACTTCACCTCTTATCTCCTCCAAGGCTAGGTGCTCATTCTCTTGATCTTAAGGGTGGAATAAACAGTTGCTGGGCATTCCTTTCAGTGCTGTTTTCCCTTTGCTAACTGAATCAATATTTCCTTTTGTACTAAAAGCAATAATTTCCAGAAATCAGCACTGCATACAATGCATTTATCACTGAATCTCATGAATGAGAGGTGGAAAGGCCTATTAGTTTATCTACTGCATTCCAGTAACACCTTTCTCCCTGTAGTATGATTTCAAATGTATGCCCTTTCTCATTTTAAGTTAATCATTTAAAGTTAATATTTTTCTCTACTTCTCTTGGGGTTACAGACATAAGTCAAAATTTAGAAGCAGATATTCCAAAAAAGAGATTATCTAGGATTTAAACACTATGAATATCATTTGACCATCTTGGCCAATGAACTACCCCTGTAGCAGTGCTGACATCAATATCAAATATTTTTTTGTTTATTTGGCATCATTGAAGTCATTAGTATTCAGTCAAGATAGAAAACCAGGTAAATAAATTATCACGTTTTAGGAAAAATTATTGAATTCAAAGGAATTATTGGTTTCCTATTTCATATTTTGTATAGCAAAAGTATGGATTTTGCAGTTTTACCAAATAATGAGAGTGTACTATATGCATGGATTTCGGAATAGCTGTATGTTTTGCAAAGATGATATGATCCAAGTTCTTTAAGTGGTACTCATTTCTTTTCCAGGCAGTAGAACACCTCACATATGTTATTTGGACTAGCACTAAACACAGGCATGAATTCAGTAATAATGACTGCAGTTATTACATTGATATCTCCTTGCTCTGAAGATTAAATGGTGACTTTTTGGCAAGAAGGAAAGGACACAGAGCCAGCACTTCAGAAAGGTTGAAAATGATTTATAGGAAGGCTACCCTAAGTTCCACTTGCTTCCAAGGCTTCTTTTGGCCATGTTTGGGTCAGACTAAAGTGTCACCTCCCCAGAAAGACAAGGCATAGGAACAGAAAAAGAAGCAGAAGAGTGCAAGTAATTTCCCAGTATCAGGGAAAGATTAGCAGGTCTCTCCTGGGTGCTAATAGATTTAATTGTGGTTTTCTTTATATGCTGCAGAGCTCATCAGAGGCTGAAGTAGATAGCTCTACCTGCTGACACAGATTAATCGATACAATTTTAGCTACTCATTTAAGGCACATTTTAGAGATCTTTTCAATGTTTACCTAGTAGCATGAAGGGAAAGTGTGTAGCAGGCTGTAGCCAAGTGTTAGGCTTCACACTCCAAACAATGCTCAGCACGTTGGTAAACTGAATCCCGCTAGATTTTCTATTGCAGGAGCGACAGTGACAAGAGGCAAAAAAATTACCTACTAATAGGCATCTCTGGGAGTCAGCACTCATTGATCTTAGGTATTGAATGAGTAAAGTATAAGTCTGTGAGGAATGAGAGTAGAGCTTAAAGCTAAATAAACAGAAAGCCATTGTTAGGAGTCACACAGGTTCTGACAGACTCCACAATCCTCTGCCATAATCTCTGCTGGGTTTTTTAGTTCATTTAGGCTGTGTTGCTTCTGGAAATGACATCAGCTACATCAAAAGCGGTGTTGATAGACTTCAGAGACAGCTGCATCTACTGTTTCTAGACTACTTGATTTTATTTAATTAAAATGAAAAGCCTGTGAATTATTATTTTTATTAACTCTCTCCAGGACTAGAACTTTGCAAAGGAAACCTGGCAATGTCTATTCACTTGATATGCTGTGCTGTGCATGGGAAGCCCAGACTTAGTCTGTCTTCATGCTCCAGCTCTGTCTCTTTATTGCAAACAGCTGGAACAATTCCATCACTAGGTTGATTAGACAATTACTTTTAAGTCAACACTGAACAAATACATTCCTATAGCTAAACCAAAAAAGTGGAAACAAACATTGCCCTGCTTGACAAGTGCAGGAGTTTGTTATTGTCGATTACAGCCAACCATGAGTTTAAAATTACTGTTTCCAGTAAACACAAGGAGTATTTTATTTCATTTTATTGATTGAAAAATTCAATTTAAATAGAGAAAGTCTGCTACTGTGGCTTTGCTTGAAATGCATCTTAAAACCACACTGTCTTATGAATACTTGGAGAAAGCAAATGGTTACTGAGATATTTCCAGCTTGATCATAAATGGTTTCAATTAGACATCATGAAGCAAATTGGAACTGTTGGATCTATGTTCAATTGGGAAACACTATCTTGTTCACAAAGCATCCTAAAATTAACTTCTCTCTTTAACGCATTATATTATCTCTAATTGCACATTTGACTGAAGGAGTAAGCCTCTTTTAATCAGTCACTGACATAAAGTTTATTTGCTCTGCAAACTGGTAGATTGATCAGCGCAAACATTGGTATTTGAAGCTAAACTGTGATATATAATACTGTCATCAAGAGTCAGGAACTAGAATCAAACATAATACTGTTAGAATGCCTGAAATCAAGAATTACTGTTGCTGATGGCATAATTTTTAAGTGTGCTTAGCTTCTTATTGTAATACATTTTGAAATAAAAAAAATAATAAGACTAGAGATTGATTTCAAGCATTAGTGTTCCGCTGACTTTGCATGGCTGTTTCTCTACTGGGAAAGAAAAGCCCTTTCTTCTTACTCTGTCCATGGCCATTTCAATTACATCTTCAGTATGAGTTTGGGGGAGACATAAGCACTATGGCTTTTGTCAAAATCTAAAACTGTTACTCTTTATTCTGCCTTAGTATGTCAAAGAGCGACAAACTCCTTCTTTCTAAACACAACAATGCCAAGGCAATGTTCAGCATTTCTCTTCTTCTCATGGTTGATAATCCTCACATGCATAAAGTACAGAGTTCACTGTCCTAATTCCCACTGTGGTCTTCTGTGCTTGGTTTTCTGTAGACTTGTCTTTATCCCTGAAAACAAGACCCTTTTCTGACAGTTTCTTGGGCAAACCTTCAGGATAATCTGTGTTCTCTGTTTTTGCAGTGTGCCAGCAAGGTGAACGGCGGGCTGTACACCACCACTAAAGATTATCCTGATGAAGCTGTCCATTTTGCCAGGAGTCATCCACTGATGTATCAGCCCATCAGGCCTGTTCATAAGAGACCAATACTAGTTAAAACAGATGGAAAGTACAATCTTAAACAAATAGCAGTGGACAGAGTGGAAGCTGAAGATGGGCAATATGATGTTTTGTTCATTGGCACAGGTAAATAAGGAAAGAAAGAAAGAATTTTTGCATTTACAATTTACTAAGTTGTTTTTGTTCTTTTGTTGTTTTTGTTGTTTTATTTTTCCCTCCAGGACGAAGCGAATCAACACAATATTTCTTTTTAGCAACTTTTCTTTTTATGCCTGTGCCCATCTTCACCTTTCAGAGGATGTTAGGCATTCTAGACATATGCTTCACTGTGATGCTAACATTACAAAGGAAAGTAATGGTAGGGAAACATCTTAAGACTAGCAAAAGAAACAAGTATAGGATTCCATTTTAATTTATTTTCTTCTCAAAAAAGAACATAAAAAAATTGCAGAACAACCAGCCTTATTTTTCAAACTTCAGAACACTGTCATGTATCTGAGCTGAGACTTGGAGACCTGAGAGAAACAGAGGTGATATGATTTCCAAAAATATCAGTTCAAGTTATTGGCTTTATTCCACAGTTTCTTTTCCCCAGTTCTGGAGACAACAAGTCTAGCTGATACCATTAAAAAAACCTGCCATCTTCCGCATTTGGGTTACAACACAGGTCAAGGAAGGAAGGAGGAAATGCCCGATTTTAAAAAAACCCAAAACTGTTAGGTTTCCTGCCAAGCCCTCTTGTCTTTCTTCTGTGTCATTTTATTAAAATATGGAGAGCTTGTTTAAGAATTTTTAAGCATCTTCCTAACAAACACAATAAAGACAAAATATTACATATACCTGCACTAAGTCTACAAAAGCAGAGAAAAAATAAATACCCTAATGGTATTTGAAAAACAGAAAGATTTAAGAAAACAAGAGGAAATGCTGGAACTACACAAGACTTAAGTCACATCTAATCTGTCTGGAATAAAACCAAGGATTCTTACATTCACATTCAATCAATTTAACAACAGGAGTGGTATCACAAATCATTTTGACCATTTTGTCTAGAAAAGCAGTTCCAGTGAATTATTTTTTACTAATGAAATTCCTCTGATAAGTACATTTCAGTGTTGAGAACTGAATTTTAAAAAAGCG
The DNA here is from genome assembly GCA_013397375.1 of Toxostoma redivivum. Classification (NCBI taxonomy): domain Eukaryota; kingdom Metazoa; phylum Chordata; class Aves; order Passeriformes; family Mimidae; genus Toxostoma; species Toxostoma redivivum. The sequence continues at coordinate 959,193 of VXBI01003376.1, forward strand.
TGTTCATAGAATAGCAAAGTCCTATTTATATTAGTGCTGTTTCCTAGGGTTTTGAACAGCCTTGGTATGGTCTTGGTAATGGACATAATCGTGTTATGTCAAACCTTGGATCATGTGTCACTTATTCCTCTACAGCAGATTCTACAGTGAGTCCTACATCCTTCATATTTTCTCCTTGCATTTCTAATTGAGACTGGATCAAATATTCTTGTACACAAGTCTTATTATGGAAAGTTGAATTCAAAGTGGCTTAGGTGTGGTGTTTTAGACCTGTGCTGGATTGGCCCCCAACAGCTGCCTAGCATTCTCAAGCTGTCTGATCTCAGGTGAAATAAAAGTCCAGCAAAAGAATTTGGGTTTCAGAAACTCTGAAATGAAACCTGCAATCACTACTCCAGCAAAGATCCCATCAGAAAACTCAATGCTTCTTTGAGCATTATAATGTTAGAAAGGGTTAATATATTTTTTTAGTCCCAGTCCAACACCTGCTGTGTGACATAAGTAAGCAGCATCTTACAGCTGAGAGTCTCCTCAGGGTAGTGGTACAGGTTAGAAAGGTTCATCAAAGGCGAAGTCTGAACATCAGAGCTTTCACATATCTGCCAGCAGGATTTGAAGAGGGACTTACTTATGAAAATCAGAGCTCAGAATACAAATTCTTTCCACTGTTCTACTACAAAATGGTTGCCTTTGATTATATATTCTCTTTGAAAAATGGTGTATGACCCCAGTTTAATGGTTCTTCTTTTTGTTTCACCCTTTGATCTTTTGCTGAACATTTTCCCCAGTGCTTCCCTGCTTAATATGTCCCTGTAAATCAAAGGTGACTGAAAGTAACAGAAGAAAGGAAGTGATATTTACCATTGTTGATGACAGATTTTCAGATAAGGGAGAGCAAAGCTTTTTTTTTTTTTTTTTTTTTTGCCAGCAAGGCAAAACCCAAGTGGAGGAAGACCAGATGCTATTAGTGTTTTACTTTCCTGCAAGAGTTGCAGAGACAGAGAGCTTGATAAATCTAAGTCAAATGTGCCTTATTCTTTTTGATTATGCATCTTATATTTTTATTCATCTCCCTATGACTAACACCTTTATCTCAACAGCAGCTCATTGTTTCCTTAGAGAAGGGTAGGAATTGTGCACAGTGCACCCCTGAAGGTTTTTTGCATTCTTGCCTGGGGGAATGGAGCTGCTGTCAGCAATTAAGGATATTAGCAGTTTCCTATCTAGTGTAAACACTGAGATCCTATAATNTATCAATTTCAAGAAGTCATTTCAGACATTTGAAGGCTATATAAATGTTTCAACCAATCATAACCTTTTGTTTTGTTTTGTTTTAAATTTGTGTCCAGATAATGGTATAGTGCTGAAAGTCATAACAATTTACAATCAAGAGACAGAATCAATGGAAGAAGTGATTCTTGAAGAGCTGCAAGTATTCAAGGTGAACTGTGCTGTATATGAAACATATACAAAAGTCTTGAATTTTCTGCAGAATTAAAATGTCAAAAAAAAAATCTGAGGATAGTCAAATATGTAATACTTGTGTGCAAGAAATTTTCTAATTGTCTAGCAATTTTATGACAGGAAACCTTCATTTTCAAATGGAGTTTTTCAAATGTCTCAAGTACCAAAGCATGTTGAAGCAAATCATGACTNCTTTTTGATTATGCATCTTATATTTTTATTCATCTCCCTATGACTAACACCTTTATCTCAACAGCAGCTCATTGTTTCCTTAGAGAAGGGTAGGAATTGTGCACAGTGCACCCCTGAAGGTTTTTTGCATTCTTGCCTGGGGGAATGGAGCTGCTGTCAGCAATTAAGGATATTAGCAGTTTCCTATCTAGTGTAAACACTGAGATCCTATAATTAAAGCTACTTTACACTTGCTTGCCTCAATGCACTAGGCTTCCACCTACTCCCATTGTTTTTGCTGAAATATGATTGTCCTCTGTGATCCTTTTGCTATTCACAATGGGTTATGACCCAATGTTTGAAAAATACAATTAATTATGTATCTTATAAGTGTCTAAGCTGCTCTTATTTGCCAGAGATAAATTGTCATTTATTTTATTTTGTAAGAGTAAGAATCCTCATTAATGACAGCACAATGCAACTAACTTCTATAAATATAAATTTATATTTATATTTTATATAAATTTCAATCCAATATCAATTTCAAGAAGTCATTTCAGACATTTGAAGGCTATATAAATGTTTCAACCAATCATAACCTTTTGTTTTGTTTTGTTTTAAATTTGTGTCCAGATAATGGTATAGTGCTGAAAGTCATAACAATTTACAATCAAGAGACAGAATCAATGGAAGAAGTGATTCTTGAAGAGCTGCAAGTATTCAAGGTGAACTGTGCTGTATATGAAACATATACAAAAGTCTTGAATTTTCTGCAGAATTAAAATGTCAAAAAAAAAATCTGAGGATAGTCAAATATGTAATACTTGTGTGCAAGAAATTTTCTAATTGTCTAGCAATTTTATGACAGGAAACCTTCATTTTCAAATGGAGTTTTTCAAATGTCTCAAGTACCAAAGCATGTTGAAGCAAATCATGACTACTGCCTATCTATTTACGTGCTTGGACATTGTAGTGTGACTTTTAATTAGAAACCTACTGCATTTTGTTTAATTTTCCCTCATCCCAATTAAGTAATTAAAAAAGTATGCACACAAAAAAATGTGCTTGCTACAATCTTGGAAACTTAAATGAGATCCAGATAGAAAACATCCACTTAGAAAGAGTGAATCACTTAACCTGTCTCTACAGAGGGCAAACATGGGTCTTGGTGAGGCAGAACTCCATTCTGCTAAGGAATAACCTATGGCTAAAGCTCAGTGCTTGGCATATGACAGAGCTAACATAATGAAATTCTCTTAGTGAGTATTCTCATCATGTCACATTAGCCAAATAAAGCAGGAGGCTTACCTGCTTCAAACCATAAGGAAAATATATTATAAAAAATTATACATTTAAATCTGGTACCTGAATTTAGGCAGTGTAACTATTGACTAGTTGCATGGAGGGAAAATCACAGAATTTGCCCTTCTTGAAAAAGCTAGTTTTCAGTAGAACTATGAGGGGTTATGTATTGCTCCAAGAAATTTGAGCAGAGGGCAGAGAAGACAATGGTAAAAGAAGGAATTCCTGCTATTTTTGTCTTATCTTCAATGAATGTTTTGTTATAAAGAACACTCCACTTATCACTCTCAAGCAGGACAAAAGACATTCAGTGGTGGCAAGAGCTAATGTCATGTTTGACAAGGAAATTGTAGTGTTTCTGTAGCTCTGATAATCCTGAATTAAGTGCTGGCTGCTTGTTTCCAAATAAACTGTTTTAAAGCAGTACTTCTGAAAGTCACAATTTCCCAAAATCTTTCTTAAGGAAAGTCAAAGTATCTAGCAGAGCTGAATGTAATAAGTAAATAACGATACTATTTTACCTGATTACTTTTCAGAGCAAAAATACTCTTTTCTAAGCAAACAAATATTTCCTATTTTTTAGATGCCAGTTCCTATTATTTCTATGGAAATCTCTTCTAAAAGGGTAAGTATTTTGCAAGTTTGAAATATGATGATTTTTGACTCAAATGTAATGAAGCTGTAAACTGCACAGAGCTAAATGCATAGATAGATAGGCAGATGTACATCACCTCTAATGAGATCTGATTGGATGCATGTAATGGTTCTGTAATATAAACCTATGGTTATATGCTCTGTTCCTTTATAATGTATTTATGTTTATCAATTCTAGTGTTAAATATCATTAGTTCACAATACCATGCATATCAAAGCAAGTGAAAACCACTCTGTTTCATAAGTTACTGTCGTACTGATCACAGCAGGGATTAGCTTGGTGGATATGGCAGTTCACAGAGAAGTTCTTTGTTGATAAATGCAGACAGACCTCAGCTCCATGGGGATATCAGCGCAAAAAGAGCTTTGCTGGCTCTCCCACATATTCGGTTGCCCTCTAGGGCTGTTTGGATCTGAGTTCATTTTGAGTTTCTGAAAGTTTCTGCTGATATAAACATCCAATTTATTACTCTAGTGGGCAGATTCTCATCCATGTCATATCATCATATCATCTCAGCATGGAGCCATTATAAACATCCGAGGATAGTTATATCTTAATGTTAAACATGTCCAACAGTGATGTTAGACATCCGGTGCAGTGTAGGTGCACATAAACACAGTGAAACACGAGTAACAAAGAATGAAAACTGCATTATTAGGAGATGTGGCTGTGCCCCAAAGGGTTATTTGAGTCTTGCTGTCTAATCAACTTGCATTCTTCCTGTAGGCAATGCAGAAAGTCAAAGTCCTGTGATGGTAATTTGGAGGAGGATTTGGGTCTAAGTAGTTGTCCTGCCTCAATCTTTTTGACAACAGCTCTAGAAACTAGATTGTCTAACACTGCAACAAAGTGATTATTTGGAGAAAGACTCAGCGTCTTTTCAGATGTTTGCCTTACCTTTAGCTCTCAATGAAGCATCATGGTTAAAGGGTTGTGTTGGAAGAGTAAAAAGGAGAGATCACAAAATTCAAAGTAGCATTCTTCCATTATATTCATCTCCCAAGAGGTGGGCTAACTCTACTAATTCAAGGCATATCTGGAAAATCTGGAGAGAACTCCAGATTTTTCCAGTAAAAAAAGCCACCAGAGCAACCCAGTAGTTGAAGAAAAAACTTCTTGTGAGAAGTAGCTTTACGTTTTCAAGAGATCAAAGAGAAGACTGAAAGAGAAAAGGAGAGGCATATATATATTTTACTGTGTGAAGTGACTTCCTACTGTGTGTATGAGGATTCTTAAACATTGATGGCAAAGCAATATCAGATTAAAAAAAACCAAGATCAGCTTGTTGAATGTAGATAAACATTCTTGAAATAGGATACAGTTTTCTGACACTGAGGACAATTAAATTTTGGAACACATGTTAGGGACAGAGTTGGCACCAAGTAATTTTGTCTTTAAAATCAGCAGTAATATAACTTGGTTGAACATACGTGAAAAAATTTTGTTCCTCAAGCATTGTTGCTGATCAATTTTGTACATGCAGTTACTGAGCCTGTGGACACCTCCTTGCTACCTTTGTCTCCATATCCTTCTAACACTGACCAGTCTTCACCAAGTCATGGTACAATAAAATATCACATTTCAGGGCTGAGCTTGTTATCTGCAGAGACTGAAAAGAAAGTTCTTTGATGTTCTGTTGGCTAGATATCAGATGCTTCTTTTCCCTCCTGTGATTTACCAAGACTTAAAGAAGTCCTTACCCCTGCTAAAAGATAAAAGAGAAAATCTCATCTTGTATGTCTCATTGAAAATGTTGTTCATGTCTTCTGGGACAACCACGCTGCAGCACTTGAAGACAAATAATTCCCCTCAAAAAAGTATCCTAGGCTTTCTCTTCCTTCCAGTTGGCAGATTGAGTTCCTCCTACTATCATCTGGTTTATCTCACCAGAAAAATTCTTCAAGCATTACTGTTACCAACCTCTCCTAGTTTATTCCCCTAGCATCTCTGAAAGTTAAATTTCTATGGTCTAAAGAGATATAAGAGGTATATTAAGGAGCAAGAACAGCCTATTTGGATTAAAATGTATATTTTCTGATAGACTAAATGAAGTGTAAGTATTTTCCAGATATAAGTAATTTTAAAATACCAGATTTTGACAGCTTGATTGAATAGTAGGAATTATGGACTAAGTTTGGCCACTTGGATGAGCACAACTTAGGAATCCTTTTTCTCTCTGGTAAAACTGTGGAAGTGACCTGTGCATCAGCAGTTTCTATTATAGTGCACAAAGCATACTTCTGTGTTCAGAAAATTTACATACATCAGCAACAAGACTTTTTCTCAAACTCCTTTCTATTCAAGCTATTGTCTTCTGAATTTATTGTGCTAGCATCTGAAGAATTAAATTGATTATCCGTTATTTGACTTGTAAAGAACATCTACATGAACTCAAAAGATTCAAACAATCAATGCTAATGCTGAAAAAAACCCACCCAAACCCTGCAAATAAATACTAAAGTAGATTGTGGCCAGGTAATTTGTAAGGAAATACTGCACAGCAACAGGAAAACAATTAAATAGCTATCTGTCTATGTATGTATGTATGTATCTATCTATCTATCTCCTGCTCACTGAGGTATTATACAAATCATAGCATTACTGTAAATATGTAAATATGTGACCATATTCTAAGTAGCCACCAAGAGTTAAATTTACTTGAAAACTCACATTTTAAAACTGAGTTTGCTTGTAACCCTTGCATATTTGAATTGCTTTGCTTAAAGTCTTTCATGTCAAGTTGGGATTTTTTTTGCAGATCACATAGGTGACAGACAAGTGTAAAGAGGGAGACATTGGAAAATATCTTGATGAAGAAAAAGAAATGTGAACCCTTGCCTATTTCAAACACAAAGCTGAAACTTCAGAAGCGAGGAAATGCCAAAACAAACTTGTTCATTTTACCTTCTTTCTGTTTCTCTGTCCTCAGTAGGAGAGTTTAATCTGTAATCAGGTATTTTCCTACAGAGTAACTCTGCCTCCTTCAGGTCCCAGGCTGGATGTACAACCAGCAAGCAACAATTAATCTGACCATGTCAGTAGCTGCATTGGGAAGAGAAGTTTGAGTGGACATTGTACCAATCCTATCTGGTGAATTTTTTGCAGCAACAGCTGTACGTGGGATCCGAGTCGGTGATAGCTCAAGTGAAGTTCCACCAGTGTGACATGTACGGCCCAGCCTGTGCTGACTGCTGCCTGGCCCGGGATCCCTACTGCGCCTGGGATGGCATCTCCTGCTCCCGCTACTACCCCACTGCAGTGCAGGCTAAGAGGTGAGACGGGGCTCTGCCTTCTCCTCATGCACTCCCTGCAAAACATCTGCAGTTTCTGCTGCAGCACAGAGTGCTCGTATCACCCCTCAGACACAACCAGACAGGGAGATGCCAGCTGCTAATTTCTCAGCATAACCTTAGGGCATTGCAAGGAACCATACTCACAGGATGGCATAAACTGGAATATTTTTATGACTAGAGCTAAGTCACTTAGTAATTATTTGCATCACACTGTAAACCCTAATTTCCTTAAACATCTTTTCATGTCTTTGCAACATCAGAGACCTAGTTTGGTGGTATTACATAGCAAGTATATCACACTGAAGTAACATATACAACAGAATTTCTAAAAAACAGCAGAGAAGATGCTTTGCTATTAGTTATATACCTTCACCATCCAAAATCACACCAGAGTTTCTGCAAAAGCTAAGGTTTGGTTTAGGTTTTCTGCAGTGGATTGAAAGGCAATTTACTCTAGAGGCAAGTTCAAAGCACAAACATTATTTGGGTGCTTTAATTCTTCCTTGTGTAGACTCTCTGTATCATCCTTCACTTATTCATGGTTCTTGATCTTCACTCTTCCATTCAATGATTTCCCTGGGACCATTGACCTCCCTTCCCTCTCAAAACCAGGTTCTGCAATTCAGCTACAGAGATCAAGTATCCAGAACATGCATATTTTAATCCAGACCTTTTCACAAAAATCTGTCAGCTTTCCCACCTAGATAGAGCAATTTCTTACCTGAATCAGCAAAATTTTGGTATTGCATAATTCATATAATTTCTGTGGCTTTTTTTTGCAACTACTGGTTTTTAAAATATATGCTTATTTTTATTAGACCTGCAAGGACTATAAGAATTAATTTAATTAATTCTAGAGAGAGTTTTGAAAACTGGTGGAGATGGTTAAGTCCAAATCAAGTAATAGTATCCCAAATATATTATTGTTTCTTAAGGAAAATTAAAAATATGGGGCTTTGTATTTATTTATTTTTCATCTGACATATTTTATCTTTCCGTGAACCTGGATGTACTCAAATGCATGCTGACTACTGTCAGGCATAACAGACATTTCCATAAATTTTTTAGAAAGATAATTAATACAGTCATGTTACCTTTGGTAACATCACTTTTTGGATAAGGCACATTTAAAAGTATGAATGAGAGTCTGTGACTCCGCATAATTAAGAATCTCTTGGATTTACTGCACTAAGGCATAGGTTCAATCAAGCAGGAAACTACACAAGCATGTAACTTTTAACTCCTTTTCATGCATGATTGTGGAGTTTTTCATGCCTTTTGTGAATAGACCTGAAGGGAAGAAGTGGGCTCTGGTTGACTGCTCAGGGTGAGATGAGTCTGCTTAAAATTTTCAGGTCCCAGATTAAGAAAGATGAGCAGCTATATAGTGAGCCAGGGAGATTAATGTCTCCAGTATAAGTAGAAATTGGATTATCATAATGATAAAGCATATCTGTTGCTCATCTAATGATGTAAAAGTCATTTAGAAAGGAAGTGGGGGTTAAAAATTTCCCAGCAGCCTTTTGGCTTGCTAGCAGTATCACCATTTATGTTGTGCAGGCTACTTGCTGTCTGAGAAAAGATAAGAGAAACTCACTGGGGCCTGGACTCTGTTGTACATGTTTCTCACCTAAGACAATTTCCAGAGTAGCAGCCTTTAAGTTCCCTGAAAACACATTTATCCAGGGTGGAGTGATATGGGCTGCACCCCAGGCACCTTCCCAACATTCAGCAGGTCAGCCACTAAAAGCAGAAAATACTGCTGCTATCTCACTCCTTCTCTTAAGATAAGCACTGTAGCAGTGGAGAAGGGATTTGCACTCTATTGAATGTTCTTGAAGTCTGCAAAACTTGTTTTCCATATCAGAGTTTGGGGAACAGCCAGCAAGACTAACAGTGTTGAGAGGCATGAATGGCATTTGCTTTGTTCACTTTAGGTCACAGCTGAAGCTCAGAGCATTTCAAATTTAACACTGATTGTTTGGTACATGGAGAGGCAGGGAGAGGTACTAGGGACATGTGTTTAGCAGTTGTTCTAGGTTGTTTCCCATCAGGTACCACGTGAAGAGTACTCCAGCAGACAGCCTGGAGTTTTCTGACACCAAGTGGCACTGACTGGTTGATAACCCTGCCATGGCTTTGTTGGACTCCAGACAGAATTAATGCCACATCCCAGAATATTCATTTCTTAGTCTGGCCTTGCTTGTCTCAGGGCTCCAGATTTCTGCTCAAGCTGTACAAGGTAATACAAGTAATATGAGTGCAAGGGGCATTGAAGAGCACTTGTTTCCCTGTTCCTGATACCTGTCCCTTCATTGGAGTCATGGAGTTGTGCCTTACATTGCAACCCACTTGAGCTGACCTTAAGGACCACCTGTCTCTGCTCAAATGTGGCCTTCACGCTGTACATTTAGGTGGACTTTTGATTTGTAAGAGAAGTGCTGCTAGTGGGCAAGGGCTCTGCTCAGAGCTCTCTTTTTAATTCCAGTCCTACTGGTGAAGAGTTTAATTAGAGCAGGGATGTACAATGCGTCCTCCCCACTTTGATCCAAATGCTGTCTGCTTTAGATCCTGATGCCTCCAAGGTACAAAAAGTGTTTAGAAAAACATTAAATAGAAAACTGTAAACGAAACGAAGGCATGTAATGGATTTAGAGAGAAGTGAAGCATAATAGAAAAACCTTATGCTTGGCATCTGGCACTAATTTTTTAAATTGTGAAAGTCCATAATTTCTTGTACATGTATATCCTGGATAACTAATTAAATGTAGGCTTTAATTAAGGAAAAATAAAAGCTGAATAAAAAATCCCATATCTTGATACTGGCAGCACAGCACACCATAATTCTTTAGTAATTACAGGTGTGTGGCTCCTGAATACTGCAAATACCTCACATGGTAGAATGAATTTCTATTACATTCATATTCCATAAAGTGCACTTGAGAAGGCAGAGGTCCAGGACTTAAATGCTTTAATTCACTATTAGCTCTGCAATCTGATTTAGGCAGGTTCAATTTTTATCTAAACAAGCACTATATTCTACAAGTGAGATTCTTTACTGTACCAGCTCACCATCCAGGCTGAAAAAGGTCTGAAGTAATTAAAAAATGTATTTGAGCTTGGGTAGTTAAAGTGTGATTCTTTAGCCAATTTTTAGAAGCTGACAGTTTCTCCCCTGCCTCCTCTCCCTCTCTGGCTTCTTTCTCCATCACCCACTCCACCAGCAAGCACTCAGACTACTGATTTACTAATGTAAATCCACAGTGGTGCCTTTTCTTCTCAAGACTTTTTGATTTTTCCTCATACATTCCTGGGAAACAATAAAGAAAAATGAAAATTATGGTGATGGTAATGATGATGATGATGATGACTATATTCTTTTCTTGCAGATCACTTTTATTAGGTTCTTGAAAGCACAGAGTTAAGGGTTGAAATCTAAATTAATGAAATTATAGATTGCAAAAGATACTTCCCACATTCAGTACATTTGTTAATCTTAATTTGAAAATTGTTCCTTGCAGTAATTTATCTCAGGAGTTGTCTGATACTGTATTATTCACAGAATTCTGAGTAAATTCATTTCTAAGAAAAAAAATAATACCAGGTTTATATCAGTATTTGTGAAATGAGTTTATCTCTCAGCATCTTCCTCTCTTTCAGCACCTCTCTCCATTTTTTCCTTCTATTCGAGAAAATAGCAAGTGAAGGCACTGATAATTGTATCTTCCCCAGTCTTCACAGTCACAACGGTAAAAATTCCATCAAACAAACATTTCTTTTTTTTTTCATGATTCTGACAACTGGAGAAATAACTCTGTCTTACAGAACTAGAATTTTTTTTAGCTTTGCAATGATCTTAAGGAACTGATGAGTAAATAGAACATGCCTGCTACCTGTCCTGTTCCTGCTAGATAGGGCTGTTGGACCTGACAGCAGCAGGATTGTCTTGTTTGGGTTTTTTAAAGGCTAATGCATACCCTATAGTGTTTATTATTTGTGCACGAGAATGCCTGTTCTGAATAATCTACATACACAGACTTGCAAACCTGGTGACAGCATTTATCAGCACTGACACTACACATTGCAATGACAACCCAGGGCAGAATAAGGCCCAGTTGCTACCTCAGAATCTATTCTTCTTTAATAGGATGCAAGTACTGTTAGCATTTCTCCCTAAAAGCTCAATGCAGTCCACACTGAATTTCCAGATTGCCTTGAAACAACAATGGAAAAACACTGCTTCTTCTCTGCATATCAATGGAGGTTAAAGCTGTGATCTTGGTCCACCAAGAACACTGGATCAGGAGTTCATATGGATGACAGAACTCAGAAAATAATCATTGTCTGCAGCCAGATTAAAAATGAAATTAGTAACATCCATGCACAAGACCTTTAGATGGTATAAATCTAAATAGTTTCAGTAAATTCTATTTGTGACAAAATAAAATTTTTTTCTTTTGGGTTCACATAGAACAGGAGATGAACATTATTTCACTAGTAAATGCAAAGAATAACAGAACTCTTTGGTTTTGTTTCTAACATAAGTTATACTGTACACATACCTACTGTGTAAGATTTGCTGCACTGTATATTTCTTCTGTTAATCTGTTATGTAGGGGTTGTCAAGACTGTGTAGAATTACTCTTTATGCAAATGTAGGAAAGGTATCCTTAGGAAAACTAAATTTGAGGTTGTTGGACATACTAATCTACCAAGATACAAAATTCCAATAGGCTCTTTTATTTCCCAAGTAAACAATCTTATTTATCAAAGAAAAAAAAATGCAGTAAGAAAGCACAGTTCTTCTGGAAATGTACCATATAATCATGATTTTAATTTTTTTCTGTAAATGCAATAAAAAACTCAAACCCCAAAAGTCAGAATATTTTTCTTTCAAAAGCACTTGTATTATTTCCAGGTCAAAAACAGGGCTCACAGGTTCTGACCTGAGTTCTGCCACCAGTTCACTTTCTAGGCATGGGCATTCATGAATGTGTCTGTTTCCCTGTTCAGAAAAATTAGCTCAGTAACTGTCTGTTACAAAAGTGAAATAAAATGAAGTACTTCTTCCACCCATTGAGATTCTCAAGTGAAAAAAAACCAAGCCATGAGAGTGAAGGATAGAAGAAGTACCATTCATATACATGGGAAACTGTTCTAAATTAAAAAAGGAAAATTTCCTTCCTTTTTGGAGAGAGAGAGAGAGGGAGAGAACTCAAAGACAGGCTAAAGGTCCCTATGACTGAATATTACCCAATCAGTTCAAAGGATCTTGTTTTAGTATTTCTAACATCAGTACAGTTATGTATAAAACGGACACGTAATTGTGCCTCTTCTCCAGACAAGCATGTTTCTTTTTTCAGACACATGACTCCCAGTAGGTTGAGTAGAGACAAAACACTGATTTATAAATGAGTACTTCTCACAACAATGGTAAATTGTTACCAATCAAGGTTTAACTCCTTAGGTTTTTAATGAATGCTAGTTTAGCATAAACAACTTGTAAGCTAAACATGTTCTCTCAAATAATTCCTCTTTTTCCCCTCCAGACGTTTCCGCAGACAAGACGTTCGGCATGGAAATGCAGCACAGCAGTGCTTTGGCCAGCAGTTCATTGGTAAGATATCCACTCACCTACAAATTGCTGGAAAAGGCCTGCAACACCCAGCACAGAGTTTGCCAAAAGCATGAGCCAGACCAGGATCTTACCTGCTCTTTTTCACTGGCATGTTCCTATAGTGGTGTAAGAGCCATGGGCTGAGCCCCTGCCATCCAGGTCTAAGGGTGACTGTCTCCGTGGCAGGTCAGGTGCATCCCAAAATGTTCATGTCATCCTGCAGCACTGATTCAGAATAAAGATGTGGAGAATACATCCCAATGGATTCCAACACAAAAAAAAAAAAAAAAAAAAAAAAAAAAAAACAAAAAAAAAAGGGGGGGGAAAAAAAAACAANAAAAGCCAGAAAGATGAGGCAGGGATAAGAAACAATGGAGCTGCATCCTGAAAGGTGTATGAAATAGTCAAGACACTTAGAATTTAAGCACAGGCATGAGCAGTGACATGACAGAACAATAATGTGTATTCATGATCAAATTTTCACTTAAAAAAACCAAAAAGATAGAGTACTGTGTCTAATACTGCTATCCAAACCTTGGAAAGTGAGGATTTAAAGTATGGATATTTGGAATAGCAAAACAGAAAGAAAACAATTGCCTGGAAATCCTCTGTATTTTGCAGGATAATACACGATACAGTTATAGAAGTAAAAAAACCAAAACATAAAAGGTTCCTCTAGAATGATATCCAGAGAAACAATATTTTAAATATTTTATATACATACATACATATATATATACACACATATACATATATATATACATACATATATATGTGTCTGTGTATATATATATATGTATTTTACTAGGGAAAGCTTCATTAAAATTAAAGTCCTAAAGTTGGAGGCTATTGCACATTTTGGAAAAGTATATTCCAATATTAGGTGCTAATTTTTCCACAAGTTTGAAATATGACAGAGGAATCACAATTATAAAAAACAGTGAATTTTTTAGGATATAAACCTATTTAGGCTCAAGAATCTTTCTCACTATTATGGAAAAAGATTATTTCATTAATGAGGCAATTGGTTTTGCCCAGTATAACAACTAGTTTATTCTCCTCCAGATGTTTTGTTGGATTGAAAAGCAGAATTAAATTTTGATTTAATTAATTCACTTTGTTTTTATTAGCATACTTGGGCCCAAACTGTACACTCAGTTTACACATGTATAGCATGGATATGTATAATATTGGTTAGAGTACTTATAGTATCCCGCTGCAAAGAGTTATGTGCTGTAATTATCCCTAAAAAAATTGAATTTTTTATTATATTTGAACATGTTTTGAATCCACCTGTTTCACTGAATGAAAATTAAATTGAACATGGAGTGTAGTAAGTACTTGCAGTAACACATTTTTGAAACATCTATCTCCCTCCCAGGTGAGGTTCTGGAGAAGACTGAGGAGCGCCTTGTGTATGGAATAGAGTACAACAGCACCCTCCTGGAGTGCACCCCTCGGACCTTACAGGCAAAAGTAATCTGGTTTGTCCAGCGAGCACATGAAACTAAGAAGGAAGAGGTAAATATTCTTACAGACTAACTTTTTTTCAATAAAAGAGCCTGTTTTTAGGAACATCACATCTTCACTGAATTTCTGCCACCAGTTGCTGAAATGTATATGGATGTTGGGGAAAATCACTACATTCATCTGGTCTCTTGAATTAACAGACCTGAGAATTTCACCTGGTGTTTGCATTCAACATCTTGAATGCAGCTATTAGACATGGAGTGGAGCTAATTTAAGATCTCAAAACAAAGGAAAATCCATCACTTCTCTTGATATGTTTTTGCAGGGGTGAAATGTGTATGTATTATTTCCAGTGTTAGTCTAACTTAAATTCTATTCATTCTTGCTGGCTCACCCATTTATTATAGAATATTTTGCAAATTAGTATTGGTGGATTCTCTGCCTCTTTTACATGTATTTTACTGTTATGAAAATGTTTCATAAGTGCTATTGTGTTTATTCTTCAATATCTCCCTGATACACATCAATGTAGCTATCACTACAGTGTAGATATGTCACTAGAGGGTCTGGTCCCTGTCTTTTTTATAAGCCCCCTTTAAGTATTGAAAGGTCAAAAGATTCCTGGAACCTCGTCTCCTCTAGGCTGAGCAACTCCAGCTCTCTCTTTCTTTATAGAAGTGCCCCATTCCTCTCTTCATTTTTGTGACACTCCTCCAGTGCCACTCTGACAGATCCGTGTCTGCCTTGTACTGAGGATCCCAGTGCTGGATGCAGCACTCCAGGTGGGGGCTCACCAGAGCAGAGTGGAGGGAGAGTCACCTCCCTTGACCTGTTGGCCCCACTTCTTGTGGATACAGTTGGTTTTCTACAAGTGGACATGGCCAGCTCTCAGCCAGTTCCTCGCCCCTCAGGACCCCTAAGTCCTTCAGGGCTGCTTTTGATTCCTTCATCACTTCTGCTTACATTCATCACCTTGCTGTTAAATGAAAATCTGGTGGAGATACCATTTTCCTGGCCACTCCTGCTGCTGGACTCAGTGCTGCCTGCTTGCCAACACCTGTGAATGTCTCACAGTCAATAGTGCAGCCCTTGGGAGCTGTAGGAGGAGCTCAGACAGCAGACTCAGAACTGAGGCTTTAAGATCACAATGCTCCTGCAGTTAGATATGAAACATTTTATGAAAGTCTCCTCAAAAGCATACCAGTCTATAAGAGAATTCACAGGGATCCTTATCACTGGTCAGCGGGCAAATGCCCTTTTGTTTTCCATCCAGTAGGTTATTTGCAAGTTTCTAACTTACTTCCCTCTGCAATTAAAACATGGCTCTGTCTGCTCCACTATATGTTCTTCCATGCTTTCCAGATTCTTTAGATTGTTCTCCATTTACAACTCAATGATTTCTTTACTTCAAGTAAACATTTTTGTTATTACAAAAACACTGTGAATTAAAAATCTGTAGATCTCTTATATTCCTCTTAAAATTTAATATTACAGTCATGAAAGTACAGTTCAGAAATGTTTGTGTAACAGCAAAGGCCTGTGCTCTATAACTGCATTTTTTTTGTTTTTTTTCAGGTGAAGACCGATGACAGAATAATAAAAATGGACCTTGGCCTTTTATTCCTGAAGCTGCATCGACTAGATGCAGGGACTTATTTTTGTCAGACAGTGGAACACAGCATTGTTCACACTGTCAGGAAAATCACCCTGGAAATAGTTGAGGAAGAACGTGTAGATGAAATGTTCAATAAAGACTATGAAGAGGAGATCCCTCACAAAATGCCATGCCCAATGCAGAGCAGTATACCTCAGGCTTCAAGGCCATGGTATAAGGAATTTCTTCAACTGATAGGTTACAGCAACTTTCAGAGGGTGGAAGAATACTGTGAAAAAGTGTGGTGTACAGATAAGAAGAGAAAAAAGCTGAAAATGTCTCCATCCAAGTGGAAATATGCCAGCCCTCAGGAGAAGAAGGCAAGGATCAGGCCAGAGCATTACCGGTTGCCCAGGAACATAGCTGACTCTTGATGGACAAAATCCATCCTCTGTTTCTGAGCAAAATTTTATTTGGACTTAAGAGGGAGAAATCAGTCTTGGTTTGAGTAAATTTCACAAGTTTATATATGTAAAATATTGAGACTGAAAACAAAAATGCTATGGTAAATTATATTGTACACTCATGATGACTGTTTAGAAGCATTTTAAACAAAATCTTCCCAACTATCTGGTTCTAAGTAAGTAAAAGCAATCAGAGTTTTGCATTAGGGAGGACGTGACAATCTTCAGATTCTGAGTGCTTGAATCAGTTTCCTGTGTGGATCGTGCTTGCGCTGTATATTGTTGCACATGATGGCATATTTAACAAATTCAAATAGGTAAACATTCACAAGTGGATGAAAAGTATAGCACGTCTTTTCTTTGTTTCACTAATTTCTCATGCTTCTGAAAGCAGCACGTCTTAAGATCTTACTCTTCTTGATTGTGACCTGAGTTCCTCACTGAGAACAATGAGTTGTGTTAATACAGTGTACTGCTACTTCTAAAGATAATGTTGGGAAATGCTATTTACTTCCCACCCTTTTTGTTTTCAGTATCAGCCATTTATGAAGCGCAGTGTGCCCCCACAGCTAAATAATATTGCCTAGTAACTTCATGTAAGCCACATGCATGCTGAGAACACAGACAGAATGAAATTCATCAATTTATCTACATAAGGAGTTGAAATAATGGTTTAAATAGAAAACGAGTCCATCTTGTATCTGTACATTGCCTTAGTGGTGACACGAATTAAGGGATCGCCCTCTTGTGGCAAAAGAAAGCGAAACCCGATATTCAAATTTCTTTTCAGAAGAAATATGTATAATCAAAGAAGTATTACCGAGATCCCCAGCTGGTTTGCTTTCAGCAGACACTTTTAGTCTCCATGTGCTAAAGACGCAGATTTAGAAGGCGGTGTTGGAAGTAATTTATACTGGGAAGGCAGCATTTTAAATAAGTGATGTTTGTGTTGTTAACGTGCTTTTGGGGTAAAATGCAGTCATGAAAAATTAGGATGCAGGTTAAAAACGAAACCAGCATTAT
The DNA here is from genome assembly GCA_013397375.1 of Toxostoma redivivum. Classification (NCBI taxonomy): domain Eukaryota; kingdom Metazoa; phylum Chordata; class Aves; order Passeriformes; family Mimidae; genus Toxostoma; species Toxostoma redivivum. The sequence goes on from VXBI01003376.1 coordinate 976,246, forward strand.
GCAGCTGTGTTTCTATAGTTTCAGGAGCTGGTCCACATAAACCTTTTCTGATGTGTGGTCTCTGTTCGAAAGGGCTGCTTTGCTCCTCTTGTGAGCAATACCAGGAAAGGAGATCAAAAGAACTAAGTCTCTTACAAACTAGGTCTTTCAAAATTGACTTGAGGAAAAAGTACATACATATATATATATATATATATATATATATNACCTGATACAGAAAATGTAGAAAACCTCGCATTTCAATACCTGAGAAATTTAATATTACAATATGAATTGGATTTGGGATAAGAAAGGGAAGTTAAACATGAGTTGAGCATAAATACAAGTTAAATGTAAACACAAATGAGTCAAAAATCTCCTAAAATAAGAACATGATGCCAATAGGGGAAGTAGCCAAGCTGATCCAAATTTTTATGCCATGAAGAAAATATACAAGGCATTCATCATCTACAAAGAGTTTCATGTTGAGCTTCAACTTCTAATCTGGGAAGAGTGGGAATTAACAGCCTGGGTAACAGAAATTCGTGATTTGCTGAGTTACCAAATGCAGCAATCAGGACTAACCCAGTGCTTTCCAAACAGGCTCTTTGTGACAGGGGGGACTCACAGCTGCTGGCAGGACCAGTGAGCTTTGCTGTGCCCTCTGGCAGCAGAGCAGTGTTTGAGAGTGTTTGACCCGGTGTTTGGGAGGATCACATGGCACACTGTCAGCAGCTGGAGTGAGGAAAACAGGGTTTCACCTGGTGTGGCTGTAGCAGCAGATGAATCTTCATCAGCCTGTTAAAGGAATCAGTGCATCTGAGGGTTTGCACTTCATTTAGCTGGAGTATCTCTCTAAGAGATGGGACCAGACACTGCCAACCCATGCTTGATTTCATGCAGTTGCTAGATTTGATCTGAGAGAGGAGATTGGTTAAACTCATGTTTCTGGGACATTTTAATGGAATTTAGTTGCATTTAGGATCTCCTATTTGTTTACAGCTCTATGGAAAGCACCAGCACTGAGAGTTGTGGCAGAGAACACACACAGAACAAGCATCCCTGATCTAAACTTAATCCCCTATACAAACCTCATCAACACCCTTGGTGAAAAACTTTGAAAATGCTACTAAAATCCTTTTCTGTTGAATTATGGAGTACTCTTCTTTTAAAGAACAGTGGCAGTTATTTTTAATTTTGATTAATTTGCAAGTGTCTAGTGCTAAATGTATCATTAATGAACTATTAGAAATGAATTATAGCATCTCAGCCTCATGGAACAAATATAACTTTGTGTCTCATTCTTTGAGATTTCAGGTGGAAATCATGTTATATGAAAATAAGGATTCTTGATTTAATATGAGAGCATATATTTTTAGCTACCCATCTCTTTGGTGTTTCCATGTGGAGAATTGCATTACCTCTTTATTTGCCTTTTAAAACAAATTTTTAGCTTACATCTTGCTCCTTTCATGGATGCAATACCTGTAAGAATTCAGAACTACAAGGTCTTGTTCAAAGAGTGCTCTTACATCTATGGAAGAAGAGAAAGAGTGACAATGTATTTTGGAAGGATACGCACAAATGTGCGTTTACCACAATGTTATTTAAATTCTTCTTTGTATATTTGGGGGCCATTGTCTGCTTCTTATCATTATGAGTTTGATGTATTTTGTATGGGCATGATGTGGTCAAATTATAAATATAATTAAGAACCATATTTGGCTGAAATAATCTGTATTATTTCTTATAATTTATTTTCCCTAGACTGCATGATTATCTGCAGCTCACTAGTCACACATTGTTAATTACAGATGTCCTTCACCATGTATTTTATGAGACCACAGATAAGCACAGAAAGATGTATTTATAGACTTGCCAAATGGGAAATGTGGCACAGGGTAATGAGTAGATATAGTCTATCTGATGCATGAATGTATGTTGAGAGTGGAACATGGTCACTTAAGCCCAGAAGATTCTAACTGGTGGAAATTCACTGAGAATCCACAATTTGGATAAAGCTTTGGACTCTACCCTGTTTTGTGATGAAGGAAAATCTAGAGCACTTGGATTAAAACTTCTTTTGCTTTGCTCTTGTTCTTGTGTTGTCAGTGAGATTACTGTCACCTTGTACAAACCACTGTGCTCTCAGATTCTCTTGGCACATCAAGGCAAGGAGAGTGTTAACCTGATGTGCAATTCCTGGCTTTTATATCTCAAAATCGGCTTTTAGGGTATGCACTTCTGTTCTGTAGCATGAAACAAATCTGCTTCTGTTGGGAATTGAGAAAAATAATTGCCCTGAAGGGGAATTATTCAGGTACCTGAAAGCACAAGTATCAGTGATATTTGAAGAAGTGCTTGAATCAACATAATTTACATAGTTACAGAGTTTCTCTTGTTCTTTTATTTTCTCTTAAATTTCGAGGGTATGCTGGTTTTGGCTGGTGTAGAGTTAATTCCCTTCACAGTGGCTACTGTGAGGAAATGTTTTGGATTCATGCTAAACACAGGTTTGATAATAAAGAGAGGGTTTGATTTGGGGTTTTTTTATTGCTGAGCAGGGCTTACACAGACCCAAGGTCTTCCTTTGCTTTTCATACTGCCACACTGGTGGGGGACCTGGGGATGTGTGAGAGGTTGGGAGGAGATGCAGCTGGGACAGGTGACCAAACAAATATTCCAAACCATATGACATCGCAGTCAGTTTATAAAATTAATGGAAGAATGAGGTTGGGGGAAAATTTGGATTAATGATGTTTGTCTTCCCAAGTCACTGTTATGTGTGATGAGGCCCTGCTTTCCTGGAGGTGGCTGAACACCTATCTGCCATGGGAAGCAGTGAATTTATTCCTTGTTTTACTTTGCTTGTGTACACGGCTTTTGCTTTCTCTATTAAACATTCTTTATCTCAACTCACAAGTTTTCTCTCTTTTAACATTCCAGTTCTCTCCCTGATCCTGCTGGTTGGGGAGCAAGTGAGTTTCTGCACTGGGGCTTGGTTGCTGGCTGGGTCTTTAACCTTACAGGGGAAGAAAAAAAATCAATTTTCTCCAAAATGTCGGTCAGTCAGTTTCCCTCTTTAAAAAAAAGAACAGTAATCTCCTTATTCTACCTTGGAGCACTGAGGCTGGAGTTATTTATGCAACTTTATATCTCTGAGTCCAGAAGGCACAAATGTCTCTGAAAGCTGCACTGTCCAGATAAGAGGCACTGAAAGTGAGCTTTTCTACAGCTGTAACCAAGCAGGATGCCTGCAATTCCTATCAGCCCTGGAATCCTGTTCACTTCACCAAATTACTGTTTTTAATAGAGAATTCATGCCCAGCTGACATGAGTATTTATTGTAAATGAAGCCATGATTGGCAAGTTTTCCCTTTGGGTGATATTTATTTTTTGTAATCGCAATGACGGATTTTTTATAATTAATTTTTTTGAGGAAGTAAGTTATCTCACTAGCACTCTCAGCAGAAAGATGGCAGAGCTAGCAATGTCAGTAAACCTCTTATCACTATGAGTTAATCAGCTTTCTACAATGATGCACATATTGAAGAACACATTTGCCAAACATCAACCTAATCCATTACTGTAATTGCATTTCACAAAAGAGCTTTGCTCCTTTGAGATATGGCTCTCCTGTAATGTTGAACCAGGAGATACTTTGTTAAGCGTTTGTACACATGTGCTCATAATTTGCTGAAGTGAGAATAGCAGGACAGAGCATAGTTGAACAAACTTGAAGGATGGAAGCCTTATCTGCCTAATTCCTAGATTTCTTGAGGTACTTATGCCTATCTAGAAAGAGTACATGTAGTTGCAGGAGGAGAAGCCTGGATCAATGAATGGTTTGGTGCTACACAAGTCCTGTTTCAGAACACCTGTGGGCTAAGGAGCCTTTGTGAACTTGTTTCTGTAGATTTCCCCAATGGCAACACATAGAAAACTCCACTGAAACAAAACATCTCTTTACTTGCAGTGTCAGTTAATTCAATAGCAGAATTTCATGTCTTTGGAAATGTTTTTCACATCTTTGGAAAGTTATGTTTTAAGAAGAACAGTCTAGGATTAAATTTAATGTGGCTGCATTTGTTGCTTATAAATTATGAGCTCTCAGAATATCTCCAGCCAATTTGAGTTTCAGCATTTCCAGCATTTATGCAGATAGCTCAGGATGATTTTTTCTTACTCTGAAGAATTACATTTGCCAAGTACCCTCAACCTGGACTTCGAGCATGTCTGTGAAGGCACATAATAATGTCAATAACCATCATTATCATCATAAACAACAACTGCAGTAATTCACTCTCTTCTCCCTTTCCCAATAATAAGAGATGAAATTTGCAGGCTAGTGGGCATGATTAATGCACTATGAACATTTTCTGCATTTTAATTTGCTAGGTATATTAAAAGTGCTATTAATCAGAACTTGAAGAATGCACTGTGGACCTTATCATAATCCAGGTAATGGAAATATTCCACCTATAGCTTTAACTCAAGCATACAGATCATTAGTATTTAATTTACTACATTTTCTTCTGCTTCAACATTCTACTTCATATAATATTACTCTTCAATCACTAAAAAAATTAACATTTGATAGTGCTTTTTATGTTTGAAATTGGCTTAGCTTCACAATAGCCACCAGAGGGATGAAAATGCATTTTTGCTTCCCTTAATCTCTTATTTACAGGAGCAGAAAAGCCCTGTGGCCAAAGCTCCCCATTCACAGTGCAGTGTCGTGCTGCAGCAGTGAAGAGTAGTGCCAGGTGAGTGGGCAAGTTAAATCATCAGGGAGACCCCAGCCTGTGCTCCAAAAGCAGGGAGTGAGCAAATCTTTGCACTAATCAATATTTTTTTCACAAGCAGCTTTGGTTTCTGGTACTATAGTCTAACACAACCTCCTCAGTCATTCCTGTCATAGCGTGGAAGCTTCTGGAAGAGGGTCAGTGAAAAATCAGAGGTTAGTAAGTCTGTCAAGGAATATAAATTCTTTTTACATGGTCTTGTCAGAGGGAGTCCAGAGCACAAGAACAGCATTTGTTCAGGCTATTTTTTTTTTTTTTTTTTAGTGGGGGAGAAGAGGGAAGGTATTAGATTTTAATTGTATGTTTGGGGATTTGTATTTTTAATTTTTTTTCCCCATTCTAATAGTTGATAAAAAAGAAATATTAATTTTTAAACTGCAATCTATCCTTTTAAGATGAGTTCATTATGATGAGAGGATTCATGGATTCATCAGATTAACTCCACCATGATGTTTTCAGGTAATCTGAAAAAGTATTTCAAACTGATTTTTGTCTCAAAATAAATACTCCAAAATATTAGAGCTATCAATATATATGAAAGTATGGTAACTACTTCTCAGCAATTTTGCCTTAGAGAATTACTAAACAAAGTGACTGGGGGGATGACATTGACAGATTTCAACAAGAAAATGTATATTGCAGAAGAGTTTTATTCAGAGGGATTTTTTTTAAATGTACTTTCATCTCTCATAGGTCATATCTCATTAGAGGCTAATTTTAAGAATCCATTATTATTTAGGTTTGCTTAGAATCTGGGGAATTAAGTTTTAACACACTTCTACACTACATTTCTGTAAAAAAGAGATATTCATGAAACTGAAATACAACTTTCAAATAGTATCTGCCTTTCTATATTCTGCCATTTAACCATCTTGGAAAAGAGCAGAGCTGGGATTTTTTTATCCTCTGAAAACTATACTATTCTTTTTTTAATGTGCACTGACCTTTTTAGAGTGTGTACGTGAAAAAAAAATTCATTTAACCTCCAGTATATAAACTTATGGCTCCTCCAGCCTAGAACATTACCCTGTCTGTTGTATGCTCTGTCTTTTTGACTGTTTTCCACAATTTTGTGGCATTTTTTTCTGAATTTCATTAAATGTTGCACTTGTCACAGGGAATTGTGAGCTGACAGATGAATATTTGGCTGTGAGTTATTTATATTGGTGTGGGGTTAATGTCTATAATGATATAAGAACTGCTTACCCACAGAAACCTTTATAAAAGACCTTGAACTGTGATTTTTTTTTTAATCATAGTTCCTGTGCCTGGATGGATTATGAAATGTGGAGAAATTTTTAATTGCAAGAAGAATATGCTCCAGAAAAGCAGAAACATATTTTTGTTGCTTAAGGAAAAAAAAATTAAAAAAAGATTTTGCATCCTTGTCAAAGCCCCTAAAATGCACATATTGGGAAACCACCGAGGAAAAGGAGTTGCAAGAGTGACCTTTCTGGGTTCTCCTGACTTTGTTCTGTGTCTTTGGTGGTGAATGTAGGGTCAGTATGAACTGAAGCCCCCTCCATCCTCTTCAACAGCTGCCAGTGGAGCTAAAGCTGCCAAGAGGATTGTCACATCCACAGCTGGTGCCAGGGAGCACATCCCAAAGAGAAGATTCTTGCCAATGGTTGTTCTCAGTGTGTTCCTGTGCAGCTCTGGTCTGATCCAGCCATCAGACAGCTCAAGGGTTGAGAAGTTTTGTGGGGGACATTTCAAAAGCCATGTGGCAGGAGCAAAGGGTGCTGTGGGAAGACTGGTATGTGGGGAAACCTTTCTCACTCACAGTTCACTGCATTTGATACTGTGCTATGCAGGGGAAGGAGGCAGAAAAAGAAATAATTGTTATCAACTTCTGTAGTTTGAATTTTCCCTCTTGGAAAGCCAGATTCACAGAATTAAAATTAAGTGAATAGCATCTTTGGTCAGCAGATGCCATATGCTCCACGGAGCTTTCTGTTGCAAAACAACTCCAGAGAGGGCCATCAACCCTGCAATTACACAAAGGCCACAGGAAAAGAGAATATATCAATCTATTAGCTTGATGGGAGTTGAATATGAACATGATCTACACTTTGAAAGGCTGCAGAATATTTATGTTAGTCTCCATTCTATTCAGGCTATTGAGGAAGTGGGTTTGCTTCCCTTTCACTAGACATAAGGCTATAAAAAACTTAAAAGGAAGGAGAGATGAAAAAGAGACTGATCTCTTTCTTGTCTCATATTCAGTCCATCTCCTTCATAAGAATTGGTGGGTTTAAGCCACATTAAAGCAATGTATCAAATGAAGCAATTAGTCTATTTCTGTAGCCATAAACAAAAGCCATGCTGTGGGAAATCTCTTCTTACCTGAAACTGAACCTTCCTGTCATCAGCATAACAAAGGCTGTTCCAGCACACAAGGTCTAGGCAGGCAAAGAGACCAAGGTCTGAATAATTAAGGGCATAGTCAAGGCACTGATTTGTGCAGCACAGATGGTGAGTCTTTCTTTAATCCATACAGTACTTTTACCTGAAATAAGTAAAACCAACCTTATGAATTTGAAATCAGTAATTACTTTGCAATGTAATTAAAGAAGTTTCTTCTTAGTTTCTTTGGAGACAAACTATTTTGTTTCTTTTAGCAAGAGCTGGTTATTGTGAGAGACTGAAATGTTAATGACTCAAAAAAAACCACAAGGTGCTTTGCTGAGGCCAGGTTTGCATCCCCAGAGGAGGAGGAGGTGATTTTTTGGGTGTGTAATGGCAAGACTCTGATCTGGTTAAGATAGATGGGGTGAACAATCACTACTAGAAGTTACAAGCTGGGCTTTGAGGCTGATAAGAGATACTTAAAGGTGGGATGGTGTTTTTTATCATGCCAGTGGCCCTCCCCTTCAGAACTCTTTCAGTTGTAAACCCATACACACACCCTCTTCTCCTGGGGAAGTTCCTGAAAGAAGTAGATGGATGGTTTCACACAAAGATTTGCAGTCAATGGCTCAGTGTCCAAATGGAGATCAGTAAAAAATGGCCTCCCTCAGGGGTCTGAGACTGGTACCTTTTAATATCTTTATTCATGACTGACAGTGAGACTGAAGACACCCTCAGCATGTGAGAGACAGAGTGGTGCAGTTAATTTCCTAGAGGGCAGGGATGCCATCCAGAGGGACCTGGAGTGGGCCCATGAGAAATTCATGTCGTTCAACAAGGCCAAGTCCAAGGCTCTGCACTGGGGTCAGGGCAAACCCCAGTGTCAGGACAGTCTGGGGCATGATTGGGTTGAGAGAAATACTTGAGGATACCAGGAGAAGAAAATTCAATGAGACATGGCCATGTTGACTTGCAGCTCAGAAAGTAAACTCTATCCTGGGCTACCTCACAAGAAAAATGGCCAGAAGGTCAAGGAAGGAGTTTATCCTTTTCTAGTCTGCTCTTGTGTGACCCCACCCAGAGTACTGCACCCAGCCCTGGGGTGCCCAACACAGGAAAGACCTGCTGGAGCAGGTTGACAAGAGGGCACAAAATTATCAGAGGTATAGAGCACCACTTATATGCAGAGAGACTCAGAGAGTTGGAGTTCAGCCTGGAGAAAAGGCTCTGGGGAGACAGTATTTTGGACAATATACAAAGGGGGCTTCTAAGAACAATAGGGAAGGACTTTTTACTAGGGTGTGTAGTAATGTGACAAGAGCTACTGATTTTAAACTGAAAGGGGATAGATTTATATTGAATAAAGGAAGGCTGTTGTTTTATTTTTTTTAATGAGACACTGGAACAGGTTGCCCAGAGAAGCTGTAGTTTCCTAATGGGAAGTACTTAAGGTCAATTTAGACAGGGCCTTGAGCAACCTGATCTAGTGAAAGCTGTGCCTGCCCCTGGTAAGGGAGGTCAGGCTACATGGTCTTTACAGGTGCCTTCCACATCAGACCATTCTATGATTCTGTAATTCTATGATTCATAGTCCTACTGTATGTGTAAGCCACATATACTGCTCATGCTCGTAACAAAGATGATAGGAATCTGCTTCAGATGGTATGAGATGAACCTTTTAGAGTCCAAGATTGCCCAGTTCTAATGAAAGTACAGACAAAAGTTGTAATTATATATTAGCTGCCAGGAACTACTGAATTAACAGATAATTACTACACATGGTAGTGTGCCTGCAGACAACTGCTATTTCTATTACTACCTTGACATTTTCCTAGTCCTGCCATTTTTGTTTATGTCATAATTTTAAAATATTTTCAAGTTGCCTGCAAAACTAGTATATAATTAGGGTTTTCTGAATGTTTCTGATTCTATTCACAGAAAACAAGGATTTTATGTTACAAGCTTTCTGCTATGACTGTGCTCTCAAATCCCTTACTATCTCAGTGTCTCAGCAGTCTTTTGAATTCCCTTATTTCTGCAGTGAAGATTTTTTAAAATATTATTGTATTTAAAACTGTCACTTAGAAGCAAACACTATGCTAGGCACTTCACAGATAACAGCTACAGACTTCTTAGCAGGGAGAGATTCTTCTTTAGATCAGGGATTTGGCTTGAGGAACTTGAAACTGATATATTAGCACACTTAGCATGGTTAATATTATTAAAAGAGAAATATCAGCAGTGGATTAGATTTACACAGCAATGCATCTTGTTGTGGACAAACACAAATTGTGAACCAGTTTGGGAAAAACTCCTTGGGCATTCTGAAAGCTACCTCATATGCCTAATATATCTTCATTAAGTTGTGCTGCATGCTAATACATTGCGTGCATACATCTATTGGTATTTAGATAGATTGCAGGGTTAAAATAAAAAAACGCAAACGTTTAAATATCTGTAGAAATACACAGAAGAGAGATCTGGACAAACACATTCAGATAATTTGTTTACTGTATATTTTTTCCAAATTCTCTTTCCCGAAGCACAACTCAATTCCTTTGCACATAGCTGAGATAATGGCAAAGATGCAATTTTGCTGCGCAGAAAATAAGTAACATATGTCCCACTTCTTGAAAAGAGCAAATAATGCCACTTGTGTTACCTGACATTGCAGACCAGGACAGCTGTAACAAATAATACACTTGCACCAACTACACACGTCAAACTGGGGAGCAAACAAACGGCATAATTTATCAACTCTGCCACTTTTATGAGAATTTTGACCTCATTACACTCCTTAATCATACACTCAATTCAATAGTAATTTTGGCCTTCCAACTACAATAGCCCTGGCCCCTCATTACTTCCCATGAGCACCATTCTCAGCTGTGTCTGAACAGGGGTTTGTGGGGCTCCCTAGGAGGGACCAGAGCCAAGAATTCACAGACTGGTACACTTGTGCAAGAGGCACAAGAGGGTCAAAGGACAGTAGGAAAAAACAAACAAACAAAAAAAGAACAGGATTAAATTATTTGTAAGCTGCATTTCCTATTGCAAAAAGGATCTATGACCATTTTACATATTCATTTGCATCAGAAACATTTTTGAGATAAAACTCACACAATTGTTTGAGAGCTATTTGATTTCCAGAATTGTTTCAATTATTTTCTTGTGTTGCCTTCTGTGTATGAGTTAGGGACATATCTGAGGATTTGTAATCACTTAAACATGTGCAATGTAGATACAAAATACACCTCTTAGCAAAGAGTGCTGTAGAATATATAAGTTTATCAGCTAAGCCTAAGAAGTTATAACTTCTCTAAATTACAAGTATCTAACACTTGCATGAACTGGCCTGGCTGCTCTCACTGCTGCATTGAGTGAGAACAATAAATACCTTCATTAATAGATGAAAAAGCTACAACACCTGGGTAAAGTAAGTCCAGAAATCAAGAATTTAGAAAACCTTCTGACATATGGCCCTTTAGACTCTGTTGGTATAGCTGAAACATAACAAACCTGAATAAGAATCAGAGTGAACAGCTTTCAAATATTTTTTTTTCTTAAAAGTACTGAAAACCCGTATTTGTATCAGTCAGGAAGAGCCGAAATTTATGAGCAATTAAACAGGAAGACATGTGTCTCCAGCTTGGACTGTAAGTAGAGGAAGATACCGAAATGAAATGTTTAGGAATAGAACTTTATATATTTAAAACGCAAATTACCACCATTCTAGGCTCAATAACAGGATACAAGTCTACCTTTACCCCAAAAGAAAATCCACGAAATGGGACCCTTTATCTGTTTGTTTTCATCTTTTCTTACCAGAATGCACGGTCCTCTGCTCTGGTTCTTACACAGCCTGCTCCAAAACCTTTTACCTCTGACAAGTGGCCTGCAGACATCTCACCTCCGCAGTGAAATAATTTTTGTTTTACAGTTATTTACAGTCTGTTCCTAGGGCACAAATAATGGTACTTGCAGCTGAGAAACTCCAGGAACAGCTGGAATCCACAGGTGATTTCACGTTAAGTACTGTTTGCAACCCAAATGTGTACATGAAGATGTGTTTTGCAGTGCATAAAATGTGAAGCATGAATTGTGGGGGAAAACACAAGGCCCCAGCTGGCATTCATATGAAGATGGAGAACTGTGAAATAAAGGTGTCACAGAACAAACCATAGCTGTGTTCCTGCTGCCTCTATGAGATCTGTGCTTGAGAGACTCAAGATTAACAGAAGACAGGATGGAGAGCTGGTGTATAAGTTAAAAAAAACTGTATACAGGGGGATTCTGATTCTAGAGTCCAATGAATGCAAAGCAGGCACAAGATAGTGAAGCAGCCTTTTAAAGAATGCAGTAGAGGGGCTGGTGATTGGCAGCTCTTGCAGATACCAGAGAGGCTCTTGATGGCAATGTAGACTCTTGTCTGGAGGCTTTGGATCAGAATTTCTTGAACAGTGATCTTTGAAATATTTCTAATTCTAAGCACAGGGATATACAGACAGGCAGGCAGGCAGAAAAACAGAGTCCCCTCACATAAAAAGAAATTGTTTAAATTTAACAAAAAACAAGTGAAAACTCTTCAAGAAATATGGAATCTGAAGGAAAATATGTTCTGTTGTCTGGCACTTAATCTTTTAAAAAAGTTTAGAACTAAGCATCAATAAAGATAAAAATAAATAAAGAAAAAAGAAAAAAAGGAAAAAAGACTTTGAGATAATTAATTAATTGTGAGGATTGTTATAAAGAAAAGGCTGTAACAATAGTTAAAAATGGAAGCAGGCAGGGAAATAAATGGTAAAGGTATAAAATTCAGTTAAATGGGGAAATAAAAATAAGCAGCTGGATTTAGACTATCTGTACTGGTAGTTTTAGATTAAATTACTTTTCATATAACACTACTGTGTAATTATATTTTTGCAAAATCCTGGATGATGAAAATATGCAGTTTTGAATAACATATTTATGATGAACACTATACTTTTATAAGACAAATATTTATTTATTATGCCAGTTGGAAATTTGATAGAAATAAAATAATTATTATGCTGTTATTGTAGTTCAATAATATTGGAATGAGAAAGTGTACTGCCTTTGTGAAAAGGAGAGGGGTTATGTTGGAAAATAATACTCAAATAAGTATTTGCTATCACATTGTATCACATTATCTTCATAGATTGAAATTGCTGCTTGAATTAGGAAGACTTTAATAGTTGAGTCATTCAACAACCAAATCGAACAAGGAGAAATATGTTCTGAAAATGATGACAAATATTATAATTGTGAAGTGAAACAAGAACTGTGTAAATCTTCAGTGAACTCTCCATAACCAAAGGGAACATGGGGAACATGGTGTATAAACTGCACTTGAAAACTGCTATTGTGTATTGCAGTAGCTAGAGCATTCACAAGAAGACAAATGACTTTTACATCAGTAGCACCCTGGTTCAGGACAGAAGACTGAAGTGGAAACAACATACCAGTAGTTTCACTTTTTAGTAGAGGCCATACAGCAGTGAAATTTCATAACCCTTGAAGGATACTCCTTCTTTAAAGGTGGAATCCATACATACAGGATGAAGAAAGAATGAGATAAAATGAACTGCTGACAGGATAAAATATTTCCAAGAAAAAATTGGTTAAAAATGTCTTGATAGATGCTTAAATTAAAACCTTACTAATCAGAAGGTGAGAAACAAAATGTATGAGGAACACACAGACACACACACAACCAACAAACAAATAAACAAAAAAAACCCCAAACCTTCAAGACAGCTATCATGGTTAAATAGCAAAGAAAATAAGTATTAAGAACAAAAAGTCAACTTTTGAAAAAGAGAGGCTTTGCAACACAAAGACACAGAAGAGGATAAAATGTCAAGTTAGATATAAAACTGCAATGAGGGAAGCTAGAAGAGAATAAAAAAAAAAATAAAAGAGAAAAATATTTTAGGGAGAAACTTGCTAGAGGCATGGAAACTAATAATGACAATTTTCAAATACATCAGAAGGAAACCTGCTAGAGAATTTACAAGGCTGATAGATGATAGAAAAAAGTGTTCAAGCAGGATAAGAAAAATAGCTAAACCAAATTAATTTTATGTACTGTTCATTAAACACAGGCTAGAAAGTTTCCTAAACAAGATTCACACATATTCCTCAGAGGATGAGATGAACAACTGTCCCAAATGGAATGGAATGGAATGGAATGGAATGGAATGGAATGGAATAGAATAGAATAGAATAGAATAGAATAGAATAGAATAGAATAGAATAATTTCAGTTGGAAGGGATCTACAACAGTCATCTTGTCCAGCAGCCTGACCAGTTCAGAATTGACCAGAAGTTAAAATGTGTTATTAAGGGCATTTTCCACTTGACTCCTTAACACTGACATGCTTGGGGCATTGCCCATCTATTGACCACTGCTCTAGGAAACCTGTTCCAGTCTTTGATCACCCACTCTGTAAAGAAATGCTTCCGAATGTGAAATCTGAATTTCTCTTAATGCAGCTTTGAACCATTCCCATGTGTACTATCCCTGGATACCAGGCAGCAGACATCAGTATCTCTCTTTCCACTTTCTTTTTTTTTTGAGATTGTGGAAGAAATGGGTGCAAGGAAGAGCAGCACTTTCCCAGGATTGGTTGGTGTCCACCCAAAAATCTTTAAGAGACATGAAAATGAAACTGATGAATTGCCATTTGTTGTGTCTTTTATGAAAGCAGTGAGATAACCAATGCTAATGAAACCAACCTGATTTTACCAGAAGGGATGTAGAATTCTGCACAGTCTTTTTGGAAGCAGTTTTTATTTGGTGAATAGTATAATATGCCAAACATTATTATGTATCATTTAGAAAAAAAAAAAAGGAAATAATCTGATTTTATCTTTACAGTTCAGTATTAGAGTTTTCAGAATTATCACTTCTTAAATTTAATAGTGTTGTAAGCAGAATGCTGGACCAAGTTTTGTCATGGAAAGTAACAATGGCCATGCACGCTGAAAGCATCTGTCTACCAATCATATAATTGATAAGGTCACTTGCAGCAGGTATGGTTTGGTAAAAAAGAAAAAACCCATTTTTCTTTTTCATCTTCTACAAGTTAAAAAAAAGACCTCTGAAACATTGACATTTATCCCTTTATTTAAACTCCAAAGTTACCGGAAGACCAAGCTTCATGCACTAGACAAAGAAGAATCTTTTCAGTACAGTATTCCAAACAAACAGATGCTGGGAAGATGTAGTCAGCAAAACGAAGTCTGTACTCATATATATTTTAATGTAAATTGGGGGCTTTAAAACTAAGTATTTCCCCTAATAAAAAAGCTCTTGAGCTATTAGCACTGAAGCAGTCAGAACTGTGAAAGAGGAAAGGGGAGGGACCTACATTCTCTTGTGGGTTTGGCTTGGTTAGAGTTTACTTTCTGCTAACCGGTACAGTGCTGTGTTTTGGATTCAGACTGAGAATATTGTTGCTAACTGGTGTTGCTAACAGTGATGTTTTGGTTGTTGCTCAGAAGCATTTACTCTAAATCCAGGACTTTTCAGTTTCCCAGGCTCTGCCAGTGAGCAGGTGCACAAGAGGCTGGGGGGAAGCCTGGCCAGGACAGCTGACCTGTGCTGACCAAAGGGATGTTCCATACTCATGGAGTGTCATGTCCAGTACAGAAACTGGGGGAGCTGGTCAGGAGCTGCTTGGGGACAGACTGGGCATTGGTCAGTGCATGGTGAGCCCTTGTATTGTGCAGCACTTGTTTTTAATAGACTTTATTCCTTTCTCCCATTATTAGTATTGCAACACAGACATTATGTGTAAGTAACCATTTGAGGAAGATTATTCAAGGAAAATATTAAATCTACAGAGATATATTATTATATGTATAAATATATAAATAAACGAATAAATGTAGTTTTATATACAGTTATATGAAATACTTGAATATATATATATATATTTGTAGAGAGGGCTCCTAATAAATTTCTACAGTGTCTCTGAAAAAAGACATTCATTCTTATGGATAACTCCAAAATATATATTACTCATATCTACCATTAAAGAAAAAGCAAACCAATGAACAGGACTGTCAGTAGTTTTAATTAATCTGTGGAAAACATACATTAGGTTGTATCTTCTGCGTGGAGGAGACCCTGATTAATGGTGAATTAATTTTCCTTTTAATTAAAAAAAAACCCAACACCCTGTACATTGAAAGTTATAAATTGGATGTAAAATGTTGGGTTAGTCTATACTCCATCCCTTTTCTTTCAAAATATCTTGGAAGCTACTGAATGAAGCTCCACCATGATCAATGTCCTGGCAGTCTTTTAAAAATGTATTTAGATCTGCTATCGAACACCAAAAGCTAGCAAGAAGCTT
>VXBI01003376.1:991996-1028099 GCA_013397375.1 Toxostoma redivivum
CATGGAGTGTCATGTCCAGTACAGAAACTGGGGGAGCTGGTCAGGAGCTGCTTGGGGACAGACTGGGCATTGGTCAGTGCATGGTGAGCCCTTGTATTGTGCAGCACTTGTTTTTAATAGACTTTATTCCTTTCTCCCATTATTAGTATTGCAACACAGACATTATGTGTAAGTAACCATTTGAGGAAGATTATTCAAGGAAAATATTAAATCTACAGAGATATATTATTATATGTATAAATATATAAATAAACGAATAAATGTAGTTTTATATACAGTTATATGAAATACTTGAATATATATATATATATTTGTAGAGAGGGCTCCTAATAAATTTCTACAGTGTCTCTGAAAAAAGACATTCATTCTTATGGATAACTCCAAAATATATATTACTCATATCTACCATTAAAGAAAAAGCAAACCAATGAACAGGACTGTCAGTAGTTTTAATTAATCTGTGGAAAACATACATTAGGTTGTATCTTCTGCGTGGAGGAGACCCTGATTAATGGTGAATTAATTTTCCTTTTAATTAAAAAAAAACCCAACACCCTGTACATTGAAAGTTATAAATTGGATGTAAAATGTTGGGTTAGTCTATACTCCATCCCTTTTCTTTCAAAATATCTTGGAAGCTACTGAATGAAGCTCCACCATGATCAATGTCCTGGCAGTCTTTTAAAAATGTATTTAGATCTGCTATCGAACACCAAAAGCTAGCAAGAAGCTTGGTAATGAACTAGTGCAAAGCAGCAGAGCAGTGTTGCTGCCTTTGCTCAGGATGAAGGTGGAAGGCAGGATATCTGTTCCAAACCTGGCTGGGGGCTGCAGGTGTGCAGGGATCCATAGCGTGCAGCTGCTGAGGCACAGCTGCATGGAGTCATTTTCATGAGTGGGAATGCTGAGATCCATTTGAAAGATGTCACTTGATATGAAGACCACAGATGCCCTGAATGAAGAAAAACTCTTCTCTTTATATCTAAGTCCATGTGGATGAGGAACTGTGGCACGCATGTTCTGCAGAACATCTGACTGCCCTCTGATCATCTCTCAAAGAGCCTGTGGATCATAAAAAGATGCTGCCTTTACCATGCCTCTTCCTCCTTTTTCTCTTTACCATTCAAAGGGATGAGTATCTGAATCTTGGGCCTGGAAGTTGTCCAAATTCAAGTATCCAAATGAAGGTACACTTGTGGGAAGGCAAAAAGTTAAATCCATCTGTTACAGAGAGAGAAAAATAAAAATTGAAAGAAAATGTAGCCTGTCTGAGGCATAGAAGTGCACCTTTTTGGTGTATAATGCTCTGTTCAAGGCTCTTGTTCAGAGAAAAGAGAATTCCTTCTCAAATCCTCTGGTAATGCTGCAATAAAGCATAAATATTAATTTCCATCTCTCTCAGCAATTAGAAGGAAATCCATCATAGTCTGAGTTCCTGAAAACGCCAAGCTCCTTGTCAGACAGACAGAGTCTATTCTTTCCATACAAACTGCAGAGAGGCACACTTAATCCTGGAACTGGAAATCACTGCACCATTATCATAGTGACAAACTTATTTCTCAGTTCCTTTATTTCTGTGCCTGGATGATCTTAACTGGGCCAAACAATTTTTGCCAAACAAGTATTCGAAGCTTCTCAATCCAGGTCAAGGTAGACAAAAATAAAAAATAATGATGGAAAAAGACAAATTAAGAAGCTGTGCTGGCATTTCTTATTATACTAAGGAGCAGACTGGTCCCTTTTGCTATGAGATAGTCATTTCACTGTGTGATGGACAGAGAAGAACAGCGGTCTGATATCTAGTAAAATAGGGGAAGCTATTCTGTGCTTTACAGATGCCTTATCTGACCCTTGAACTAGGTGTACTTGCCAGCTCATCCACTCCCCAGTGTCTGGGGCATTTTCTTATAAAAATGGAATTGATGGGGATTTATTGACCATTGTAACAATCCATCTATCTTTGGGGCAGGTCTTTGTGAAATGAATAATTTAGCAACAATTATGCACTCAGACTGCCAAAGAAATGAAAAATTTTGCTCTTGGACATGTTAAAATAATGCAACAATAGTACTGTGATAAGGCATAACCAGCACAAGCAAAATATTAAATAACTTATTATTCATTTGGTGCCCTGAATATGGGAAGAATCAGATTGGAAGAGCTGTGATTTTTGTTTCACACCTAAAGAGTGTTTATACATGAGAGGATCAAATTAAAGCTAAAATTACAACTAATTCTGATGTTTCTTTTCTTTGGAATTATTTGATGGATTTTACTATTTTAAATAAATATTTTAATTTATTTGTGTACAACACATGATCTTGTGCAACTGTCTATCTCTGCTGAGGTGCCTTTCAGAACAGATTTTAAACCACTGATTATTCAGATTCATGTGACTGCATTTTTTTCCCACTGGCAGTTGCATTCAATTGCTAATAATAATAGTAGTGAAATAATAACAGCAAAAATATAATATAAATGTTAACACGAAAGCTATGGGAATAATTAAAAGAATCTGTAGAGAATCTAGATAAACCTGAAATAACCATCTGACAGCCAGAGATTTATTTTCCATAATTTTCTTCTGTAGTCAGAGGAGAGGACAAGTCCTCTCTTTGATCTTGGCAAACAGATTCTCATCCTCAGAATCATGTTCAGCATGGGACAAATAGTTGTAACAAAATCAATTATACAGTTCCCGACTTTTATATACAAATTCTAAATTTTGCATTAAAAATAGCACAAATTAATACATAAAATATATGAGTGCTTGTTATTGAGGAAAATTTAATATTTGCATATGTGCGCTGGTCATCTTAATCTTCCATCTGCTATTTTATGGGAAGAAATGTTGGATCAGATTTGGAAGAGAAATTCAGTGTTCACCTTCTAAGTCAGTTTTGATTTGGAAAATCTTCAAAGTATTCATTTTATCACTTCATTGCAAGACTTCTGATATGTCATTAATACTGTAAAGATACAGAGGAAAAGTCAAAGTCACTCTTACTGGAAAAAAAATAATTAAAAGCTTAAATATATATATATATATATGTAACATTTTAGCTGTTCCTGATAATTTGGAGACATTTTCCAGAAAACATCACTTTATATCAAACATGCTCCATGACCTCTGAACATTAGCTAAGAAGTCAGCCTGGGACAGTATTTTAAATTTTTATGCAGTTATTTGCCACCTTAATTAAGTAGTATTGAACTGTGCGATCTCAGTCCTTATTTCAGGTCCCAGTTATCTCCAATACAGATGGTTCAGGATTTAATTTTAAAATATTTTCCTTGTTATTTTTCTTTTTTTTTCCTATTTTTTTCTGGGAGCTTTGAGCAGCATGTGGGAAGGAACAGGCTGACAGGCAGCAGCAGGGATGGGGATGTGCTGCCTTTGTCTGCAGTGGCCTCACCAAGCAAGAGCAGTCCCACTGCACTTCAGTGGGGTGAGTGGCACAGGCTGGGCATGGCAGCAGGGCTCAGCCCAGAGTCCAGGTGACTGGAGGGGTCCATGGCAATGAAAAAAGGCCAAGATTTGTCTGAGGGGTCAGCTCTGAGGGCCAGGGTCAAGCTCAGCAAATCCAAGGCATGTTTGAAGTGTAACTCAGGCAAGGATCAGGACAGGTTCTGAACTTAAATGTAGTTCCTAAGGAAAGGGCCTATGGACCTCTTTTCCAAACAAGCCAGCAAGTTTACATGGGTGCTCCATATCAGAGCTGACCTCCAGCATCACCACCCAAACTTCTGGAGAGGCAGTGTCATCACTCAGACCCTGCCACAGACCTTGTTATACAGGTCACCAGCTGTAATGTGACAGCGTGTCACGATCTGTTATGTCCACCACAGCCACATGCCACATTAAAAACCCTGTCAAGTACTGTGCATACCATGTGAGCACAGAACAGCCCTGCAGCTGGGCAGGGTGAAAAGCTGATTTTTAATTCTATTTTTTTGTCCCCTGGCTGTAACTGTTTTTCTCACTCCAGCTGTGTTCGGGTGGTGAGTCATCCTCAGTGCTAAAGGTGTAAGCAGCACTCACAGAAATATAAGGAACAGACATTACACAGCTGAATTGTCAAAACTTTCTTGAGTGTCTCGGATTTTTGTGAAGCAAGAATCACAAGTTTCATATTTAATGCATGAAGGGAAATTACTTAAAATTCCTTCTATGCAAAAGCCTTAGGATAAAAGTGTCACATACTGAAGAGTCGTGCTCTACAGTGAGGATCTATATAAAAAAGTTCCTCCATCCATGCAACACATGGAGTTGGTAGGACTGTGAGGTAGGGCTAAGAGGAAATACAGCTCCTCTCTGTGTTGGCAAAGAGCCCTTGGAGAGCCAAAATCTGTATCTGCTGCAATTGGCAGTGGGCAGCAGTGTCCTGACTGCACACACTTCAGAGACTCACTGAAAGTGAACAGAGCTAGACTAAGTCATTTTGATACTGCTGAGATAATAGGGATAATAAAATTCATATTTTGGAAAAGAGCAAACATAAGCCACCACATCATTCCTAATAGTTGTTATTTGATATTTGTGACTACCTTTTCTTCTTCTGTGGCATCTTAAAAGTTTAAGGGCAGCATTTGTTAGAAGAGTGATGTGTTGCTGATGTCATGGCACAAATGGGGATTATACCAAAACAGATTCCCAAAATGCCTAGTATGGTCTGATATTGCTGGAATATTTATGGACAGTCTTCTGGTTCACCACTGTAGAGGCCCATATGTAGTGTTAAGTTTGACAGGGGAAAAAAAAAGGCACTTCTTTGTCTAAGTTTTAAAAGATCCAAGCAATTAAACAATTTCCTTTCCTTTTGAGGAGGTTTCCTTCTCCTCAAAAGAGGCCTTTCTCAATCCAGTCTTGAAAATGAAGGAATGTGATTTTCTGTAAGAGGAATCCACTTCTATTACTGGAACATCCATGTTTACAGCACTGTATTTTAAGCAGTAGTGACAACCTCTAAGAGGTAGTCTTGCAAATCTGAAGGCCTATGATCTTTCTTGCTTTATTAATAGTCACAAAAGTTGCTAAAATAGTCAATAAGTTGCTAAAAAGTAGCTTGAAACCTGTGATGCAAAATTTGTCACAGTTGTTAGCCCTATGGGAAGGGCTTGGTCATGCATATTGATATTGCTGAAAACTTTTATCCTTCTCTGATTACTTTTTTCCATCATGAAAATCTGATAAACTTTTCAAAAGTAACCTCTTTTCCTGCACTCTGACACTGCTAACACTTGAGCATTTTAAAGATTTTAAAATAGTTTTATTATGGCAGCATATTTTTGTGTTTGAGTTTTTGGGACAGTGAGATGTGTGTAAGTGTGAGTTGCTGTATTTTTGGTTATAGAACAGGAGGACATTTTTAATTGATTTTAATTCCAGTCTACTTTTGTCCAACATACATCTAGTTTGTAAATTCTTCTAATACTGGGAAAATATGAAGATGATTCAGCATTCCTGTAACCTGCTGGTAGGGGTACTAAATGCAGTCTTTCATTTTGGGACCAGGGAGTAAGACAAAGAGAAGTGATTTTTCTTGTGCAAACCTGGATTATTTGTATTTCAGTTTCTTGAATGTGAGGTCAAGTATAACATCAACATAATCACAACTGCTTGGATGTATGCTAGGAGCTGGTCTCATCTGGGGAGACGCAGAAATTAGCATTCCTTTTCTGGGATTAGAGGAGGGAGGGGAGCTGTTGGTTTTCAGCTCAGTAACAATTGCTAAGCATTTCTTTCAGACCAGCACTGAGAACACCATCCTCTGCAACAGCAGTGTGCTCCAGTTTCAGGAGGCAAAGCCACAGCATTCTAACATTGCAAACTGGAGTGTGGGGCAAGGAGCTATAAGCCATGCCTTCTTTCTGTGCTATTAAACTGCATTAATCATCATGTCATCTGAGTGTTTGCTTTCCTTTGCAGGTTTTGTGAGCTAGCCGGGTTATTTTATTCCTCTGATTTAATATTGATTTCCTCCATTCTGTTCTCTGTACTAGCCAGTTAATCATTAACCCTGTGTGAGGAGTATGAACAATTATAAATACAATAAAAATAATGAGAATTCTATCATGCAACTATTGTGAAAAATAAACAGGTGATAGTTTTAATAGTCTTCAGAAAACAAGGCACCATGAAATCCAGAGCAAAGCAGTAGTGGTGTTAAAAGTGAGAATAAGTGATAATTCTACCAAAATTTATTGGAATTATTTACAGTAATAAGAAAAATCACTTTTCCATACCAAAATAAGCAAATTTTAGAATTAAAGTTATATAGCAGTTTATAGAAAGCCCTAGCCTATTTTACAGGGTTACACAGACTGTAGATCAAATAAAACACCATGCTTCTGCATTAAGGCATGAGACAGTGTGTCCTAATTCCCTGGTTTGAAAGAGCCCTCAGGCATGTCAGGTAACTTCTGCTTCTGTACCTTTTCATTCTTGCTCTGCACTCAAGCTGCTTAGCTGGAAACCTGCAACTGCAGACTGGAGCTACAAAGCCAAGTTACTGTGAAGACCCAGATTTTCATTCTGGGTAACAAAAATATCAGCAAGCCCCTTTGCAGATGTAGCTCTACTGCTATTTCAGTGATGGCAAAAGATAAAACAAATGTGATTGTTGATACGAGCTGGGATTTTGCTGATAGTCAAGCAAAGAAAATCTCAGTGGCTGAAGCTGTTTCCCATTATCAGCTCGAATTCCAGGTCTGACTCAGTTCTTGCTCCTGATTCCTTCTACTTGTGGGGCAAAATAGGCTGGTTTGTGCAGCTGTCAGAGAGCCTAAACACATCCTGCTTCATAAATGAGAGACTGAAAAGCATGTCAAAAAGGCCAGAAAGGTAGCACAACTGTGAAGAGATAAGTTGCTAAGCTGCTGTAAGTCACACTCAGTCACATAAGCATAGCCTAAGAGCAAATGGTTGGTGTGTCACCTCTTCTCAACACTGCCACCGTTGTCTTTAAGAGCAGTATGAAGTGTAATGTATGATTTCATGTTGCTCATTCTGCTCAGCACATTGTCACAGGACATTTCAAGCTATTTTTGGCCTCCTTCTACCCATCACGTTTTCAAGACAAAGGGAAGACAATGTGCTGTATCTCATTCCCATTGTTATAATGAATTAATATTGTGCCATCCTCTGTTCTCATTAATAACCTTCTTAATGAAACAGGATAATAGGAAAATATACCAGTCAGTAAAGCCTTTCAGTGCAACTCAGCATTGTGATAAAACGTGCTGCAGTACAAAAAGAAACTTGTATATGCTTATTGTGAGGAAATGGAAGATGGAAAGAAGAGAATGGAGAACAAATTAACCCCTTCTGTTAATTGAAGCTCATGAACCTCTGGAAGCTTCTCTGCCTCTGTTAGTCATAAGAGGTGACAGTAGAGGACACAATCTCTATTGCTCCCCAGGGGATATTTTTCCCCTTTGTAGCAAAACAACCCATTAGGTAAACAGAGTTTTGTTGCCCGTAGCAACAGAAAATTGCATTCCAGCAGGATAACAATGTATTTTAGCTTTGCTTATTTCTTTCAAAATTAAAAGTAAAGATTAGCAGGAAAACAGAAGTACAATTAAAATTAGGTCTTGTTTAATAAAGACTGGAGAATTAAAACAAGGAAGAACAAGATTCATCAACCAAATGAAAAATATAGTGAAATTGTGTTGTATTTACCTGCTGCTTACTTTATTTACAGCAGTTATAGTCTGGCATTCAGTTATTCCCACACTGCCAGACAGCTTGACACAAAGAAGTTGACATTGTTCATATTATAGAATTACAGATGTCCTGAGCTGTAAGGGACCCATAGAGATCATTAAGTCCAGCTTCTGGCCCTGCACAGGAGAGTTCCAAGATTCACATCCTGTGACTGAGAGCATTGTCCAAACACTTCTTGAACTCTGTCAGGCTGGTGCTGTGACCACTTCTCTGAGAAGCCTGTTGTGGTGCCCAACCACCCTCTGGGTGAAGAATCTTTTCCTAAAACCCAACGTAAACCTCCCCTGACACAACTTCAGGCCACTCCCTCGGGTTCTGTCAGTGGTCACCAGAGAGAGAGGTCAGTGCCTGCACCTCTGCTTCACCTCTCAAGGATGCTGCAGACTGCAATGAGCTCTCCTTTCAGTCTCCTCTTCTGCAGGCTGAACAAATCAAGCCACCTCAGTCACTCTTCCTATGGCTTTGCCTTTGCACCCTTCAGCATCCTCATGGCCTTCCTTGCACAGGTTCTAACAGCTTAATGTCTTTTATTGTGGCACCCAAAACTGCCCCCAGCCCTTGAGGAGAGCCCAGCCCTTGGCAGAGCAGAGCAGGACAATCCCCTCCCTTGCCTGGCTGGTGATGCTGTCCCTGATGGCCCCAGGGCTGGCCCTCCTGGCTGCCAGGGCCCCTCTGACTCGTGTTCAACTTGCCACCAGCCAGGATCCCCAGGGCCCTTTCCACAGCACCGCTTTCCTTGCCTTGCTTGGACTGCAAGGGTATAAAAGCCTTGGGGTTCCTTTGTTTAGGGCCCCTCCTTGGAGGCACCAGCTTGAGTTGTTTCTTTGTTACAGCGCTGTTAATAAACTCCTTTATTGAGCAAATCACCTGCGGCGGTTCTGGGAAGCCTGGGGTTGAACCAGTAAGGAAACTGGTGTGGCTGTGAGTGGGGTGTGTGGGGAGCCAGGCAGGGACTGTGGGGTCACCGGAGCCACCACTGTGAAGTGACTCCGGTCCCAAGAGTGGCAGTCTCTGTCCTTAGATGTGATGCCAGAGCCTCATGAATAGTAAAGCTGGGAAGTCTCCTTAACAAGACCTTTTACTTTAGCAAAGTTTAGTGTTTGAAACCCATCTTCCAAGCTGGCACATCTTGCTTTTAGGAAGGGTGGATATAGGATTTGGGTACCTTGCAGATTTAATGAAGTGCAAGAATAAGAAAGGATGAGGGTGTAAGTTTTCTAACTGTGCTTTTACTTCCCTAAGAAAAGGCTTTGGAAAGCTTTCCTTTTGTCCTTTTATCTTAATGGCTCCTTGTTTTCTAACAGTTCTTGGCTTTTAAATTTTTTTCAAGGAAAGCTATGGATAGCATTGGTTAAAACATGGCTACAAAGAAAACACTACATTGAAGCAGAATAATGGTAGATTTTACCTGAAGAAGTGAGTTGGGGATACTTTGTAATCATCTAGTTTTCTTCAGTTTTCATTACAACAGAGTTATGAGGGAGGGGAATAAGTTTGTAATTTTTTAGAAAAAGCTACAGACCTGACTCCATGGATGGTAGGTAGCGACACAAATTGAGATGTATTAATGTTGAATGGGGAGAGAGTCTCCAATAATTCATAAGTCATGAGGGAGTTAGAGTCCATTTCTCATAATCAGTTTAGAAGCAAGAACAGTCTTGAGAACCTTTTGGTCTGTTTCTAAAAATAAATGAAAATACATTTCAGCAAATTACTTATATAATACCTCTTGATTTTTTTTTTTGTTTGTGAGACACTCAGAGACCCTCTGATAAGTGTTCCAAGGACCACCATCTGCCGTTTTAAAATTTAAGATCATGGAATCAGGTTATTTTAGACTGTAGCTTTTTAATACGCTTTTGAAAATGAAGATTTGCATCATAAAACTGAAACAACGTATAAATGTGGGATTCAAAGATATTTTTTTGGAAAGCATTAAGCAAATGTAGGTAAGAAATATTTAAATGTTTCTGTACTTCAAACAATTAATTATTTTAAGGATAAACCCATGATTTCTCAGTACTTTATAATACTCAAATGCCTGATTTAATTTTCCTTGATTACATATTAAAATGTAACTTCAAGAATCACATTTCTAAAATAAATGCTATTGCCTATTAATTCAAAATGTGCTTTCTGTGAATATTCTGAAATAATAGCTAAAAAATTGATGTTTTATTGCAGTATTTGTCAACATGGAACCATGTCAATGTGATTGGTGCAGGGGAAATGGAGAGTGAAATTACCTGGGAATTGATGAGACTCTTTTGGCTAAGAAATGCAAAAATCACAGTTAGTGGAAAAATAAAACCCCCTGAACCTATTGTTTCCTCTAAACTGACTCCACGGTGACTTTGGTAATGACCCCACATGCACTGCTGTGGTGGTTTGACCCTGTCTTGATGCTATGTGCCCACCAAAGCCATTCTGTCACTGCCTTCCTCAGCAGGACAAAAAATATGACAAAAGGCTGGTGGGTTGAGGTAAGGGCAGGGAGAGATCACTCAGAAGTTATGGTCACAGGCAAAACAGACATGACTTGCGGAGATTAATTGAATTTTTTTTTTATCAAGTTGGAACAGGAGAATAAGAAATTAAAAAAAAAATTAAAAATGCCTTACACCTACCTGACCCTTCTCCAGAGGCTTAACTTCACTCCCAATTGCTCTGCTTTGTCCTCCTCAGCAGTGCAGGGGAATGGGGGTTGTGCTCAGTCCATCACATTTTGTGTCTGCCTCTCCTTCCTCCACAGGGAAGGTCTGCCCACACTCTTTCCCTGTTCCAGCAGGGGGTCCCTCCCACAGGGGACAGTCCTTTACAAACTTCTCCAACATTACTCCTTCCCATGGGCTGCAGTTCCTCACAAACTGCTTCAGGCTGAGCTCTCTGTGGGGCACAAGTCCTGCCATCAAACCTGCTCCAGTGTGGGCTTCTCTCTTCTCTCCAGCTGGGAGCCTGAGCCAGCTTGGTTTTTCCACAGGGCTTCCTTTGGGCATCCTGCTCCAACACCAGGTTCTCCACAGCCTGCCCCACCTCCTCATTAGGTGTGGACATTCCCTTTGGCCAGCTTGGCTCAGCTGTCCTGGCTGTGTCCCCTCCCAAGATGTCACCCACCCCAAGGGCACTGGTGAGGGGCAATGCTGAGGGATGGTGCTGCTGCTGTGCCCACCCTGCTCAGCTCAGCTCAACACTGCTGTGTTACCAACACTCTTCTGTCTACCAATGCAAAGCACAGCAATGGGAGACATGCTGTGGGGGAAATTAACTCCATCCCAGCCTATCTATCAGTACTATCAAATACCATCACCCAAGCATCTGAAAAGCTTTTATACCACATAAATATTAAAGAAAGCTGTTCTGAAATATAAAGGATCTGCAATCCTATGATTCTGATAACTTCCTGGGTTTTTAATGCCATCTAATTAATGCAGTATCCTTCATATATTTTCTTTTCTCTCCCAACTTTTACCTGACTCATCACCATTTTTTTTCCTCTGAGTACTCCATTTATAGATCTTGCCAAACCACAGAAATACCTTTTTTCATATATCCAAATGCTTATATTTCTTAGACACCAAATGTTTGGTTATACATAGAATCTGATTTCTTCAAATCTGCTTGTGAGTTCTTTTATATTAAGCATCAACTACAGAATATTTTTATAGTCAAACCACTCCTCACATAAAATGCAGGCTAATTGCTCTCCTCTATACAAAACAGACTTATCCCAGGCAACTGAGGAAACACCTCTTTTGAATTAGTGGCCATTATCTCAGTCACGGGCAATTTACCTGCCAAGAGTTAGGACTGGCACACAGAAATTTTTGATTGCTGGCTTTGCATCTACTTCTGATCCAGACTGTTAAATAAAGTTTAGCTAAATAGAAACTGGTAGACTGATTTTGCCCCAACATTCTCCATGTCCACAATATTCCCTATATTCAGTGATACTTTTATTTCCAAGTTATGCAGTGCAATCCAGCTATATTCTTCCTTGATTTTCTTAAGTAGAGTATTTCACTTGGTTGTGACTTATTTGTGAAAGGCTGTATTAAGGTATGATTAGAATTCAGAATGTTAAATTATTTTCTATATGATTTTGTTCACAGGCAAGAACTTTTCTCCATTCAAGAAGCAGTGCCAGATCAAAATCAATGCAGATAAACACTCATAATTTCTCTGAACTTGGCAGAGGTAGGAAATTATTTGGAGCCACTATGAACAAATTATAAACAAAGTTTTAACCAGGGATCAGGAAATAGTTGCAATGATTTCAACGTGGTTCTTTAAAACCAGTAATTCTTCCTCTCCACTAAAGACAAATAGTATGGGTCAGAAAAAAAAAACAACAACAAGCACAAAAAACCACAAAATATGTAATTAAAGAATTATGGGGGGTTTTGCACTCTGTAAAGTGGAACAAAACATAAAGGTTGAAGTGTGTGGTAGTAGCAGAGATTGTGCAAAAGAACTAGGATCTGTTCCCAAAGCATTAACTGGTGTCAACTGTACATAATGACCACTAATATTTAGTTTACAGTCTTTCTGACATGGATTGTTCTCTCTTGGTTCTCTGAAATAATATATTTTTTTCCCCCAGTTATCAATGTTATTTTTACCTAAGGAGTTGATAACTGGTGTGATTAATAAAGACACAGCACAGCTAAGAGTCAAGAATGATCAGGCTTGCAAAACAAAGGTGAGTGGCAGAGCAGAAAGTGATTAACTGTAATGTCTGGGAAATGCAAAGGACCCATCATTTAGTGTGTAGAGGCAGCCACATCTGAAATCTGGTAGAAATCAGGCAAGGCATGAGTGTACATGTTAACCTTGGTGGTGGGCTAGAGCACTGTATTTCAAACACTATTTTGTGTCACTTGGATGACTGAGAGCAAACACAAGCTTTGCTGGGTGTATTTAGATGCATTTTTACCCAATTTTGAGGTTTCCTATTTATTTTAGAGCTGCAAGGCACTCCTGGGTCAACTGGATTTTTGGTATAAAGTACAGATGGTCTTGAATTTTAAAATGAAAAACAGCACTGGAAAACTGGACATAGATTAGCCTTGATCACCATATAATTATAGGATTGACAATGAAACAATCATACTAAATGACTAAATATATTGTGACGATTTATAATTTTAACTATTGAATCCAATATGCTCTTTGAACCCAATCACTTGAAATCAAACCTCATGAAGCTGCTGGTTCTTCTTTCCATAATTTCAGCTAACCTGGAAGCACCCCAAGGGTATTACTGTGACCAGTTTCTTTTACATTGGCAAAGTTATGGTTGAGACTTCCAAACACAGGTGAGGTACTAGGATCCAGTACATGCTGTTTAGTCTAACTGCATGGTCAGAGGTTTATGGCAGCAATACAAGCAGTTATTGACATGCGCAGATAAACCCATTGCAAGCACATACTATATAATTTTGTAAAATATCTACCTTTCTTCTGATAGTAGGAGTTCAGTCTGACGTTTCTAACTGCTAAATAATTCATATTAATTTCACTGTCTGCTTATTTAAATTTGAAGAAGAACCCCTTATTTAATCCTTCAGGTATTGCAAGTGCATGAAGCTATTCAGTATTTCTTGATTAAGATGTGAAAAAGCAATGCCAAACACACAAGAGTCAAACAATGAATCATGGAGAAAATATTATGAACTACTGCCCTTTAAAAGCAGCGGTGTTTCCAGGTTCTTCTGTGAATTATTAATTAACTTTTATTTATTTCACTAGAGCTAGATGTGAGATTTTTCCCTTAATGACTTTTAAAATCTGTCTTTTGTATATCTACATACAAATGTGATTAAGAAGAAACATGGTTTTATGTCTTCGACATATTTAATAAATGGCATTGTTTAGCCTGAAGAAAAGGAGAGTGTTGGGGGTTGAATAATTTCTTTTATTTTCTGTGGAATTTTTCCCTATTCTTATGCTAATCACTCCAGGCTACAAGTTAACTGCCTCTCACTGGAAGGGGGTGGGGGGGAATGATAAAAAAAGAGGAGCCGGAAAAAGGAAGGGGACCAAGGAAGGGAGGGGTTTTCACGCGCGGCTAGCACGTGGAGTTGGAAGACAGTGGGGAGATCCGGTCCTGGACCCTTTTCTGTCCCTGCGAGTTTTTCAACGCCGGCGACCACGCTTTCCTGCTGTTTGGACCTCACCCTGCCACCTTCCCATCCTATCCTACTGTTCACTGCTGAGCAGCAGCAGCACGGCCGGCGCCGTGAACAGGAGCGGCCCCCCCGCCTCCCGCTCGCCCCTGAGCTGCCGCCATCAGCCCGGCCTCTGCAGCTGCGCGGGACCGGCTCTGCCCACAGCACCGGTAACTGAACCCAGAGAAAGCTTGCATCCAAAGACTGGGACTGAGCTATACTGTTCTGTTTTGTTGTCAGTTTTTATAGCTGTTGTTGTTTCTGCTGTTTACCTTGTTAGATGTATTAGTAAAAAACTGTTATTCCTACCCCTATATTTCATGCCTGAAAGCGTCTGATTTCAAATTATAGTGATTAAAAGGGAGTGGATTACAGGGAAAGGGGCTCATCCCTCTCTTTGGAAAATACCTGTCTCTTAAACAGAGACAGAGAGCCAGAGGAACCTTGTTCCTCTCTAGAACTACCTGAAAGGAGGTTGTAGCCAGGTGGGGATCAGCCTTGCTCCCAAGAAATAGAATAAGAGGAAATGGTCTTGAGTTGCATCAGGCTGGGATTTAGATTGAGCATTAGAAAACAGTTTCTTCACCAAATAAGTTATCAAGCATTGGATCAGGCTGCCCAAGGTTACCATCTGTGGAAGTACTTAAAAGATGTGTAGCAGATGTGGCACTTGGATATGGTTTAGTGGTGGACTTGGCACTGCTGGGTTAATGGTTGGACTCAATGATCTTTGAGATCTGCTCAAACCCAAACAATTCTATGGCTCAATGACTGTCAGAAAGGCAAGGCATTTAAAATAATTTTAAAGTGACAATCCTGTCGTACATAACTACCTGATCAGTGGATGCCAAACTCAGGTGGAAGCGTTGGATCTTGCAACCAGAGAAATCCTTGGCTGTCCTAACTCCAATAATGCATATGGGTAGGCTCAGGAAACTTATGCTTGTCACCTCTGGTTGGAATTGCTGTTAATGTTAATTTATAGCTCTCTGTGGTGCACCTATTATGTACTGTCCTGTTGTCAGTCCCTGTCTGGATACACAGGCAGCCTACAGGGGTCTGAGCTCTGCAACATCTGGTGTCTGAGAAGCGAGGGAGCCTGATGACCTGAGCAGAGGATAGCTCTGAAACATCATTTTATACAGGGTTGGGCAAAACTTGTATTTGCACACAGTGCTCTTCTGTTGCCTTATAAATTCAAGGCATTTGTGAGTGATAGCATTAAAAAAACTATCTTGAAAAGAAAGGGTTAAGTTTGGGAAAATAAGTTGAAAATCCAAGATGTGCTACATAAATATAGCAAAATGCAGAAACAGAATTATTACCAAGCTATGAATTTAGAATTACTGGAGGTGATAGTCAGGAACTTTTTTCCATTATTTCAATGGAGCAAGGCACTCTCCTCCATTACTAATAAGCTGTTCATATAGTAGTAGGAAACAAAATCCGGGATGTGAATATCAGTTAAGTAAAGAAATATAATGTAAAGGAAAATTTTCCAAGTTCCCCTATCTCATTAGTATTAATTCTAAGGAAGTTCCTTTAATACAGGTTAACTCTCTTAAAAGATTAACTCTCCCCTACAGTCTGCTTGGTTGGTTATTTCCTATCCAGTGTACCTCTGATAGGTACAGGTTACACCATGTGTGCTGTTTTGTTTTGTTAAAAAAGCTGTACTGCAAGCAGCCAAGTCCATGAAGTTTATGTCCAGCACTTAAAATAGCCTGGTTGTGAATGTCATTTGTCTAATACAAGACTGTCAGAGGAAAATATATGGGCTATTTTAGCATTCTCAGGCTTTATAACTACAATAAAAATCACTTTGCTTCACAAAAAAGTGACACATTCACATGTCTCCATATTTCATTTCCTGTGGCTAAGTATTTCCCAATTTACATATTAATGCAGCTTAGCCAAAAAAGTTTACAAGACCACCTGGGAAAAATTCCACTAGATGGATGGTCACTGCAACATTGGAAACACAGTTCAGCAGAGTACTTGCCTCATTGTTCTAAATTTTAAAATGGCAGTGTTAATGTCAAATGTAGGACAGAGTTGTGAATGCAGAATCCAGGACCACCTTAGTGAGCTTCCAGAAGAACACAGTTACGCTTTGACTTTTTTTGAGTTTTGGGCCAATTTTTTTTGCAAAGTGGTCCTGTTTGCCCACTGGGCTATTGTCACACCCAATTATCTGAAAACAATGACGTTAGGGAAATTTAAAAATTAATAAATTTTTCACTTTGAGATTTTCAAGTTATTCTAGTTAACTTGAACTCAAGACGCTCTTTCAAGAAATGTCTGGGTTTTCACTATTGATGTTTGGAAATGAAGAAAGATATTGAAAAACCTTCATTTTGTGGGGAGCTCAGAAAGCTCTCCAGCTGATTTTTAAAACAATATTATTCTCAGTGAGAGGAGCAAAACCAGAATATACAGATACTTTTTTCTGTTTACTACTTGTTTAATACTTTCTTCTGCATTTCCAAACTCTAATATAGCTTAAGAATCGCAGAAAAAAGAGTCTCTTCTGAAGGGCAATAAAACCAAGCCACAGTGCATGATGTTGACAGTAACTTCTTGCCCAAGAAGCAAATGCAAGCCCTTTCACACCTGACAGAAATAACCAGTTCACTGCAGTATGCCAAGTTGAAAACTAGCCATGCAAGCCTGTTCTTTTCCTGTTTTCGTTAAAGATGTCACAGACATTTATGTAATCTATTTCTGGCAAAAATGAAACACCTCAAAGAATAGCCAGGTCACTCAGCCTCACTCAGAAGCACAGCAATGTCTCCTGGGGCATATTCTCCAGCAATGCCTAATTCAGGAGAATGGCTTTGCTGGTTTTGCTCTCAGCCCCTCCCTTTTCCACACTGCGAAAGACAGGTGTGTCCCACAGTTTGGATCAGGCTAATTTAGCCCTAACTTGCTGATGCATTTCTGTCCATGGAATCCAACCAGACAAATTACTTTTCTTTGGTCTGGTAAGCTTCCCTTTTCTAGGTATGTCAGAGTTGAAATATTGCCTTCAGGAAGATGCGCAGCAGCATTATTTCCACACACACACACCTCCAGTTATCCCCAGCAAGTTTTGCTCCCCCATAGGACTGCCCTTGTGTCACATTATTGTGATTCATTACAAACGTAGGCAAGTGCTACACTGAGAGTGACTCAGCAGCAATTGGGAGATTATTCCCTTTTTTGCATGCCTACAAGATGGGTGTCTGTACAATAAGAGCAGAGAGAAAGATTCATTATTTTTGTCACTAGGGCGATTTGAGCTGGAACTCCAATTTTTAGTAAAGTGTTTCTGCACACATTTGCATCCTTTTATTATAATTTAAAGTGACAAAACTGCTCTGTGTTGAGACTGTCAGTGTGTGTCTGTGTCTGTGTGAGTCTGTGTGAGGTGTAAATGCTTTGCCCAGACCATGGGGTTATTTTGAGGGGTTTCTGTTTCCATCATGGAAACCACAGACCCTGCAAGTGCCAAAGTCAGGCCCCTGACATCATCTTTATGACTGTATGATCTTCTGTCTATGAGACTAGAAGAAATCTGACAAGAGAGAGCAATAAAAATGGGTTTCCAATCTGTTAACCTGCTATCAATTTTCCATGTGGCTTTGGGCATTTCTGTCTTCTTCCATAATTTGTTTCACTTGTTTCATAATCAGTTTCATTTCTTTCATAATTTGTTTCTTCAGGACAGCACTTTCCCTTTCTGGATAGTCTAAATGGGGTCCTGCCCTCAGCTTCAGCTTTTAAGTTCTGCCGTAGAACAAAGACCTGTAAATAAATAAATAAATAAATATATTTACTGGCCTCTCCATTAAGATGCCTTTTGTGAAATATATTTGAGGGATTTTTTTTCACAATTACCTCAGAGTGAAACTCCAGGGCTTTTAGAGATGGAAATCAGATGATACACAAGTGTGTTCATCTGAATTTATTTTAAAAATAGAGGTACTTTGACTGCCTTCACACATTTCCTTATACTATTCTCACTAATTAATGTTTTCAGTGCAGATAACAGATACAATTAAAAGTTGTTTTAGTATCTAAAATCAAAACACCAATCTAGGATTGTAATGAGAACTCCTGAAAGAAATAAAAACAACCAGACTCAGATATAAAATCATCTTATTTGTTTGGCTTTGTGTAGTTTTGTGGAGGAGGGAAAAGCAGTGGTTTTGTTCCTGAAGTAACAAAAAATAAATTAAACTAGAATAAGAATCGCACTCTAATGTTAGGTGTAGTGAAGGCACTGGTACATAATTCATCACTCTACTAATGCATTCTGGCAGAGGATTGTTTCACATGCATGGCAAGATGTGTCAGACCCTTTGATTTAGGGTCTTTTCTAACAGACTCTATTTTCAAAGAAGTGCAAGAGGGTTCTGCTTCCTCCCCCCTAAGCACTATTAAATTCAATAGCAATATTCTACATAATTGACTACACCCAAGGAATATCAGGTGTAGATCAAGCAAATCCTATCTGCAAGATACAAATTAACTAAGTTTTCTGAATCCTAAATGTACATTTGATAAAATCTGGCAAACCTACTCCTTAATATTCTTGGTGAGAAATCATAGTATGGATCTTTATATATTTTAGCATTCTACCTCCTATTCTCATATTGGAAGATAAGTTAAGTAGCATTTTTTCTAAAAGAAATAAAATTCCCTGTAAGTCTATCTAACAAAAAAAATAAATTGGTTGACAATGAATGTCATTTACTTTTACTGTGTCCCCTGAATTGCAGTATTCTATCAACTCTGAAGGATTTTCATTGTTTTCAACATATTTATGGCTTGAGCTGTGTATACAACTGTTCTACTCCCCATAGATCCATCACCTGACCAATAATCAAACTTCATGCGCCAGAGTTGTATAAATTTACAAAAAAGAGTAATTCTGATATTTGTTTTCATACTTAATCCACATTAGGAGGATTGGAAAAGAGAAAATAGACTTATCAAAGTGTCCCCGTTTGCAATTCATCTACTTCTTGCTAAACTGTTCATTATTAGATTAGATAAAAAAATGTTTTCCGTGAGAAGGCCCTCAGTCTAAAGACAGCTAAATTAGACAGTTTATTTTCTTAATCCCCAGCCCAGTTGGTGGTGAACTCTTTTCTCTCCAGAAGTTACATGGAAGATGGAAGAAGACAAAATTCCTAATCTAAAACCAAAAGCTGTTTTTAAATAAAAGGGTGAGAATAGTTTCCTCTCTTTTCCCTGATGCAGAAAATATACTTGTTTGCTTCAATTATAAAGTACTTTAGGACTGCTCTTAAAGCATACTGATTTAAAGTCTGGCTTTAGTTTTGTACTTGAAAGTTCATGATTTAGTCTGTGAAGCTGTGTAGGGCAGCATGATTTAATAATCTTCTCTAATCTGGAAATCTATCTGTATGAAAGATGACTTGAGTAAAGAGAAGCTATTCCTTGCATTTTGATTGGATTTTCAGACTTGAGTCAAATTAGTCCTCAGAGGTTCTGGAAACTTTTACTTTTATTTATAGGATATAAATATTATAGTCTCTCATGTTCTGTTCAGGAACTTTGGACATGATGTCCAAAATTTTCAGGATCACATAGTTTTAATCTTCAAATTTCAATCTTTTTACATCTATCTTTAAAATCTCCCAGATTTTCTCTTTCCTGTTTCATTTTTCTTTGACAAGGATCTGGAAAATTTTTCCAGCCAAGTGCACATTCTGTATCTATAACATTAGAAGATGAGACTCTCCATCTTTCTCTATTTTTTAATTCCCACTCCCACTTTCCTCTTTTTACATTTTGTAACCAATTACAATAATCATAATTACCATAGCCTCTCCTGCATAGCATCAATTTACATTTTGTCTAAGAGCAACCATATAAAAGATGTAAATGTCCTGAAAGCAGATCAAAGCTCATTCTTCCATTGAAAAATATTTAAAATTAAACAGGAAACATGACTTACAATTTGTACTGTGGGGCTGAATCAGTCAGAAGAAATTTTGGATTGAGGCTGGCCATCTGTTCTTAAGTAATTGGAAAAAAAAATAGACAGATGACTTAAGGACATTTTCAGCCTGAATTGACTTCCTTGGGCTCTTCCGTCTCCAAGCCTGTAAGTTAAGGCACTCAGACTTATAGCATATATTTTGCACCATAATTCCTACTTATTTAATAGTCCCAAAATAGTGATTATGTTTGTTGGTACGCAGTAGATAAAATTATTAGCCCCAGTGATATTCAGTTTGATAAAAATAGACTGGAAGATAATCACAGGAATGATTTAATGATTTTTGGGAGTTATTTTTAGCTATAAACTACACTCTGGGGAAGAAGAGAGGTCTTTGATGATGACAAGGAATTGCTGCAACCAGTTGAGATTCTTCACTTTCAGTGACTACAATTAGGACATGATGGATATGAAAGGGAAAAATTTGTTGTGCTAAGTGTAAAGAAATTTAAAGAAAAGTAGTAGTAAGAATTAAGAGACATAAATTGTGTAAAATGAGGGGACAGATAAAATATAGTTTATATTAATTTCAACTCCCTCACAACTGTTTAAAACTGGAAGTCAGTATCCAAGGAACTGTTTCTAATCCTAAATAAATATATAAGGAAACTCTGATCAGATGAACTATGCCACCTCATGAACACTGACACAGAAGTCTGCTGAGGAGTTGAATGCATATCCATTTTATTTTTTCTCTTAATTTCTGTTATATAAAACTTCCTTACGCTCACACTAGTTAGATCCAATACCTTAATGTTAAACTAAAAACTCTTTTAGAACAATGTTTCAGTAGCTTTTTCATAATAATGACTGTTCTGGTATCCTGATTCCTCTGATGGCCACGAGTAGATGTCATGGAAAGAGTGGGAGAACAGAGGCAACACCCTTTGAACACCTTA
The DNA here is from genome assembly GCA_013397375.1 of Toxostoma redivivum. Classification (NCBI taxonomy): domain Eukaryota; kingdom Metazoa; phylum Chordata; class Aves; order Passeriformes; family Mimidae; genus Toxostoma; species Toxostoma redivivum. The sequence continues at coordinate 1,012,805 of VXBI01003376.1, forward strand.
ATCTTCCATTTTTACTTTAATGGCCTCTTGACACTCTTTTCTAAAGCTTTTAATAATTCTGTTACAATTTCTTATTATCCTTATCATGTTTGTAATATGCTCATAGAAAATTAGATCACTTTACACTCACACATTTGAGGTCCAGTTTCAAAACTTTATCTTTGAACCTGTCTTAGAGTTTTGTGGTGGGGCTTAGGAATAATATATTTGGGTTAATTTCTTCAAGTCATGATCTTTTTGTGTTTCTTAAATTTCTTTACAATAAATACAGTCTGAATTTTTGCTGAACAAAGTCCAAGCTGTGACTATTTATTAGACTAGTCTTAATGGATAAGCTATTGAGTTACCTTTACTTGCCAAATAATTGCCTCATTAATTTTATTAGACACTTGATCATGACTTGATCATGAACAAAAAAAAAAAGAGCTTACTAATACATTCTTAGAAATGGAGAGGAAAAGTATGTTGGCTAATACAAATAATCTTTCAGTGCTAGTTTTACATGACTCAGATTAATTCTCCTCCTCAGTGTGTTTACATTTTGATTCTGCTAGCAGGTAAGTTGCGCAATTATCCTACTTTATTATGTGTTAGTGGGTGTGTGAAATGTGTACTCTATATCTACAAATAGTCACAGCCCATTTGGCAACAAAATGGGCAAAAGAAAGATGTGCCTTGTGGTCTGTGTCCAATTGACACAGCTTGAAAATTGGAACATTATTTATGAACAGCTACTGGCAAAAATTCCAATTTCAGGATGAGAATTATTGCCATGGCTGGAGTTCTTCAAGTGCTAATTTGGATACATATGGACAGATTAGTTGTTTTAAGTTCATTTGAGCAGTGAACTGATGTCAGTAAAAGAGGCTGTTCGGAGCTCAGCAGCCTTGGAGTGCATTTACGTGAGCTACAAATATCAGTGACCAAATAGCTCTGTAGAGCTTTGCTGTGCTGAGGAGGCTCACCTCAGCACTGGAGCTCTGCCAGACAGATGTTTCAAACAGCTGGGAGTTTTACTGTTTCCTCTCTCACTATGTCCCTTACCACTTGTGAGGAAAATGCTAGTGTGGAGGCTGTAAAGAGGGATGGCTAATGAGAGAGACAGTCAGGGTGTGTCTCAGGGCCAGCTCTCCACTCTTTGCCTCCCACCAAGTTCCAGGTCCTGCAGTGCCACAGCCATGGCAGTGCATGACCCTGTGACTCAGAGCCTGCATCTTGACCCTCACCCACCAGCTGGTGTCCCAGACAATCTACATGCCCAGGGAGGAGCCTGGTGCCAGAGGCTGTGGCTGACCCCACATGCCCTGCCCTACCAGGCTGAGGCACCAAGCCCTGTCTGCTGAGCCCTGCTGACCTGGGCACCCCTGAAATCCCTAGCCCCAGCCCAGGGAGCTATCTCCCCAGTATCCCATTAGATTCATTGGAAATCTTGACTTTGTCTTTGAAGCTTCAAGTGTAGTGATCTTAATACTCAGATGGAATTAAAATGCAATTTTTTATTCAAGAAGGTAAGAGACAACTCGGTGAAAAGTACAAATATTCACTTCTTAATATCTTCCTTACTATAAATACAGTCGAAGTAGAAATTTGAAGAAATAAGATCCATTCAACCCAATTGTTTTGAATCCATTATTCAGGATGAGTATACTGATTGAGAAATCAATATATATGAACTTATCCATCTTCCAGCCCGATGAATAGCTTCTAAGACAATACATACAGCACTGTCTGGGCGAATGTACCAGATTTTCTGAGTCAGCCACCAAAAATCTGAGCTATCTTTAGGCTTTTACATGTGGTAGGAAAATTTGGTTTAGTCCCAAGGCGAATGGACATTATATTCTTGTTCGCTTATAAGCAAGTGCATCTTCTCCCTTGCTGCTGATTAGAAACTCCCCTCAAAGAGCTTAAAAACTAAAAAGCATTTTCAGTTTGCAGACAGCAATTTTGTATATTTCTGTCACATGTACTATTGATTTTCAATCTTGGATATTCATTATTGGCATTCAACATCCACACTAATTTTTGCACATCCATATTATATCCAGTGATTCCAGCTGAGGGCTGGAGATAAAATAGTGGAAATGTGCCTCTTGAGAAAAAGAGAAAATTTTCTTAACTAGAAGACTGCATTTCATAATAAATTCCTAATCAGATATTTTATCTTGATGAATAAATAAAATGCTGACCATAGAAATTGTCAGGAAAGTCAATTGTCAGGAATAGTCAAAAATGCTGTGTAACTCAGGAAATATGGTTTTTGCTATAATCAGCAAAAGAGTTGAAATGATATGGTATTGCAGGGTGTCAGAACATATCTGTCTTTGTTTTAGCTGAGATTTGTATTCACATGATGGCAAAGTAACTATTACTTCTTATTTGTATTAGCTGCAGCTTTGTGAACACCAAGAATGGCAAAGGTCTGGCAAACCTGGAGAGAGAGGGAGAGGTACTGCCTTGCAAGAAAACTTTCTGACTTCAAGGGAATAAGTGATGAAGAGGAAAGTTACATAAGAAAATATTTAAATATAACTCCAAGTGGACCCCAAGAGGAATGAGGAAGAAACTCTCACCCACTGTGAACATCACACTGACAAAGGGAGAGGACATGAGTTTCAGAATTAAAATTAGGAAGCATTTCTTATGGAAAGGTGATCAAAGACTGGTACAAGGTTCCTGGAGAGGTGGGCAATGCCTCAAGCCTGTCTGTTTAAGAGGCAATGCCCTTAATAATATGCTTTAGCTTTTGGCCAGCCCTGAAATAGTCAGGCAACTGGACTAGATGGTCATTGCACATCCCTTCCAATGCAAATATTGTGTTCTATTGGACTCAGATTGATTCCTACTTCAATTCACTATAAATGAAAAACAAAGGCCGATAACTCAGCACAGCTGTCACCCCAACTCCTGCTTGAAGAAAACTACAACTGTCAGCCTTAAGAGAACAGGGGCATTGGATCATAATGTGAGAGAAAAAGGACTTTAGGGTATAGGATTATGTGTTCTGTGTAATGATTTGAAGTGTATTGTTAATATGAATTCCTGTTTCAATTAGATAACTTGGTGGATTAGACTGTTAAAAAATTTGTTTAAATTATATAAGTTATTAGTCAAATTATGCTTCTTAGAATATTATTATTATTCTTATATTCTTGTTATTCATTTTTATTCTTCATGTTTTAATTCTAGGTATGCAGTGTATCACTCTTGCCAGTAAGATTTTATCTAACACAAGTCATACCTTCAAATCCAGTCTCAGAACCAAGCTGAGATATGGCTGTAGAACTTTACTATACTTGTTTATATGATGTTGAATTTCAGCTCCCATAAATACATTTTGAAATGGCAATGCTTTTAACTAGCATATTGCTGCTTGGTTGGCCTATTACTCATTCATTTTTCTTCTCCCTAATATATTTAGAGAACACCCGCAGCTACATATAAAGTGCACTTGATAAATACAATATCATGAGGAACAAGGAAGTGATATGGTAGCACTTGTCCTTTTATTTATTCTCAGGACAGCACATAGGGTGGGATGACTGAGTGGGTTAGGCAATTTACCCATCTGTCTTTATTTTGCACGTCTTCTGTTGTAACACAGGAATTATATTTCTCTGCCATATTTACTTTAGCTAGATGTTCTTTTCCTTTTGTAAGTCCAACTCTTGGGAGCTCTAGGCACTCATTTTATTGTTCAAGATAAAGGTCTTTTTTTAGAATTCATTACTGTCATACAGTCATACAACATTTTAAGTGATATTACTCAGACCAGAGCAAGTGTAACAACTTGCAAGATCAAGCCTTCAGAAATCATGCCAGGTCTTTAAGGTTCCTTCCAACCCAAGACATTCTATAATTTTACTTAAAAAAATATTGGTCCTTCAAAGAACGTAACATGCTAAACTCTCCAGCCACCCTACAGGGAAATTTTCAATATTTACAAGTTAAATACTGTGAATTTTACTTCCTTTTCTCTACTAAATTTCTAAAGGCATTGACAATTTTCTTCTGTATGTAGTTAAAAATTATGTCTTTTTTGGTAAACATGACCAGCTTAACATTTGTTTTGTCTTGTTCAAGATCTCTAAGCTGGATGCTTCTCTGTCTGCTAAGCAGATCAATACATTAATTGTCCTCAAAGTTCCCTTTATGTGATGATTGTATTAAGCTCTATATAAAACCCCTTCTATTAAAAAAATTATCATATAGAGGACGTTTGCTATCCATCTCTTATTTCAAAAGCTCCAGGTTAAAAGGAGGAAAACAGATTTCCTCTATTCTCAGCAACTCCTGCCCTACCAGCAGCCAGTTCTAAGGAAAAGCTTTCAACCTGCGTGGTGAAGTCATAGAATCATAGAATATGCTGAGCTGGAAGGGACCTATCAGAACCATGGAGTGCAACACCTGGCCCTGTGCAGGACATCCCAATCACACCAAATGCTTCTTGAACTCTGTCAAGGTGGTGCTGTGACCACTGCCCTGGAGAGCCTGTTTCAGTGTTCAACCATCCTTTAGGTGTAAAAATTTTCCTGATATCCAACATAAACCTCCCCTGACTCAGATTTAGGCCATTTCCTTGAGTCCTGCCACTGGACACCAGAGTGAAGAAATCAGTGTCTTCCCCTCCTCTTCCCCTCATGAGGAAGGTGATGACCACAATTAGGTCTGACCTCAGTCTGCTCCAGGCTGAGAACACCGAGTAACCTCAGCCAGTCCTCATAAGGATTCTCCTCCAGACCCTTCACCATCCCCATGGCCTCCTTTGGACGCTCTTTAATAGCTCAATCTCTTTTTTATACTGTGGCACCCAAACCTGCCCCCAGCACTCCAGATGAGGCTGCCCCAGCTCAGAGCAGAGGGGACAATCCCCTCCCTTGCCTGGCTGTGATGCTGTGCCTGAATCCCCCAGGACAGGGCTGGCCCTCCTGGCTCCAGGGCACTGCTGGCTCATGTTCAGCTTGCCACTGACCAGGACCCCCAGGTCCCTTTGCCCAGCACTGCTCTCCAGCCTCTCGTTCCCCCATCTGTACACACATCTCCACCCCAGCTGCAGAATCTGTTTCTTGCCCTTGTTAAACTTCATATAGCTGGTGATTGCCCATCTCTCTAATTTGTGAGGGTGTCTCTGCAGGCCCTCCCTCCCCTGACAGCTTCTCTCAATTTAGTGTTGTGAGCAAACTTACTTAGTATTCCCTAGAGGCTGGGTTTATGTACCCAAAATCTAATACCTCTGCTTCAGGGAAAGAACAAATCTGCTTTTTCATATAGACTTTTAGTTCAGGAGCAGGTAACTGAGAAAATCCTAGTCTTTTCTCCAAGAGTTAATTAAAATATATATACAGACAGTTATGAAAAAAGAATTTTTTAGTGCTAAAAGTCCTGTGTTAGTAGCTCTTTTATTATACGTTCCTAGGCTCTATGTTTTAAATCCTTTAACCTTTAAATAAAAATTCTTGCTCCACATTTTGAAAAGTGGTGATATTGACTATTGACTCCCGAGAGTCAGAGTAGCTATAGCAGATTCTGATCCAACACAGGAATCCCCCTCTAATCCTCAGTTAGTTGCCACACCACCACAAAGGGACTGCCTTTGCTCCACCCTTCCCAGATTTCCCTGTTTTAGGCTTCATGTTGCTTACTAAGGAAATGATAGTGAATTCTATTTTGTGATAATTCCCTCCAGGCACTGATTAAGGAACATTAGGTATTTAACTCAGAGATATAAATCAAACCAACTTCAAAGTTTGGGTTTAGATTTGTTCAATGCCTCTTGAAATTGCCTTTCTTATTAGCAAGACTCATGAAGGTGACAGATTCTCAGCAGCTCTATGCTTGTGAAGGAACACTGGAAGCTGTAAATATTAAACATACTTTTATAAATATAGGATGCCATATTTTTTTCAATTTCCTTTGTCTCTAGGCAGGGGGCAGAGTGAAACAGGTCCTTTTAAACTGAAACTATATTTAAAAGAAAGCAAACAAAAAACCCCCACCCAAGCATGTGCAAACTCTGATGGTCAGATAGTCCTACAGATTTTACTCAAGGCTTGTTGACTAAATTCTAGTGTCTAGTATCTGGTTAATAATCCTCTGAATGACTTAACCTTTTTTAATATGTGGTGTACTATTCCAGTTAAAAAAACCCAAAAAGCAACAAAATCCTGAAGTGTCTACAAACAGAAGAAAAAAGAAAAGCACAGGTAAAAATTGCAATTTACGATTCAGTACCAAAATTCGTTACAATTCCAGGCGGCTTCAAGGGTCTTAGCAGGTAATTTGTTCTTAACTGGAAGAATTCTTCTTAGGCAGAGCTGAATTATCTTAATAATTTGCTTCTCTCTCTTTTTTTTTTTTTTTTTTCCTGAGGGTGGGGGGTCGAGGTTTTTGGGGTTTTTTTGTGGGTTGTTTGGGGTTTTGTTTTGTTTTGTTTTGTTTTGTTTTGTTTTGTTTTGTGGCGAAAACTACATGAGGGATAGGCCTGGTGGAAGGCAATTAGTATTTTTCTTCAGGGGAAACACAACCATTCAGGCATTCACAAGAGAAAAATGGAAGAATTGTGCCTGGATGAAGAGAAAGTTAAAATTATATAAATATATCTAGGATAAAGCTACGTCTGGTAGCTTTAAATTAGACCCTGGCTTCCCTCAAGTCCATTGCACACTTCATTAGATTTCCTTGGGGACAAGTTTTCCATTTAAATTTTCTTCACCTAAATTTATGTAGTCAGACTATGTTAAACACCTCATGAGTAGGATGTTTAAAGAGTGACTGGAGCATTTTTTAAAAAAGGAATATCTCTCAATATTAGCCTTATTTTCTCTAAGCAAGCAGTAAATTCTTCATTAATACCATGTCATTTATACCTACCATTAATACTCATGTATCCAAAAATCATTAAATTTTGCCTCTAGATTTTTACTGATCTCTTAGTACTGAACACTACTTTTAACACTTGTAAACCCGAATTTGCTCCTTAACTTTCTTTCTTTTATATTTTTTGTATTGCATTGCTGCTTCTCTGAATGAACTTGCAGAAGAGAGATTGGTAGTGTGAGCATAGTACATAAACCCTGCCAGAAGTACAACTAATTTTCAAAGACAATACAAAACTCTGGATGCCCCTAAGCTCTCCACACTTTCTACTGAAATTGCAGCGTTTTAAAGAGAACAGGAGGGAATGGAATAAAGAAAGTGATGGAAATGTATCAAAAAGTTTATTATCAGGAAGCAACACAGAAAAGTAGAGCCTCAATAACACCAATACTCCTCCTCTGATTGTCCTTCAGTGAATGGATCTTATGAAAAAATCACTGCATTCTGCCTCCAGGTGCCTCCTGGATTTTACCTTTCTTCTTCTTGACTCTACCTTTTATTATTCAACAGGGTGTTAGATGTCCAGAGCAAATAGCTGAAAGACTTGAAAGTTGTTTTCTGATTATGATCAGAAAGTTTTTCTGCTTATTTACTAATAATGAGGTTTCCTCTAAGTTCAATTTGTATCCAAGTCAAATGTGGCTCAAATGCACCTAATTTCATAAAGTACTGAAGACTGAAGTGCGTGGTAATTGTAGTAATATTATAATAATATAGTATTATCTGATTCTGCTCTTTGCTGCAACTGTTTAAGGGACAAAATAATTTGTGTTTCCCAGGAAAATGTTGGTTACTGTAAGTATTTTGTAAATTAGTTTTAATTTTGTTTGGAAAGAAGAATATAGATTTATTTCTAAATAGTAAAAATTATATCATAATAATAGCAGACTAAATATCATTTTAATCACCAATCAAATTAAACAATAATATTAAAAAAAAGGAGAGGTACTCAAGCTAGCTTATTAGAGGTAAGACAGAATTTTTAACATCTAAGGAACATCTTGATAACTACTCTGCTGTTATAACACACACACCTGCTCTGCTCCTTATCCGAGATAAGGTGTGTGTTTGAAAGAAGATCCTCAAAAGTCACCTGAACAAGCCTTCCTCCTGCCTCTAAATTCAAGTGTCAGAGGAATCTGCATAGTTCCCCAAATGTTTCTGCCTGCTGAAAGCTGCGGAACGTCGCCTTCAGTGCCGTCATGGTGCAGAAGGAGGAGCGAGGCTCACTAGATGGTGCTAGGCACAGGCGGGTAGCACAGCCCGCATCCTGCAGCATCACCGGAGCATCCTGCACCGCGGCAGCTGGAATGGTGGGGAAAGCGCTTTGGGAAAGTGACCAACGTGAGAAAGAACCGCTGGTGCGCATTTGTCAGAACATCTCTGCACTGTAAAGCAGCTTTTCTGTCCGATAATAAATAACTTGTTGTGGTTGCATCAGTATTCCCCCTTTATCTTACTTTTAACACTGTCTTTTGCTGTTCCATTTTACTTCACTTACGTTTTAATTACTCCATTATTGTTTGTTTTCAGTTCTTCTTTGAGTGACAAACCTATCATCTTGTCAACAGGTTGTTTTCCCCAGTTTTGGTTCCTGTGTGTAGTTTTGACCCTGCCAACTCTCCTCTTCACCCTTCCAGCTTTCCTCGTGGCCACGTCTCCTGTTTCTCACTTCCAGCCCATCCATACCTGTAGCTGAGCCCCTGCCAGCCTGATTTATGCTGAGCTACATCCTGCCCCAGGCCAGAGATGGTGAATTGTTTCACACCCATGCTGCCCTGACCCATCAGAGGGTCCCTGCTCTGCCCATGGTCCCTCAGGTGTGTGTCTGTCCCTGCACCTGCCACTTCTCTGATGGCTCCTGAGCCTGTTCCAGTGGTTTGGGAGACTCCTGGAACCACCCTGCAGCCACCAGCCCTATCTTGTGGCTGCTGGCTGGTGAAACCAGACCAGAGTCTCATCCATCCCCCCAGCACCTCAGCCCCACCCCAACAACTCTTCTCTGGCTGAACTTTTGGATGCAGACAACATACATTCAAACAGCATGTATACAAACAGCTCATCAAAGAAATGCTGCGGTGTCAGTCATCCCCAGCAGCTCACATTAATCTGATGAGGCTGAGTAAATCATAGAGAAAATGCTGGGTTTTACTTTACAAAGCACACAATGCCACACGTGTTTTTAACTGCCTCTTAACTGCTGAAAGCAGATACTTGCTGCTGAATAACAGGTAAATATGGCAATGTTAGTAGTTATTACTCTGTACTTCAACAGGTCTTTAACTCGATGGTTTGTAGGACAAGACAGCTCCATATTGAAGGTCACCTGGTGGGGAGAGGCAGGTGAGCACAGACTGGTACACAGAATCAGATTTGTAACTTTTAACTTCAGGGTTCTTTCCAAGCATGACTCCCATGATGACTTTTTCCTAAGTTTGAATAAATAAAAATAGAATAGGAAGCCTGATTTAAAAACAGGACCCTGATCTGCATTGAATTTTCCTTTAGTGGCAGACTTAGAAGGCCTGAGGAAGCATTATCCAGATGCATGACTTCTTCTAACGGATGACAAAGCCTTTGATGTCACTTATTACTTGGAACTAATTCTGAAATTGTAAGTATGTGTTTAAGTATGCAAGATGCATTCTACCCCACACAGCTAAAAAAAATAAATAAATGCCACCATACTCCTACGGTTTTTTTAGATCCTGTATCCAAGTCTTCCTTCAAATTTGCATACTTCCTTCTTAGTAGATGTGCTGGTATAATGCATCAGTCTCTCAACAAGGTGTGTGGGTTAATTGCTACCAAAGTGACACTAAAGCTACAAACTACCTATCCCTGTACTCTCACTGTTTGAAATTTCTCCTATTTTATAAAACATACCACAGGGGTAAAAATAAAATAAAATCAAAAAGACACAGACAATACAATTAATTTTTTATTCATTTGAAACAGAAGGTAGATTTCGGCAGGTAGAATATGTGCACTACATAGGAAAATCTTGCCAATTTCAGCACTTTTCAGACTTCCAGTTAAAAATGAAACTATCAAAAACTAAAAGTATATACAAAAAGTCTTGGCACACACATACTCTCACACACACACACAAAAAAAAAAAAAAAAGAGCCTACAATTTGAAATGTTTTTACTCAGCTAAGTGAATCTGACTGTCATGGAAAATGTCCCATTTTTGGGGTTGGTAGGCTGTCTGTACCTTTCAGCATTAAACAAATTGGCTTTGAGTAAAATTACTTTGAGAAAGGATGGTTATAAGAAATTGTTCTGAGTTTGTGCTCAGAAATCTACAGTAGACCTCCCATGGTCAGACTGAGATTTGGTTAGTCAAATGACTTCTTCAATGGTGTTAGAGAAGCAAATCATATCAGAAATTCTGTCATAAAGGGGATGTAAAATCTGAAACACTGATTGGAATGAAAGGCTGCTAATGCTGTAGGGCACAGCTATCCCTCGATGTAACTGTTCTCATTTCTTACTAAATAATTGTTAACCAACCTGAGGCAGCATTGAATTGGAGTTGATTCTGGTAAAAAATGAAGTTCCCTTACAAGGTCTGCTTGTCAAAAATAGTCAGATATAGACTTTTATCAGATTTTTCAAATTATTCAATATGAGTTTAAGTAAAAAAATATGTAAATTTGGACTTAGCATATAAATAAATCTCTAAGTTAGCTGATTAAAATCAATGGATCAGAGCAAGGACACTTGTTATGTGACACTGTTGGTGGTAATAGCTAACAGATATGAATTCTCAGCAGTACAGGTTAGGATATTGGTTTAAATAATTTTTTAGTTTTTAAAAATAATGATTAGCTACAAAAGCTGCATAATATGACCACAACATTATTGATTATTATGATAATTGGTATTTTGTGTTTGACTTGTATATCAGTGAAGCCACTTTGGATTTCTAGCTGCTGCATGGCCACACCACATGGGTATTCTTAGCTACTGATATACCAGAGTAATGTGATTTCTTGCATTGAGTAAATAAAGAAACAACAATCTGATATCAAGATTAATTTTTTGCCTTTACCTTGTGGCAGAAGGAAGTAGATTATTGGTTAACACAGCCTAGAAGAGGAGATCTTTACATTCCACAGTTTAAAAAAGTGTAAAGTCTGATGATGTATTTGGTTTTTTTAATGAAGTTTTCCCAATTTAGGAGCTATAGGTTTCAGTTTGGAGAAACCTTTGAAACCTTAAATTAAATCAGCTAACTCTACATGAAGTTTTTATTTTAAATAAGAGAGGCAAAAAAAATCTACTCCCAAACAAGTGGAGTAAATACCTTCATCTAGAGAGGTATCAGAAAATAATAAATATTATCTGTGGAAAGTAAGAATGCTCAACAACAAAGTCCTGTCAGATGAAGTAAATTTAGAGATGAAGTAAACTTCTTAAAAGCACATTAATTTTGAATTTTCAATGGAAAATGAAAAAAAATACCTAGGCACATAAATAAAAATATAAGAACTGTAACTTTTATATAGGAAGACATTAAAGAGAATATAAAATACTTGGGTCAGCTGTCCCCAGAATGAATTAATTCAGTACTTAAAGATACATATGATAGGATAACAGGAATAACAATAAAGTAGCAGTTCTTTGAGGCACGTATGAAAAGGGCAAGAGACAACACACATGCTACAGTGGGCATGTGTACCAGAAAATTGTGAAGCTGAATTTTTTTTAATGAGTGATCAGAAATTGGAATAATTCCTCTATAAAGATTTCATAATTCTCATCCATAAAGGCACGCTTAACTCTACTGGACAAAGCCCTCAGCAATCTCTGATTTTGAACTTAGCTGTGTTTTCACTTGGATCTAGTATAGATGACCTGCAAAGGTTTGTTCCAACTTAAATTTGTAATTCTGTGATGTTCCTTAAATAAGGTAATTGGTTTTATATACTTATTAAATGTGATTGATGTAATTTCCCTGGACTTAAAGGGAGTGACATCAGAAGGTTTTTAAATATGGTATTTGGACTATAACTTGGTTTTTGCATGTGAAATTCCAGGGCAAAATGGAAAAGAAGTGTCTGTACAGCTTTCCTAGGCTCCTAGTAATGGGTGGCCTCATTCAGCTGTGGAAGGTTTAGGGTGTATTATTTTGAGCTAAACTTTGATGGCTTCATCTTTCCATTATCAGCACCTTTTCCCTCTCTAGGCAAGACATAATATGCATCAAGATCTCCTGAAGTTTATCTTTATTTTGTAGATTTTAGAGGCATTTTAGTATTTATCTTGAATGATTTTGCTTGTTGTGCTGTCAAATTTATTGGCTCCTTCACGACTTGTATTATTTTAGGTTTTAATGATGATGCAGATTTCAGCTTTTGCTGTTTGATTATTTGTTTGCTTCTTCACTTGTTTGTTTATGAAGCTGGAACCTCCTTATGTTTCATCTGTTTGGCTGCCTCAATTTGATATAATCTCCACAGCATCAGGAATAAATTTACAAGTGCAGTTTTTTAGCCACCAATATCTTGTATGTTTGATCACGACAAACAGTTTAGGTCTGATGAATCCTTTCCATAGTACACTTTATTAGATGTTTTTATGCTTATCTAATATGAGTTTATAACAAGCCACTTTTACCATTTACTTATATGTAATCAGGTAACTTGCATATAAATTTTTAATCAAGCAATATTTCAGCAATTTCTATGTCAGTTTTCAGAGAGCTGATCCATTATGTAGTAGTACCAAGTAGAGATCTGACTTTTCAGGTTTTTTGATATGTCCTTTCAATGCATTTAATGTCATTTCACACAAAACCATAGAGGATGAATCCCAGAAATCTAAAGCAGCACGGTTACAATCATAGTTTTTTGAAAAGGACTTAAACTCATAATAGTCAACCTGTAAGTCACATCACAGCTGCAGTGGGTATGTCACATCTCAGAACTGGGGGTGCATTTATGGAGAGTGTTTCAACAGGGTTCAAAAATAGATACATACTATGTCATTATTCCAGTATTGTTACCAGCATAATTTTCAAATATATGTCAACAGGAAAGTGGTGAGCTACTTTCTTCTGCCTCTTCAACTACCTTATGGGATGTGTCTCTCTCCTTAGCAATATTATATGTTGATGATTTGCTTTAAAATTTGTGGACCAGAAAGATTACTCCTTTTTACAGGGCACACTTGCTGAAAGAGACAGCTCACACTTTGATGTCATCTGGCTACATTTGAGCCAGTAACCCAGAGCCCTTTAGAACTGGCTAAGAAAAACAAACATCTAGGGCATGATTCATCTAACCTATTTCAGACAGCTACTTCAGGAGATGAATCACGTTCCTGAGAACATTTGTGCTCTCCACTGAATACAGAGAGGGATTAAACAACTAAACCATGGGAACATTATTATGCTATGGGTTACTGAGTTTGGTCTGATGAATCCTGATCTTAGCACCCTGATTTTAGACATGAAAATAACAGTTTTATTATTATTATTTCTATTGTTGTTATTGTTAGTTTTGTTATTATTACTATCATCATCCTCATCATTACTATTATTGTTTTTACTGAATTTATATTTAAGGCAAGGGATTANTATATATAATAAATATTATTTCTATCTTTATCTTTTACAATATTTTATTATTGAGCCCTCTTTGACAGAGCGATTTACAAACAATGCTATTCCATAATTTTTAATTGTATTTAAATATAAATATATTAATTTTTTGCATTCAACATAACTTTGNGAAGCTGGAACCTCCTTATGTTTCATCTGTTTGGCTGCCTCAATTTGATATAATCTCCACAGCATCAGGAATAAATTTACAAGTGCAGTTTTTTAGCCACCAATATCTTGTATGTTTGATCACGACAAACAGTTTAGGTCTGATGAATCCTTTCCATAGTACACTTTATTAGATGTTTTTATGCTTATCTAATATGAGTTTATAACAAGCCACTTTTACCATTTACTTATATGTAATCAGGTAACTTGCATATAAATTTTTAATCAAGCAATATTTCAGCAATTTCTATGTCAGTTTTCAGAGAGCTGATCCATTATGTAGTAGTACCAAGTAGAGATCTGACTTTTCAGGTTTTTTGATATGTCCTTTCAATGCATTTAATGTCATTTCACACAAAACCATAGAGGATGAATCCCAGAAATCTAAAGCAGCACGGTTACAATCATAGTTTTTTGAAAAGGACTTAAACTCATAATAGTCAACCTGTAAGTCACATCACAGCTGCAGTGGGTATGTCACATCTCAGAACTGGGGGTGCATTTATGGAGAGTGTTTCAACAGGGTTCAAAAATAGATACATACTATGTCATTATTCCAGTATTGTTACCAGCATAATTTTCAAATATATGTCAACAGGAAAGTGGTGAGCTACTTTCTTCTGCCTCTTCAACTACCTTATGGGATGTGTCTCTCTCCTTAGCAATATTATATGTTGATGATTTGCTTTAAAATTTGTGGACCAGAAAGATTACTCCTTTTTACAGGGCACACTTGCTGAAAGAGACAGCTCACACTTTGATGTCATCTGGCTACATTTGAGCCAGTAACCCAGAGCCCTTTAGAACTGGCTAAGAAAAACAAACATCTAGGGCATGATTCATCTAACCTATTTCAGACAGCTACTTCAGGAGATGAATCACGTTCCTGAGAACATTTGTGCTCTCCACTGAATACAGAGAGGGATTAAACAACTAAACCATGGGAACATTATTATGCTATGGGTTACTGAGTTTGGTCTGATGAATCCTGATCTTAGCACCCTGATTTTAGACATGAAAATAACAGTTTTATTATTATTATTTCTATTGTTGTTATTGTTAGTTTTGTTATTATTACTATCATCATCCTCATCATTACTATTATTGTTTTTACTGAATTTATATTTAAGGCAAGGGATTACTTAAAATACAGATGCTCAGAATTGTCATCTCAAATCATTGATGTATTATTGATATTCATATATTTATCTGCCTAGAAAAACTGAAATGAGGTATCATTCACAAACTGTGTTGTTTAGCAAAATCAAATATCTCATGGTATGCTGAAGTCACAATGTTCTAGCACCCATCCTAGTTTCACTTTTTTATATGTTTGGTTCTGGGTTTTTTGATGCAACTTAGAAGGAGAATTTGGAGGCAACTCAGCTTTTGTCAAGTTTCAGTGTAATTTCTAAGCTGAGTGCATAAATTTCAGTAAGGTTTTTTTTGGTGTAGTATATGTTTAAAGTAAAATCTAGGTAAAATCAACAGTAGGGGACAATTTGCAAAACTGTGAATTTTCTATTAAATATATATAATAAATATTATTTCTATCTTTATCTTTTACAATATTTTATTATTGAGCCCTCTTTGACAGAGCGATTTACAAACAATGCTATTCCATAATTTTTAATTGTATTT
>VXBI01003376.1:1029217-1067084 GCA_013397375.1 Toxostoma redivivum
GCTTTCTCACATAGTGCTCCCATGAACTATGTGGCTTCACTCTCAAAGGAGAAGAAAATAAAGTCTGAAGTTCTGCAGGAGCCAGAGCTACACAAACTGTGGTGCTGCTTTATGAAATTGTTATGAAATGGCTTCTGCTGAAGGTAATCATGACACTAAGTTTGGTGTTAGACATTTCACTTAGTACTCTCCTGCAGTCTTCAAGAAAAAGATAAGTGAGAGTGGAGGAAAAATGTTCTACATGAAAGATGTGTGTTGAGAGAATAAACTTTCTCATCTAGTGTTCTGATTCTGTGAACACAGACATCGTGTTTTGGTTTTTTCTTTAGAGGGAATTTCACTATTTTCCTGTTTAGGTGCATATTTTCTAGGGTAGTAAAACAAGCATAAGCATTTGGGCTGTGTTAGTGCTTGTCACAAACCTTCAGTTTTATGAGAGGATCTGGCAGCAAACAGGAGCACTATGAATTAATCTAAGGTGTATTCTCTACTTCTTTTCAGCCATCTCTCTCAACCTAAGGCAAACAGATGGCTGAGGATTTCTCTGAAAGATTAAGTGCTTCAATATGAACATCTCTCAGGATGTAATTTACATGCTACTTGAAGCCTGGCTTTTTTTCTATTGCTTTTTTTTCTTCCCAAAAATATTAAAGCATAAAGCAACAAAAGCTGTAAGACATAACAATAACATTTACATCACACGCTACTTGTTCCTACTGTGAAATTAAGTTTATTTACTCATTATACAGGCACTCATTATAGTTCCTCTTAGTATATTTTTTTATCAATTCAAAGAAATAATATAATATTATGATTCCTTAATTTTTAATGCACCTAAGTATGTTTATATGGGTTATAAAAGCCTCAGGGGAAGCCATAGGCTTTTGATAGATTATGTTCTTCATGGCTACTTGCCAGCTGATTAGAGTTGCTGATTCCAGCAATAATGTAAGTTCTTGACTACCATGATCCTGTATTTTTCTCAGTATAGCTACAGCTACAAGGGGTGACAGAAGTTGCATAGTCTCTCCTGCAGCATTACCAGAGAGCAGCCTTCCCTCCTAAAACACAGACAGAGAGAATGGAGGCTGGTTGTTTGTTTTTTTTTTTTTTTTTGAAAAAGGAATGCTGAGATATTCCCATTCCTTTTCTAGAGGATAGATTTGATTGATAAGGTGCTATTTTTTTTTTTTTGATAGTGCAAAAGCCTTTCCAAAGATTGATTTGCTCTTACAAATTTAATTCTTTGAATCTGCCTAATCTAAAAATTGGCTTGGTATGCCAATTTTGTTAGCATAAATCAGCATTTAAATGACTAAAATACGTATGATTTAAAACCTTTGAAATTCCTGAGATGGGATGTCCAATAAGAACTCAGAATCACAGAACTTGTCTATACTCAGTAATGCTGTTCACTCAGTAATGCTTGTGACAAGTTTACCTGCCATGCTGTATTGGCTTTTGTCTTTCCTTCACTAAAACATTTATTCTTTCCTGGAGAAATTAACTGCAAAACGCAAGTGTTTACTTAGGATCTTCCTGGGTGGCTGGACTTAGCACAGAAAAGCTATCATGAGATAACATTTCACAGTTAGGGTATTCAACAAACTTTCAGCAACATTCTCTTATTTAAACAGTCCATGTTTCTTCCACTTAGGAATAAAAAAAAAAAATCAGGGATAATCTGTCTACATTGAAAAGTGGAAAATATTCTGCAGATTGTTCTGATTTATGTGCTAGTAAAATGTTTGACTTATCAAGATTGTGTTGTTGACATGTGCAACATGTGCAACATGTGCAGCCTGTGATCCACTATAACCACAAATCTTGGTCTGCTGCCTGCCTGGTCATTCTTCACCCAGTCTTTCATTAACTGGATGGGCTTGCTCAAATAAGTAAACTGCGTTATTTACCTACAGAATTCCATAACTAGCAAGACTTTTTTTTAACATTGCCATGTAATAAATTTAGACTTCAATATCTTCAATATTTTCCTGCAGAATATTCATAGTCTCCCGCAGAACCAAAGTAACCTAAATTATAATAAGAAAACAATAAGACAACAAGTCTTTTTCCATAATCTCAAGACACACTCCCATGCAGTATAGCTTGGTATGTTTTTTCATTATTTGCCAATGAATTACATATTACTGTTCTGCAGCCATGGCTATCTGTCTAGTTTTACATTCAACTGTAGCACCTTTATTTGTGCTGCTTTCCTTCCTACGTTATGAGCTTTAATGGACTCAAAATAGAACATCTACTTCTTCCCCCAAGCTGCAAGGCCTACAACTGCTAGAGAAGACATTTACACCAGTCTGATATGTACCAGATTCTATTTGTTCTTATTTCATTATTTCCCAGGTCATTAAAGTACTTTGATTATCACTCCAGTGTTTTACTGATTAGCAAAAAGAAGATTCAAGAACTAGAATAATAGGAAATCAGGTAAAAATTGGTGTGACTTGCTGAATTTTAATTTACTGAGTTAAGTTGAATGTAGACAAATTCAGAGGTGCTCAAGAGCTCTGATTGTTCAGCCATCTAAATTTTCTAAGTAGGCAGATTGAAGCTGAGGCTTTTGCATGTGGAAAAGATTTTCCTCAGAGAGTTGTTAGTGGAAAAAAAAAAAAAAAAAAAAGGTTTGCTTCTAGTTTCATTTACACCAGTACTTTAGTGAAGTAAAAAGAGAAAAGCATATCAAGCACCACCAAATTCCCTTTTGTCTTGTACATCTGCTAGTGTGATTCTATTGAAAATAATGGTAAAATAACATAATGAAGGTCAGTGTTTTCTAAAAATCATTTATTGGTGATCTGGATTTCCATTTTGAATGGATTTTTTTATTTTTCATAAACAACATACATTTTTAATAAATATATATTCTTCTTCATAGGTACAGATGATGGTACTTAGATGGTTTTGGAAAAGGGGTGAGAGATCTCATGGGGTGGAGAACCTGCAGACAAAATGTTGCTTTGTCATTAATTGTGATAATCATGTCTTCCCAAATGCTCACGATGCTTTTAGCTTGTGAAAATTCAGCTGAGAATTTAACTTTCCTGTTGAAGCAGGGTAGCTTTTAGTAAGGAGACTATTCTCCCTGTTCTTTGGCTATGGTAAGCCCAAATGATGCATTCAACTTTGATTCTAAGCCATTATTGTCAAAACAATGTAGTTTGGAAATTAACAATCAGGTGACAATATCTTGCTACAGTAATTCCTTCAGGCTTCTCTTGGCTGCCTCAACTTCATCCTATCTGAAAAATGATGTATCATCACCTTGGCAAAGATCTCAGATGCTGTGTTCCCAAGAATGAATGTAGCATTTGCATTCATTTTGCCTGTTGCTCTTGGTTTGCTTTTTTAAATTTTAAATCTTTTTATTTACTTCTGATAGCTCCATTCCTTCTCCTCCATCATAAGCAGTAATGAATGTATTCATATCTTCTTTTCCATAAACAAAGAAGTGTGTATCAACATTATCAGTGCATAAATGGTTCAAAGGTGCTGAAATTCATGCCAGATGCTTCAGTGACTCACTACCAAATGGTGAAATGTCTGAAAGCTTAACAAGATATTCATTTTTCTGCTGGAAATGTTTTTTTACAAAGGCCTTTTTCTGTTAAGAGACATCATTGATCACAGTTTCTCAATATGCAGAATAAACGAGCTGAGTACTCTGCATACAAAACAGCAATTTTGTTCTGTTGCTGGTATTAAACCATGATTTTTTAACAGCCAATTTTTGAGAGAAATTTGAATAAGATACCTTTCAGAAAAAGATTTATAAGAAAATGGTGTTAACATGGTATTTGTTGGGGATTTTTTCAGCTTTAAAAGTAAATGTTAGTTTGGACTTTGATTTTTTTTCTATTCATTACAGTTTGATTAAAACAAAATCAGTTGTTGTTAGGAAAGAGAAAAGGATGCGAAAGTTGTTGTATAGTAAGTCAAAAGACATTTAGGCATCACTAAGTCTGATTGGAGATTTGGTCAGTGCTGCAGACTCATACCTGAGCCTCTTCTGACTCATTTTTATTTCACTTTCTACAAGATGGTGATTTATTTCAACCAAATCAATTCAGCAAATAGAAAAGAATTGTGAACTGTAAAATTAATAACCATTCTTATCCCTGTCTCATCTGGTTTTCCCTCTGGTATGTGAAGCACACTCATATTTTGAATGGACTTATGTCCTGAGACACCACATTGAATATCACATTGAAGATTATTTTTATTATCAAACACTCTGTCCCTTTAGTGCCCCTTAGGACACTTGGATAGCTGAGGCTGACTTCTGCTTACTTGATCACTAGTGGTGAGCTGCATGCTGACTTGATTTCAATGCATTTTAATTTTCATTATTTTTTGACATGTGAAACTGATCACTAAGGCAAAAAATGCAGTGAGTTGAGAACATAGCGATTTTCTTTTCAATAACTGATGAAATTAACTGCCATAAGGACATTGACATTTTCTCTTTAACATGTGGATACCCACAGAAGTTACTGTACATTCTACAAAAGAACTTATAATTTATAATTTTTAATCCATTTATTCTGCAGATAATATTTTCAGTTCACATGCTAAAAGGAGGAAGCAGAGTGGGTAGAATCCCATTTTTAAACAGTACCACTTAGCTTTCAGGCATTACCACAATGATCCATTATTTGGAATATAAATGTTATGTGGATCAAACAAAAGTTTTCCATGTATTGGCATTTTTTCTTGTAAAATTTAATGAAAATGTAATCCTGTGAACTAACAGCTTGATATAAAAGTCATTAAAAGAGATGGAAACATATCCATTCATTTAACAAGTCTTTAGAGCAAGCATTTAAGAAGCTTTTAATGCTTTTTGCTCCAGCCTGATGAGTATTATCTTCGTTATACAGATGATATTGTGAAGCCATGGAAAAGTTAAATGTTCACTCCAGGGCCACAAAAATGAGACACTTGGAAACCCAAAAACTTAAATATTAATAGTTCTCTGTCTGTATTTCATATTTAAGTTAGTTTTATCTAAATTAATTAATTGTTAAGGGTATTTTTTTTTAAAAGGCAATATATATTAAAATATTTCTTGATCTTTATATCATAAAATTACCTTTTATTTATAAATAAATGTTTTTATTTATAAAACACTTTTCATTTACAACAAAGAATCTATGTGGTACTAGAGAGACTGTATTCAAAAATTGTTAGATAACATTATGCATCAAATCAAATAAGAAGCCTGTGTAGGAAATATTCATATATTGATAAAAAATATTGTGTTTACAGTGGTCCTTTCTAATAACCAAAATAATATTTTCTTAGTTTTTTTCTTAGTTCTCTCTGAGATACTGTTGGAGATAATAGGAACATTTTCAGTGGTATTTTTACTGGATTGCTTAGGCTTATGGTTAAACCAGAGAGGAATGCAAATAACATTATATCTACAGAAAAAATAGTATCCAAAGTTAACCATACAAAGTGCTCTAAGAAGAGAGGAGAAAGGAAATATGGAAGCCAAGCCAAGAGACAAAAAAAAAGAATTGTTCAAAACTGATTAAAAACAACACAGGAAGATTAGAAATCATGAGCCAGTGACTACTTAGCAAGGGGTCATCTATGCAACAAGTTGTAATGGACTTCAATGAAAATTACACATGAACTTACACAGCAATTAAATGCACAAATTATTTATGTGCTTCTTAAAATGTTTAAATGTTCAGTGCAGTATTAGCTATAAATGCAATGCCATTAAATCTTGAATAAGTTGATACTGGAGTTTTGGAAGAAAAGATCCCTTCTCCCGTGTGCTGCAGCACAGCTTACATTGTGGGGCTTTCATTCAATGTAATGTGAACATGAACACACCTGGGGCACTTCCTTAAAGCAAGGGAGGAAGAAGAGGCCTCTTCCCATTCCTCATAATTGCTCAAGCAAAGCCTCCATTGGCAGAGGCATTGTGGTATCTAAGGAAGGAGGAAGGTCAGGCCTTATCATATGAAGTTGACCTCAGGGGGCCAGAATACTAATCTTGGCAGTCACAGAAATAAAGAATCATTGAATGGTTTGGGTTGGGAGTGACTTTAAGATCATCTAGTTCCAACTCCCTTTCCATGGGCAGGGACACTTTCCACTAAACCCAATTGCTCCAAGTATCATCCAACTGGACTTTGAACACTTCCAGGGATGGGACATTCACAATTTTGGCAGAAAAGTTCTCTTGTTTCTTTTTCCAGAAAAAAGAAACAAAACAAAAAAAACCACATCATGCAGTTTACAGTGACTGTTTAAACACACTTTAAAGCCTTGACCTAGCAAACATTTGGAAAGAAGTTCACTCTCAAGGCTGAAGGTATGTCCCATGTGAACATGGAATATGGAAGGACTGAAATATGATCTTGAGAATTGTCCATGAAGATGAACCAGATGAAAATACAAATGCTTTAAGAGAAACTGTAGAAACATTGGAAAGGAAGGGAGGAGGTTAAAAAAAGTGGCAGATATTAATCACTCTCAAGAAAATTTGAAGTAGTTTGAGACATATGCTTGGTTTTATTTTGCAACAATTAAAGCTTTAATCTCAAGCTAACCATGGGATATGTCAAGGTAGATTGCCACAGCTACAGTCAAGGTAATATCTGTGGAATTTAGAAGTCAGTTTATAAGGATGCTTGTAAGTCAAGAGAAATTGATTTTAGAATGGGTGGTACTCACACTGCATATCTATGTAGCTATACACTAGGTCATTTCTGACACTGCCCTCCTGACTTCCAGCATCTGTAGGGAAAATCCAGCTTCTCTGTAAATTGTATTGGTTTAAAAAGATCAAAATAGAATCTGTTAAATTTTTCACTCCATTTAGGTGCCCAAGAAAATATATTTGACTTTTTCAAAAATCACATACTGTAGAGCTGAGCTTTCAAAAGGAGGTCCAGAAAGTCCCAAGGATCTCAGATAGAAGCATAAATCAATATAATTAGTATAATTTAACTAAACTACTGCCACCAATTTATGTTCAGAATCCCTTTGTCAGTGCCTTGACAAGAAACAGCCAAAAACTCATTGCCAAAGAACTGTCTGAAGAGGAATGAGATGGCAAAAAATTCTCCACTCAGTTTACTTATGTCCTTCACCGTCTTCATACAGTACAATGTGTTCACATTACAAAAATGTAAAAGAACGTATATTCCTGGATTAATTAATACAGAAAAAAAAATATTTTCACAATTGCTTTCCACTGAACTTTAAATCTAAATGCCAGGTTATATTTTGAAGACTTTCCATCCTAAGTAAAAGCTTCTTCAAAGTCCAGAGGATTTTGTAAAGCAGAAAAACTGGGTTTAAAATCTGAGGTCTGATCCAACAGCTGAACAGTTCTTAAATGTATCTGATTAAATCGTGGTTTATTTTTGCTGCTAGTAATTGTTCAAATTTTCTATTCAATTTCTGTAATAGAAAGAAGGGGTCCTGGGTCCAGAGAGTAGAAATTGGGATGGTTGTAGATCTCTAACACTCATCCCAAGTCAGTATTTGCAAACAAACTGAATTTGTATTATCATATTATTATGCATTTGTGTCATGATTGTTGGAGGGTTCTTTTTATGTGTGTGTGTGGTGTTTCTGTGGGGTTTTTGGTGATGGTGGTGAAGCAGGGAAGGTTGGTGGGTTTTTTGTTTGTTTGGGAGCTTTTTTGTGGTTTCATTTTTAGGTTTTTTTTCCTCAGGATGTTTTTTAATTCTACCCTTTTTACCCATCTGTATTTTTAACCATATTTTCTTTCTCTGTCATCACTTATATTTATTGCTACTGTCATCCCAAAGATAGTTTACATTTCTGCACTAAGAATTATCAGCAGAAAATTAACAGCTAATACTTCTTGAAGAGGGATAAGATATGTCCCTGAGGACTGAGACATTTTTTTATTTGTTCACCTGCACCTTAACTCTAGAAGCAGTAGTTTTGTTTAACATTGCTTGATAGAGTCCTGTACAAACCATGAGCAAAGCTCAGACCGTGGCCCCAGAGCTTTCCTTGTAGTCACTCAGTACAGCAGCTCACAAGCCCTGCTTTACAGACAGAGGGTGATGGATGGCTGGGAGCAGGACTGACCCATGGCATTGATTCCTGAGCGTCCCTGCTACACAAACAGCAAAATAAGGAAAGTGTTATTAAACTGATTGGCTGCTTTTTCTTATTTTCTATTTGAGCTGCTATCCCAAAAGACTGGCTGGCTGTCATTTAAAACTGACATTTGATTTTCTGTTGAAGTGAATCGAGACACTCTCTGATAAATTCTCAGATAATGAATATAATACAAAATTTCATATGAGTTTTGCAGAAACATTCCTGGGCTACAAAAGGTTCTGATCATTTTTGTCATGCTGCATACTTAGCTGTTCTTCTTTCCCTTGTCCTGTATACACAGTTCTTCACTATATCTAGTAACTCACTTTGGAGTTACAGGAATTCTCCTATTATGAATGTCATATTAATCTTGGACCTGTTTTGAAAATGTTCTCCATCACCATCCTTACAAGGCTTGTGTACAGAGATTTTTTGCAGTGGATGTATTCAGCATGGAAGAAGGCAATCTCCTTGCCTCACTATTGTATCTGTTCTCTTTAGCAATTTAATTCTGGGTATCATGAGTGAGGAGCCTCCTGTGCAGTGACTGTACTACACTGTGTTGGCCAGGTTATCTGTGAATTTTAAAAATGGGCTTCAGTATTTTCCCATGAACCAAGAGTAGCAAAATACTATGGTTTGACTATATCAGAGATATACAAAAGAGCAACATAAATCATTTAATATAAAAAGCCCAATGGTGACAACAAACAAGCACAGATGTGAAGAGGAAAATAATTTTCCCCTCAAAAAATCCCCACCAAAAAACACACACACACACAAAAGACCCTACCTGATAATCTTTATGATGTAAATACATAGATATTCTTTGATTATAATACATTGGCAGGACTGGATATGGTAGTCTTCCTACCTGAAACTTGAAATTCAAAAGATACGAAAAGACATGATGAATTTTTTTGAACTTCAGAGCTTCTAAGCCCTGAGCTATATTTTTTTTCCTCATTTTTTGTAAGAAAACTCACTGAAGTTGAGAATAGAGATCAAAAGATATGTTCCTTTCCTCTTCAGTCTGGTCAGCATTTCTCTCTGCGTTCGTGAATAAAATAAAAAGTTACTTTATCAATTTGTTTTCCTATTTATCTTTCTGATGCCTTATGGTAAAAATTCCCTACAGGTATAGTGTGATGGCCAGTGCATTCTGCCCTGAAAGCACTCTAAATAGCCTGGAAAGAGTGAGGGAGCCTGGGGAGTGGAATATCATGCATGACAAGCCCAGCAGCTGGTCATAGCTGTACTGGGCAGAAGCAGGGCTGCTCAGGGAGATCTGTCTCATGCCATCCATTCTAACAAACAAAATCATGTGTCTCAGATATCAAAAAAGTTTGGGAAACATTGCCTGTACTGCTTGGATTAATTAATAAGTTCTACTAACGTATTAAAACATATAACTAAGTTTTTGTGTGTTTTTTGTTTTTTTTTTTTTTTTTTTTTTGTGTGTAGCAAAGGATGTCTTCTTCTTTAAATGCTAGTTCAGTTTGTTATTTTTTTGTTACTCTTGTGGGAATGTCTGAGCATGCAAATCTTTCAGATATCACATAGAAAACTTGTGTCTTTTTAGAAAGTCTTCCTGACCTCTTCTTATCCAGAATTGGAAGATTTGGGTCAGCAATTCTTGACATCTGCATTCAGGTTCTAGTCCTCAGGGATCTGAAGACTTTTGAATAATTGAATTCCTACTCTGTCTCCTCCAGTGGGAAACTACTGGGAAGAAAACATTTCTGATTAAATACAAATTGGAAAGAAAAGACAACAATTGAACGATAGACTTTCAGTTAAAAAAATCCAGTCAGGCCTTTGTCACCCCCACAATAATCTTGAGACTCTGCAGTTCCAAATTATCTTATCTTATTTACAAAATTAAACTAAGGATTCACTGGTATGAACACATATATCTTCCTGTGAATACTTACACCATTGCAGAAAATCAGGAGTATCTGGTGCAAGTAAAGGGATATTTCTTCAAAATAATGTAATTTAAAATATTTTAAACAGAATTTCAAAGTGTATCATTCTCAAAATGTGCTAAGTGCAAAAGGTTGATTATGAATGACCATATGAATAAAGCTAAGTAAGAACTTAAAAACTGCTTCTAAAATACATTAGAAAGCCCAAAAGCTGTAGTACCTCAATCTAAAACACAGAGAGTTTAAAAAAATCTTAATCCTAATTAGAGCTGATCATAATTTATATAAGATAATATTTGGTTTGCATCTCGCTTTTTATTAATTTATTATTTTTTCTGATTCCTGAATCAGTCACCAAAAAAAATCTTTAATTGTCCATGAAAATGCTCTGGGTCCAATAGTTCCAAAGTTCAGTAAGTTTTTAAGAACACAGGTTTACACATTAAACCATCAGCTAAGGCATTAAATATACCATATCATAAATAATCATTCACAATCTTTAAGAGTATTTTTAATGGGAACAGCAATCACAATTTCCCATAGTTGGAGGACAAACCAGATGAAGACTGGTAACAATACCAGGATTTTTTCTTTGTGCTCTTATGCTCTGATGTCTGTTTTGTCATGTAGATTAAAATTACTGAAAACAAAATCTCAAATCAAGACATTTAGGAGCATAGAAGGAAGAGCTGAAAATCCTAAAGCTCATTTATTTTCTTAGTTATGCAAGTCTCATTTTCTGTGAAGCACTTATATTCTACTGATGGGCAATTTAGAAATTTCTTAGATCATTTCTCGTCACTAATTGGAAGCATTTAATTTATTTGGGCAGATAAGAAATGTGAATGTGGGAACTGCATACTTTTAAGACAGTCAAGAGCTAAGACAAAGAAGAGGGAGAAAAAAGAGACCTATATTTCCCCATGCCAGCCTGAGACTTTGGTCTGTCAATAAATCTCTTTGTTTTAATTTGTTTTAAATCAGGAATAATTATATTTCTGTAATCTGGAAGGACTCTGAGATTCTAAATTTAGTGGTGCTTATAAAGCCTTTGAGAGACTTCACTGGTAGATGTTCTAAATTAGTACTATGTACTTACAAATATCCTCTAATTTTTTTAAAGGTTGATAATTCCTGGCAGTATTAACTCAATATTTCCAAGGGAGAAATGACTAATTAATTTTCTAATATTGTAGAAGCACACTAATGTTAATAAATCCTAATTAGCACAAATTATTTAATGCTAAAGTTTTGCAATGTTGTATATCGATGTATTTGTCATAGCATTTGTCATATGAATATCTAATTCAAGTTTTAAAAGGATTATATATCAAATAAGGCATAATATGGGAAGTATGGAAATTTGACTCTACTGTTCATGGAAATATAGAAACCAGGTGGCAGATGGTATTTTCTCTTTTTCTTCCCATCACAACTCCCAGATGTTGCTTCCAGGGGAAAAAAAAAAAAACAAAAAACAAAAACAAAAAGACAAAAAAAACCTCAAACCAACAAAAACAAATATATAAATGCCAAAACAAACAAACAAACAAAAGACTAAAATAACAAACCAAAAAAAGAAAATAAAAATAAAATAAAATAAAACCAAAACAACAACAACAACAAAAACCAAACAAAAAAAAAACAAAACCAAAAAAAAAGCACTATAGTTATAGCCCAAACCTGAACAGTAAAGCAACTTCACCATTCTGAATACCTCCTGCAGCAATGATTGAACAGTTCCTGCCACATGTGGTTTACTGCAAACTCACTTTTCCTCCTTATATAGACTCTACAAATCAACTTTGTTTTGTAGCCTTTTCATCTCCTCACAGTATCTCATTTCTTTTTTTATTTTTCTACTGACTGGTACCCTCTCCTAAATAAAATCCTGCACAGCTATATTAGGCTTGCAAATGGAGAGATTTAGGAAAGATGAACAGAAATATCTGAATTTGTGTGGTATGGCAGCACCTCCTCAGATGAGGTGTAAAAACATGGGAGAGAAAGGGAAACCACAGATTTGGAACAAAGAGAGGGAGCCCAGACTTCTCACAAGCAGTCTCATCAAAGAGGTGATGAGGTCCTCTAACCTTGAAACCTGAAGTTTGTTTCTGAAAGGCATTGTCTGGGAGTAGGGTGAACCTAGGTAATTATCTTGGCTTCTACAGCTGATAGTAAACTCCAAGAAATCATAAATATCATCTAAACCAAGATACTGGATACTAGAATTAAAAGATGGCATATTTTCTTCTATTATACTTTCTTCTGTAACAACCTGTGCAGCTGGGCAAGGGCAATAAAGAAGTTGACATAACTTTGCTAAAATAAAAACTCTTATTTTCATTTTAAGCTTGACTAGTATATAAAGGAAATTGCAAACTTATATTGTTCCTATATCTCCTAAAGAAAAATATCTAAATAATTGTATGTTAGCAAATAAGTCATTGCAATGTCTAAATTAAAGCAGTTCTAAAATCTCAGGTCTCGTGTATTTCTAATCCATCTGTAGAAGTCAGGCTGGTGCCTGACCCCCATAGTGTGTGAAGCCTACTCCTTTATTTATGAGTGGTTCTGCCAAAAACAGATAGTGAAAGGACAACCTGTGACTTGAGGAGAGCACATTTGCTTTTCAGAGTAACGAATTACTGGCAGTGGTTTCAGAAGAGAGCAGCAGTGTCCACAGAGTCCTCTCCAAGATAGTTGAAAAATACCTCCTGAGTTTATAGAAATTTCATTCTCTGGTTAATGATCTGCATGCAAACCAGTTTCTTTGGCACTTGTGTACCTAGAGGTTATTCTGAACAATTATGTACTGAAAAAAAATGAAATTACCATCACAATTAGCAAGAAAAGGCCATTTGACTTCCACATAGTAGGCTTCTGCTAATTTATTTTTAAATGTCAACTGTATCTTGTTTCTAAAGAATTATGCTATTCAATAAATAAATTATCTCCATTTCAGTCTCATCTAATTAATAAAATGAAATCCTCACAGAGAAGGAACAGAAAAATACCCATCTGATAATGGGCTTTCCTCTTCCTATAGAAGACAAAAACGTCATATTTGACTCCAGGTGTTTTATCTGCAGAAAGGACAATAAAAACTGCCTATAAGTTATTTGTCAGATTATGTGAAAATGGTGTCGATTTTCCAAAAAAAACCCTTTGTTTTCATGTGACATAAATAATAAAAGAAATAATTCTCTGAAAATCTTTCACAAAATTTCAGAACCTTTTAATACTCTAATACTAGTTTGGTGCAAAAACAGGTCAAATGTGGTTTTTTCATTTTAATCAGTGTTGTCTATTTTTATTTCATCTTGATTCTCATGCTTTCAATATTTAATTTTTAGTTCCATACCTCGGGATAAATTTGTTGGATCAAATTCTTAGCTTGTTCATGGGAACTAAGGTTTTAAATAAGATATTGTATGTAAGGAGATTCATAATTCTATTAGTTCTCAATATTTTATCTAGTCTTTTGCCCTTCAAGTTGTGGAGAAAACCTAAGATCATCATTCTTACACATTGATATCAGATGGGAAATAAAAATAATTCAATCTAGAAGATGTCTTAAAATTAATGAGTTCATGAGTTCTCTTAGGGCTTTTTTTTTTTAGTTTTTTTTTAAAAGAATCTCATGACTTATTGTGCCTGGATCGTGATTTTTGAGTGTCTGGCTTTTGAGTGTCTGAAAGCACATTTAAGTATAGAATATTCATTAATTTTCTTCAATTTTCTTTCTAAAACGTAGCTGTCAAGATATTTGTGTCTATATATTCAGGTTCCCACTTAACTATCTGAACCCTTTTCAGAAAAACAGTTAACATTTTACTTAGCACAATGCTATAACTTAATTGTTCTAAATATTTTGAGTTTTATTATTATTATTATTATTATTACTATTATTATTATTATTATTATGCTTTTCTTAAAATCTTAATTAAACCTCTGCTAAGGCATTTTGTACTTCAGTATCTTATTATTGCTGAAACTATCGAGTGAAGTATATGGAAACACCTAGGATGTGTTTAAAAGTGAAAAGTATATAGGTATGCTAGGCTGGTAAGCAAGAGGAAGAACTGCTTATGAGCACTGATAAAAATTTGTAGAGAAAAAAAGTGTAGTATTAATATCATTTAGAGGATAGCACAGTTTAGACAGACAAAACAGAATCACTTTTTTAAATTCACATTTTATTATCTGATCAGCAAGTATTCATCTTAATTGTAAAATGATAAAAATGCCCAAGGGGAAATAAACAATCTTACTGCTGAACTAAAGCTACAAATTCAGCCAAGCATAGTGGGGAGTGAGATTCATCTACCTCTTCCTCTGCATGTGACAGGGCTTTCTAATCTCTATAATCTTTCTCTGTTTATTAAAATAATATTTGATTTTGAAACTCTTCCTTTCAATGCTGGCAGTATAAGTATCCTATTCTTTATTCTAGCAGAGGAAATGGAGTTTGTCCCTTACTCTGACCACAGAGACACAGCCTGAATTGATCTCATAGATAACCTACCCAACACACCAGCCAGGTGCAGTAGAATCAATCATGCAGTTCAACAAGGGGAAGGGCAAAGCTCTGCTCTTGGGGAGGAACAACCACGTCAGGCACTTGCTGGGGCCAATCACAGGGGACATAGCTGTGGAGAAAATGAATCTGGGGGTCCTGGTGGGCATCTAGTTGAACATAAACCAGCATATACCCTTGTAGAGAAAGTGTCTAATGAACCACTGCCCCCAGGTTGAGGGGGGCTGATCCTTCCCCTTTATTCATTGCTAGTGAGGTCACAGCTGGAGTCTGTGCCCAGTTCTGGGCTCCCCAGTACTGGAGACACAGGGACATATTGGACAGAGTTCAGTGAAGAGTCACAAATATGTTCAAGAGCATTACTTCTATGAAAAAAGCTGAGTCAGCTGGAACTGTTCAGAAAAAAAAGGCTCAGGGGGATCTTACTAATGTATAGAAATGCCTGCAGGGAGAGTACAAAGAAGATGGAGTCAGACTCCTTTCCCTGGTGCCCAGGGACAAACAGAGATGCTGAAGGCTCCATCTAAACATCAGGAAACAATTTTTCACTGTAAGGGAGACCAAAGACTGGAAGAAGCTGCCTTGAGTTGTGAAGTTACTACCTGGAGATGTTTATGAACTGATATGATCCTGGTCAGCTCTACCTGACCTTGCAACAGCAGAGACTGGACTAAATGATGCCAGAGGTCACTTCTAACCTTATCAAACAGTGCTTCTGTGAATTACTATTTATTGTTACAACTTTTCTAAAATTCATTTTTTGACTGAGTCTTGGTTTGGGAATTATATTCCGCTGAATTTGAACAGAACTTATATGATGAAAATCAAACTTCTATGCCTCAGCATCTAAAGTAAGATTGAAATAACATTAAAATGTTTTTAAAGTTGGCTTTGATTACAGTTAGGTCAAATTCTATGTGAGTAAAACAAATACCTGGCAATTTTTTTTTTTTTTTCAAAATGCTGATTTCTTTAATAGTTGTCTGCAGTCCCTCCATTCACATGCCTTTTGAAAACAGATCACTTATTATTAGAATGCTTAGATGCATGATCAAAGGTAATTTTTTGTTACTTTGTCTTAAAAATAAATATCAGTGCCCAGTATCTCTAATGTTCTGTTGATTTATGGTCCTCGGAAGAATTTTTCTGTCTTGCCAATAATTCATTCCTAGTATGTATTTTAGGGGAAAGTGTTTTAAAACAACCTTGTAGATTAAAAGCATCAATTAAATAAAGTAAATGTGCTATAATTACAACAGAGATAAATGTATAGGTCTCAGAAAAGATTAACTTAAAAGCTAACTGTGAACACTTAAATGTCAGTTTAATTATTAATGCAAAATGTACTGTTTGTCACAGATGATTAAATATACCTCCTAGATAGTAGTTATTCCTGTGCAAATTGGAAGGTGCTGCATATCTTGCTGTTTGATATCCTCCTGGTTATGTATGTAGTCTCCTCCAGTGAAAGCTTTCTCTAAAGCTGGCTGGTCAGTCTTTATGCAATTTAATGTGTGGCATACCTACTTTGAGTGTCATAGCATCAACAGTTGTTCCTGCTCAAGCAGAAATTCATGCTATGGATTTTTCCATGGAAATGTATCAACCTTTAAATGTATGTTCAGGTCAAAAACTGTTCATGTTTATGTTTCATAAGCATTAGATCTCAGCATTTGAACATAAACTTGACTTCAGGGTGCTTGTTTTTCTGATGCAAGGGCATACAATCGTATCACTTTTTTAGCCTCCATTTTACCAGGGTTTAAAGAACTGCACTCATTTAATACCAGCTCTTAAAACAGGCTTTATGATACAGCTGGTTGATTGTTTTTTACCTGTTTTACTTTGTTATTTTCTCTTGAAGCAGAATTGCCATACTTGATATAACCAGTATTGCAGATAGGAGTAAGACCTTAAGATCTTTCATAGTGACATTAAAAATTTTCTTTCTTTACTGAAAATACAAAGCCTGAAACAGTTTTAAATTGTCTTTGCTCTTTTTCAGAACGTTCTCGCATCAATGACTTCTAGTCATCCTGTAACAGATATATTTACCCATGTCCTTTTCCTCTCCTGTTTCAGACTCACCCTCTGCATTGTGGCATCAATTCCTGTTGTTTAGCCTTAAGTTCACAAGCTATTGAATTTCACTTCATTTCTATTATTACCATCCTCAAGGTCATCCAATTTTTCCTATATGGAAGAGAATTTTCAATTCTTTTCTGTACAGATGATGACTCCAATTCTTTTTAATCAGACAATCTCATTAACCCACTCTTCCACTTTGTGCCAAGGACATCAGATAGCATATTAAAAAGATTAACCTCATGACCAGTTCTCAAAAAGATCTACTTGTAAGCCTTCCCCAAGCTTGTTCTGCTCTTTTCTGTGCTTTTCTGTATTTCTTGCTTTTCAGTGCTCCACAAAGCCAAATATCTCAATCTTATACAATTTTCACCACTGTGGCACTATTTTAGATATTTCACTGATGCCCAGATACATAAGATGTACCCAGCCTCAAAGGAAAATGAGAATTCAGTCTTTTATCAGTAGAAAATGTAGGTTAATCTAGACTGGGAAACTCACTCTTTCTCATATACTTTTGCATCAATATATCAAGATAAACACCTCCTTTTTTTTTTTAAAATTTTTTTTTTAATTTTTCCAGTATGAACATTAATAGGAGCAAAAAAGGTCCTGGTATAGTAAAGTAATTTGAAAGATGAAAGGCAAACTTGGAGTGCTACCCTGCTTTCTCTCCCCTTGACAGTGAAATGTGTGGGAGACATGTAAAAAGGAATGCATGTGTAGTTTTGTATACAGAGAGGTAAAAACTAATGACCTGCAAGAAGGGTCTTCTGTTAGTAACCTAAAATATGACAACCACAATATCTTTCTATGTCCTTATACTGATGTTCATCTTCTCTTTTTTAGGTTTAAAGAAAAATATTTGATACATCCCCACCCTTTCCCCTTTCCACCTCCTTTTTTGGCCCTCTGCTCTCTAGGGGCTAGCCTGAGAAGCAAGCTGAAATCACTAGTAGTTGCATCTTAGAAAATGTAATTCTTGCCTACTGACATGTACAGGTGCTCATATAGTGTAAAAGATGTGGCCTCTGGTAATTTATGGATAAAAGAAATACCTCGTCATAGCCAGCTAAACACATGCAAAGGGTCATTCCTTTGATTCTCGTTCAATACACTTTACCCATTCTCTCCCACGTGCTTGACTGGAAAAGAAAAAGGAAAGGAAAAAGCAAGCAAGAGAAAAAACCTCAAACTTTTCTCAAAAATAATATCTTATTCTGCTGAGGTGTTAGCATTAAGTTTAGCTTAGCTCTGGCCTTTTATGAACCTTTGACTGCTTCTTACTAAAGCAATAAATCATTACCATTGCAAACTTTTATTCTGCAATATTATATACATGGAAACTAGCCTTGAAAGGCACATTGCAGACGAAAAAGAAAAGGCAACACTTTCAACCCAAAGGCAAGACATTTCAACCAGAGCCATGTAATTTGCTGGTTTTGACTTCGGCTCTTTGCATACCACATCACTTTCTTTATGCAAAGTCTCATAATATACTTTGCATCTCTTTCTGAAGACCTGGCTTTTTCCTCCCTTTTTCCCCACCTTGAATTATCAAAATTATTAAAAATCATCTTTTAACTTACCTCTCAACAATAGGAATAGTGTTGGATGTTTGTTCTTTGAATTACCATAAAGAATATGAACATATGTAGGAAGAAGTCAACTCCTATATTAGGTTTTTTAAGATGGTAATAATTATTGTTTGAGCTGTGAGTGGTGTAAAATTTATCTGCCACAATAAAATTGTTTTTTTCACTGATGCTGACATCTGTGTGCTTATGGACTTTCCTCTGACTACTTTAGACATTTGTTTGCCTGTGCATAAGCAACGGTAGCATTTAGAGAATTTTCATAAGAAACTTTGCAAAACTGTCCCTTAACCATATGCAATGCCTTAACTCTGTAGAATTAAATCAAGAAATAGTTATGTGAGTAGTTGTGCAGCAGTGAAAACTGCACGAACTCTCTACCTAATGCAGCTGTCGTGACCTCTGTCAGCAGTGAGCACTTCTGTGCCCTGCAATGGAACACAGCTCAAGGGAAA
Organism: Toxostoma redivivum; assembly: GCA_013397375.1. Lineage (NCBI taxonomy): Eukaryota > Metazoa > Chordata > Aves > Passeriformes > Mimidae > Toxostoma > Toxostoma redivivum. The sequence goes on from VXBI01003376.1 coordinate 1,047,942, forward strand.
AGCACAGAAATATCAGAGAAGGAGAAGCCCTGGCACAAGGTGACTGTAATCTCAGTAATTTCTTTAGATAATGAAAATTGCAAAGGGTTGTTTGTCCTGCACTGTAAAGGACAAGGTAAATAATTAAAGTACCTGCAAGAAAACTGTTTCTTACGGTAAAAAAAAAAAAAAAATAAAGTCCTCTTTGTGAATTTTTCCATCTGCATTTTACAGTTGTATCATTAGATTATTGAAGCTAAATACTTGTGACCATTGAGTGGAGTTTGGAAAAGACAACTTATATGTGCTTTTAAAATACTTTTTTCTCCTCCTGAGGCTCCCTGAAGACTTCATTTTCCCTCTTCCACACTAGCAGTGCTTATTATATAGCAGATTGATGTTCTTATAAAAACAGTAATGCATTTAGTGTCCTTTTTACACAGAAAGCTGTGTAACTATAGGCAATATTTCCAGTAATTACAGTGCAGTTGGAGGAAAGGTTGAAAAACATGGCAAAGCGTATACAGAAAGGGATGAAACAACAATCAAGCAGACAAAAATATCTTTTGAATACAATGAACTTTTGAGACCCAGTCACATCTATGCTCTTTTCTAAAGGGTAGAGCCCCAAAGGACTCTTTTTTAAACATTTGTTATTATTTCTCTCAGCAATGTTATGGAACTGAACCTGCTGTTCTCACAGATGACCACACAGCCCTGTAAATAGCATTACTTTTCTTGTCACTTTTAACTACAGGACAACTAACAGTAATGAGTTTGGGAACATTCTATCTCCACAGCTGAAGAAAGTAATATATTTTCTTCAGAACTTGCTAGAAAAATCTCTGAATCTTGTCTAGGAATATTCAGTGTATTTTACCACAGTTTGGGACAAACAAAACCTTTAATTTCTTGCTTCTAATAGTGTAGTAAAATTAGGAGAACTGAGCAAGAAATGGAGCCAATCCTGACTGAGATTAACTCAGGGTATAATTTTACAGAAGGCATATTGAATTGGGCAGTCACAGGTAAAAGAACTTGCCTAAAGTAGTAGGAAAGAAGCAATAAACTGCATTTACAGAAAATTTTTCCTCTATAAGAAAGCTTCCATCAAAGCTATATTACAATAAGTCATAAATATGTTCTAACTTTTGGGAAGAGAGAATGGAATCTTTTAAAAGAGTTTTTTCATTAGAAGTTAAATGTTTGAAGTAAGGAAAAGCATTTATACTAACAGCATAAGCAGTTGTTTTGGCTTGCTTCTGTTTATGCCTCTGGAAATGTCTAGCAAGCTTGCAGGCAATGGAAGGAAACAAGATTTATAATAGATATAAAAGGCAAAGTTCCACCTTCAAGCTTGAGGGCAGGAAATAGGATTGTGGCTGAGCATAAATGTGCTTCACAATTTGAGCTTCATTTCTTCTAGTGCAGTCCCATGGCATCAATGTGTTGTAATCTATGGGGGAGGTTACCTCATAACTAACTCCTGCAAATTGTGGGATTTCATTTAGGGCTGAGGTTATAAGGTTGCTGAACAGATCTCTGTGTGCTTCAGAGGGAAAAATAATAGTTTCTTCTGTACCAGAATTATCTGATGTTTTATCACCCGATAAATTATAACTCCTTCTACAGTACATGGGGATAGTCCATGGTTGCTGGGCTCTGTACAGGGCTCACAAATCATGGTCATGTTCAGACAGTGTAAGTCTACATGCAAGACTAAAGGGAGTCACTGGGATCTTTCACTGATCAATGATTTGCAGTTGTAGACTTCTATTGAATTCAAAAGCCACCTCCTGGTGTGTCTCTTCAGGGAAGATGTCAATCCAATTAACTGTTAAGAGGTTCAGCACACAAGAAATGAATGTGTTTAATCAGCCTTATTTTGCTAGCACATACAGCGTCTGTGTTTTTCTATTTTTGCCATTAATTAGGAAGCATTTAGTGATACAGGGTATGCACCATTCAAATTTGCAGCCATGTTGTCAGCATTTTTTCTGATTTTTAAGTTCAAGTGTTGAGATATATTACAAAAATAAAACTACAGATGGGTGTTTAAAGATAAATATTAATGTCTTTATAGCTCTGAATTATTTGCAAAAGTCATGTCTATCCTTAATGGATGCTTGAAATATAGAAATAACCAATTAGAAAGATATGAACTACAATACTTGTTTTTCCAAAAGTTCTTCAAAATTTAGATTAATTACATGAATATTATGCTTATTTAATTACATACTTCCTACCCTAAATAAGCAGAATGAGGAGGCAATAGAAAAAATATTGCATGTTCATGAGTCAGTGATAAAAAAAGACTAATTTTTAACAGGATAATAATTTAATTCTCTATGTTTTATAGCTTCAATGGATATATGTTAGTCAGTCTTGCTGAACTAATAATAAAAATGGAAAATTGGTATTTAGATTAAAAATATATGACACTTATAGATATTACAGTGGTTGAAGTGTGAAATTTTATTTCACGTGTTCTGATTATCAAAATTCTGAAATGTTTCAAGCAACTTTATTGCTTCATATTTTGGCAAGGAGATACCACACTTTAAATGTTAAGCTATATTCTTAACTGAGATATCTTTAGAAGAGATTATCAATGAATATTATGTTTTTAATATGCTATTTGGAACACCATGAAGAAGCAGCACTGGTCAGGAGAGATAGTCATCAGAGGAAAGAGGCCTTTGCTTTTCTGCATATATCTAAGAGAAACAATAACTTCTGTTCCTCTGCAAAAGAGACCTTATATCTGTTTTCTCCAGTTTTCTGCAGAAGTAATATAACAATTTTATCACAGCTAATCTTAAAATACTAAAGGTTATTCTAGAAGGCTGTTTCTGCCAAATGACTCCCTACTTTTCAGGAAAGAAAAACCTCCTTGCAAAATACTCTATCACAGAAGAATAGAACACCTGAGGGAACATTCTTGAGATGGAAATGAAGATGGTTACTGAGATTTTCTTTAGTTCAAATGCAAGGATAATCACTGTTCTTGTGAAGGTAAAGCAGTAGTTACCTTGGATTGAAAAGGATTTTTTTAAACCTTGAGGCAGAAAAGTAGCAGTTGCCTTTAACCTTGTATTCTCCCTCCGTCTGTATCCAGAGACATTACTTTGCAGAGAATTTTTGCTCACATTTCTATCAGTAACAGAAAACTTGTATTCAGATACCAGATACCTGACAGATCTTCCTGTTTGCTTTCATCATTGATATTAGAGCTGAAATATATATATATATATATANAAGGCCTGCTCTGGTGGCTGGAGTGCTCCTTCCCTGACCCCTGATTTGTTTGCACTTCTGCTTTTCATCTCACACAGGTGGGTATGGCATTGAAAATAAACTAAGCAATTACTTTAAAAAATATTATTTATATTTATACTTATCGTTATCATTATATTTTTAGTTATAGTTTAGTTATAATTGTTATATTTTTAAAGATAAATGTAGGGCTATAAGTTATGGGGAAGAAACTGGCCTTTTAGAACTGATTGAAATAGTCTAAAAAGTGAGGGTACAGCTTTAATATCATGTACTCTATGTCAAGGTAAGCTTCATGGTAACAGAATTCAGCATTTTCTTTTAAGTCCTGCTTTCTTCCATATTTTAATGAGTATATATGTTAATTTTGAAATTAAACTTCTTGGACAAAATTACACAGACTTTAAGTTTATTCTGAAATATTTTACTAACAAAATCTTCAGAAGTTTGAAGATACTGGTTTTTTTTTTGTGTTTGCACAATTAACATTTCTGAATGGCACCTTTCTATTGTTAATGTACAATAGAAGCACATGGGGATTGAAAATTTTAAACAAAAGTTCTGAGGACAGAAACTTAATTTTTCAGTTCTTGATTTCCTAATTTGGGAGTTTCTTTTCCTACTTGTCTTAGGGGTCTCTTACAGCCATTACAGTGAAAAGAGAAACTTGAAGAAACTTCCAGAGTGTGACAGACTTGATCACTACCACAGTGAATGAGAAAGTGTCAAGGTGGCATTTCCCTCACGCTGAACTCTGCTATTGATCCAGACCTGAGTCAAGGAAAATGCATAAACCCCCTTACACAAACTCCAGTGGCAGGCAATCAGCAGATCCTGAAAACTAATTCAAAGTTACTTGTCTCAATATAAACCTCAGAAACTGTCCAGCAGGCTGTTGGAGTGAAAACATGTCACGTGAATTTTCAGCTTTTCAACCCACACTTGCTCACTTCAGTCAGTGGAGACAACTAATCAATTACCTGGCATTAATAATGATGGACTATCAGAAACTTTCTTCAAACTATTACTCAGCTGCTGAACTGAGTTAAAACATGACATTGATAGTGAATGCAGTGTTATGATTTGGAAGAACTGCTGCTTGCAGACAGCAAGGATATTTCCCTTGCCCAATATACATAAATTTTAGCATAATTCATTTTGCATGTGACTGTGGAATACACAGGTCACTACAGGAGTGAAAGCAAACCAAAAGTAGAAGTCCAACATGGTCATATGTAGTCCAACATTGTAGTGGTCTAAGATAAGCTTCAACCACGTGATTATGAGATCAGGGAAAATACTACAAATTTTTATAGGAATTTTCACAATATTTAAATGGGATTTTTAATATATTAATGGATCGTTTACTTGCACATGTCTGTAATGCAAGTTTTTATTTTCTACAGATGAACATATATATGGTATATTGAAACAATATAAAGAAGGGTGGGACTTTAAAGGTATTTCAGCAATAGGATAGCTGTGTCTAAAGGATTAGGAACTGGTCATGTGGACAGTTTTGTGTCACAGTGGAAACAGAAGATACTTAATTTGAATATTATCTTGGGGACATTCATTCCAGTGCTGTCTGTTTTTCTGTCTATAGGAGCTTCTTAAGAACCATCTAGAAAAGGTCATGTCTGTTACAGATGTGCATGAGGGCAGCTGGTAGAAACAAATAGCTGTCACACTAATTTTTATTCCACCTAAAACATGATATAGCAAATGCACAGATGAAGCTACATATGTGAAGAGATGCTGAATGACCCCACCCAAATGTTAAAATTACAATAAAGAAAAAAAAAATCTGAGCTCTTCATAGACATTCACAGAATCAGCAAAGTAATCTTAATCTATAATCCTTGTGTGATGTAATCTGCTTTGGTCTACGGGCAGAAATCATGCTAGGTCAGCTCATTCCAGTCATGCTTTGGGTATATTCTTTTCAATTCTACTAACTGACACTTAAGGGGAAAAAAATGAAGTGGGTAAGAAATCTTAGACTGTGAATATTAAAAATCTTTATCTCTTTGATACATTTAACAATTTGCAGAAATTAGTTAGTAACTTGGGGAAGCTTTGGTGAAGAAAACAAACAGATTTTACTAGCTGTATAGCCATCAAAACTTTTTTTTTTTTTAAATACGACACTGATAAAAAACAGTCTGCACAAATACGTTGCTAACTAAATGAGAAATCCCACCTTGCCCATTAATTTGCTTGAGGAATGATAGTTATAAGATATAAGACCCCAGCTCACACAGGAAAAGCGTGTGAACTGGCAGCTGTCCATAGTTGGGTTTGTGTGTGAGAGTAGTGTACATGGCAAATAGGTTTTAGATCAGGACTTGCTAGGCTTTGTATCTTTTTTGTTCACTGCTGTCTATAATTTAATTACTTATATTACTGACAATTTTCTAAATTAAAAAGGACTATTTGAAAAAATGCATAATGAAGTAAGGTATAACACTGATATATTCCTGCCCTGTAAGCAAAGAATTTCTAAATAAAAATATCTTGGACAAGCGAAACCTTATATAAAATGGTTATGTTATAAAACAGTATGTGGAATTTAATGACTCTCCTGCTATGATGAGTTGAAATCACTGATTTTGTGCTCTGTGTTCAGTATTAAGGGCTACGCAAAATACTCAGCTGTGCCAGGGAGGATATGAAGAGATTAGAGAGACTAATATATCACAGACTAACCTCTTTGCTCTGGACATTTGCAGGGACACAGGCAATTCTCATTCTACTGCCTTCTGGAGCCACTAGATTTCAAAACAAACAAAAGAAATCAAGATTATAAGGAAATCTGAAGTTCAAGGTAAGCAAATCTTTTATTAGTCATAATTTGCCATGTTGAGTTGATTTTCCATACTGAATTATGAATTAAAGTACCAGCTATAACATTTTAGAAAAACAAAAAGTACATCACTGGTTTAATAGTTACAAGCAGCAACTAACTCACTTTTTGTTTTACATCTCCTTACTGGAATTTCTGAATGATAGTACTTTTGATCTCAACTTTTTTTGAATTGTGATAATAAAGGTACTTTCAGCTAAATGGCAAAACTGAGAGTATTATTAGGAATTGTTTATTCCTTGAAAAATAGCAAAAGTTTCTCTATCGATACATAAAAATAACATTCTAGAAAACTGATAAGCCACACAAATAATTTTCATTTTCAGATAATCATATGTTAAAGGGAAATGTAGTCTTATATAACATAATCTTTTATCATAATTAATTTTTCATAAAATAGGTTAATAGTAGTTAAGAAGTTCTAATTAAACAACACTTGTATGGCTTTCTTTCTTGTCCCAACGGGACAGATAATCTAGTTTATTTTCTTTATATTTTAGAAACACATACGAAACTGCTAGGGTTATGCTAAAATTTCTGATTCTTTTGTAGATTACCCTTTTCTGGCTGTGTTCTCAATCAGTGGTATCAGAGTCCTGCGAGGAGCTTTAGAATATCATGAATACAATCTCTAAACAGTTAAACTGCAATTCCACACTATGGACAGAGGGGTGTTTCCTAGAGGTGTTCACGAACAGTTAAGTAATTGTATTTCAAATGTCTACTTGAGGAAGGGAAAAGAAATAAGGAACAATTTTCAAAGATGGGAGTAAAACCTGAAGAAAAAATAACAACTTCAATCCAACTATTGCAGTCTTAACTGTTGTGTAATACTTTGTGTAAGCGTACAGAGAAGGGAACAGTCAAATTACTTATATTGTTTAATACTCCTGTTTTCCATTGCTAAACTTCCATGTACGTAGGAAAAATTATCCTAAAAATAGTTTCAAGTAAGTTATTTTGATCTTTTTGGAAAGTACTGTGAGCCTCATTGCTGAAGATATTTACTAATTCTAGAAATTTCTAGGTCTTAAAAATATCTGGTGAAGTGGTACTCCACTTGCCATTTACTAATTTTTTAAGTAGTAAATGTGAGTCAAAAATAGAGTTTTGACAAAAATTTATTAATGGCATGAAGCTTTATACTACTTATAATAAATTTACAGAAAAATTGCTTAAATGTAGATATAAAATAAGAATTCTCAAATAGAGATCTATAGAAGCCAAGTGACAATGGTGTGAGTTTAAAATTGAATAGGACTTTGAAACTCTTATTTTAATGTCGTATATAAGCCTTTTCATGCTGTAAGGGAAATTTTATGCCTATGCCTATAGGGTTTTGTCCAAAAATACTGATTTTTAGTAACTGGGCTTTTGTGTTGAAATTTTTCTTTCTTTTTATGAGAATAAATAACTTCTCAAATTATGTCCTAGGCAATTTAGGGCAAAAATTCAATAAATAAGGCAAGGTCGTAGTCCTTTGATATTTGTGTGATCCTCATGGTAGCAGAAAAAACATTTCTACCAGCTGAATAATTCAGCACCTCATAGATTTACTAGAGAGAAGTAAGTGAGTCAGGAACTTCTGGTGAGGAGTTCAGAAAGGACGTAAATGGGAATGGATTTGAAAAAATAAAATAAAATTTTAAAATGGAGCCAGTCCTTTGGAAGGAACTGAGTCAAGAGTACGGAAAGATAAGAATACAGAAAGAGCTAAATGTTCAAACTTGAAACTGTTGGCAGTTATTAAAACTTGGCCTTTTAAGAACTTTGATTTGTTGTTCTTGAGTTTTTTCTGGAAGGAGACATCCTCAGTGAGTGGGAATTTTGGCTGTGTTGTAGATTTCCTTAATTTAATTTTATTTTGTGGATTTTTAGGTCCAGAATGATATTGGGAGAGAGTTACGTCTTTAACACAGAGGAAAACATTTCAATGTATAGAACTCTTCTTCCGTATTTTGCTGCAGGCAAACTCAGAAAGTAAACCAGTGAAAGCCCTAAAAAGCATCTAGATCATACCTTGCAAAGATGAATCTTAGATTCCAAAGTCAGTTTTCTAGGTCAACAGAAAGAATATAAAGGAGAAAAGAGAACATCCATTTATTTAGCATAGAGCTATAGATACATATTTCCTCTAAATCTTTGCATAAATCCATTCTTTTAATGATAAAATGTTTTTTTTTTCCTTCTCTGCAGTCATAAGACTATGAAAGACACTGTGGTAATGGGCAAAGTTGAGAACTCATTCAGGTCATACCCCACCACTCCCATCAGAACCCGTGGGGAGTGCTCAGCTGCTCTTTGATTCTCTTTGTGTGCCTTCTGAGTTAGAGCTGATTATTTTTACTTTTATTTTTGTAAATGTAGTACAGGTGTTAAGGGAATTATAGATAGACAAAATGATGACTTAAAGATACTTCAGGGCAGGGGAAAAGAAAAGATGAGATGAAAGAAAGGAGAGGATCCATGTGGGAGGGAATATTTGCTTGTTTTAGCTAAAATTGTAGATTCATCTCTGTTGTATCCTCAGAATTTCTTTCTGCGAATTAGTCTAAAGCACTTCAGGAACTGTTAAGAAACTTCATTAAATCTGCTACAACTCCAAGTATCTCTATGCTATATAAATGAACTTTGTTAAAGTGGAAGTTCTCTTTCAGCTGGTGAGCGTTTATCTGAGATGTTAAAAATCAATGGATGCAATAGAAAAAAACAAACATCAAACTCAAATGGGTGAGGTTTATTTTAAGCTGAATGAGTTTATAATAATAATTTAAAATTCTTTATGAGTCATTTTTCAGTTTCTACACTTTATTTGACAGTAAATCTGGTAAGATAAATGGGCTGGGTATTTACATTCATAGTGTACTTGCTGCTGTTCTACAATCTCTAAAGTGACTGTATTTTGTTTGTTGTTCTGCTTCGGAAAACTCTGTAGCTGAATTAGATCACAGGCATATTTCTAACTTTGGTGCTATATTATTGCAAAACAGCAAGTTTTTTAGCAGCATTCTATTGAATTACAAAAATGCAGTGGAGTCTCCACCCTTAGATGTATTCAAAAGCTCTCTGCACATGTTCATGGGCAATCAGCTGTATGTGGCCCTACATGAGGAGAGGACTTGAATGGGATTGTCCAGAAATTCCTTCCAACCTCAGCCAGTCTGTTATTCTGTGACCATGAAAACATTCCACCAAATTTGTGAAAATATACTTCAGGCCTACAAAAAGCTTGATAATTTTAAAGAAATAGCACTTGAAACAGTTCTCATACTCCACTTTCTCCATGCCTCAAGCTATTACAAAGACTTTTCTTTGAGGCTTAGAAACAGTTCTTAAATGTAACTGCAAGTGTTATTTGCACTGGATTTGTCAGCCAGGGGCTTGTACTGTAAAGGAAGAGAGCACTTAGGAAAGGCTTATAAACTTTATCTTTCCAGTACACACTAAAACTGAGATTCAGCTGAAGACACGGGAACATCTAAATTTCATAAAAGCTGGCTCTGTGGCTTTCCACAAAGCTGTCTAACTTTATGAGGTATGCACTGCTCCCTTAAGTTATGTGCCCACAGGTAGGTATGTTATGCCATTTAATGTGCCTTATGGTAGGGATGGCAGATACGGCTGCAAATTTATAAAATAAATTATAGATCTTATAAAAGATCTGTTTCTCTCTGTACTAGCAGCTGAAGTCTTAAGTAGCATATAACATGTTTATGCAATTGCATCCCATCTGTTATTCACCTGATTCCCCCTTAATGGTTTATGGACTGGCTCTCATCCAACTGCAATGGGAGTCTGAACACTCAGCTCACATGTAAAGTTTGTTTGTGGATACTTAAATGTAGGCATCCTTTTAACTTAGTTAAATCCTGCTCTAGAATCCAATTGCTTAGTGTGAAAATGATGGTAAGGTCTCTGAAAAATCTGAATGCTTATTTACAGAGGCAAAAGCTGTTAAGAACAATGGACTTTGAGATCCAGGGGAGTTTTCCTGCCATGCCACTTGAGATAAAGCTGCTGTGGTTCCCTGTTTAAAGTCCACCCAGCAGCAAGGCAAACCATGTATCATCAGTAAACGCACATACACACACTCAATTGTTCCCTGAATAAAGACACAGTGAGCAGATGAAGTTGTGAATTGCAAATCATAGGAAATCACAAGATACTTTTTTGCACCTCACGACTAGGGTATGTGAGTTTTAAAATTCTTAAAACCATTAATTACCATCGTTAGAGTACTGTCACTTTTCCCATATAATAGATAAGAAAGCCTCCTACACAGTGGTACACAGTTAACCACTAGAAGTGATTCACTTCTAGTGGCTACCTACAGGTATAAAAAAAAATCTCTTTAACATGAAGTCTTGGTTTTTTAAGCTGTGGATCATCTTTTAGGTTTAGCAACTTGTTGAGGAAAAAGGGACTGCTGTATTGCCTGATGATACAAGCCACTGCAACACGCCTAATTATCTAAAGAAAGTAGTATTAAGAAAGTGGTATTGTAAGGGTTAGAAAAGTGTACTAAATATAGTAAACTTGGGGGTTTTGGACTATACTGAGTTTCATTGCTGTTTATTTCATTATAGTAAAACTTCGGCATATAGGCAACAAATTATAAAAGTATTTTTTTGTTTGCAAAGGCACTAGATGTTTAATAAGAGAAGCTCTCTTTCTAAAATGGAGATTACACTGTGTGGAATTGTACTGCTGCAGAAGTTGTAAGAGGCTAATGAAAGTTGTCCATGACAGTGATAAGTATCACATAACCAATGGTAATTTATATTTTCAGGTACTGGATATTATGAAGGATGTCCTGTGTGGTATTAGAACTATGATAAATGAGAGAAAAGTGTTATGCATTCCTGCGTGCTCCTCCACATGGGCAGCAATGACACTGTCAGGGAAGACCCTGAGGCTAGCAAGAGTGACTAGAAGGCTCTGGGGACAATAGTGAGGAGCATGGGAGTCCAGGTTTTATTCTCAACCCTCCTGGTGAAGAGGAAAGGTTTGGGCAGGACTAGATGTGCATCTCACGAGATCCCAGGTATGTCTGAGGTTTAGTGGGGTCCCTCATGTACCTGTTGTACTGAGATGGATGGAAAGAATATCTTTAAGAAAGACAAAAGTAAAGAGAAAGGGAATTGCTGCTGATGTAAAGGATGGGCAACAGTGTAGTTGAGAGTGTGCATGTCAGGGTCAGAGGAGAGGCGGGTAAACATGACATTGTGGCAAGAGCATGTTACAGACACTCTGAATATGAGTGAAAAAGTAGACAGCCTTCCTTATACAATTGACTAAAATCTTTGTATTACAGACTCTGCCTCTCATAGCGTATTCAAGGTTCCTTGCCACCTGCCAAAAGGGTAGCACAGCAGGACACATTCCCAGAAAATTCTGGCGGTTGTCATGTACAACTTCATAGTACAAATGTTGTGTGCGACAAGCAGAGGTGATGTTTACCTGGACGTTCATGGCCTCTTGTTGGGCATGTGACTGTCAATAACATGCAGGCTTGGTCAGTGACCATGAAATTGCAGTGCTCAAGATCCTGAGGGGATTCCCCAGGAAGGCAAGAAACAGAACCCAGACCCTGAATTTCAAGAATGTAGACTCCAGCTTAGTCAGAGAACTGGGAAGTAAAATCTGGTGGGAAGCAGTATGGAAGGGCAAAGGAGAATACGAAAGTTAGTAGATCTTTAAGATCAGTCTCCTTGAAACAAAGCAACGATCCATCCTAGTACTCACAAAAATTAGTATATATATCCGGAGTCTGTCTTGGTTAAACAAGGACCTGGCTGGGGTCCAGCGCACAAAGAACATTTATAGAAGTGAGAGCAGGCTAAGGAGGAATTTAGAAACATTGCTTGGGTAGGTACAGATGGTGTTAGGTAGGTCAAACAGTGGAAGATGATAAAGTCAGTGATCTGAGTAATCTCAATATACACAGACCCACAGGACTATAAGGGATGCATCTGTGAGTACTCAGAGATTTGGCCAGTGTCATATGAGGTAAGTCTTAGGTGTCCTTGAAAGGTTGTGGAGATTGGGGGAGTTCTGTGATTACTGAGGAAAGGAAAATGCTACAACCATCTTCATGAAGAACCAAAAATGATACCAGTAAACAAAGGGCAGGTCAACCTCACCTTCATTCCTGGAAAAATCATGGAGTGAGTTGTGTTGTAAAACACTTTGAGACAAATGAAGAGAAAGGTGGTGAATGAAAATATCCAGTATAGATGTACAACATGTAGGTCATGCTTTGGCCAATTGGATAGCCCTTATCCTGTTTAATAAGTTTATCAGTGATCTGGAGGAGGAGAAGGACCCTAAAGTTTGCGCATGATTCCAAACTGGCAGATGAGGTCAATGTGCTCTGTGGTAGGGCTGGCATCCAAGGGGATGCAGACAGACTGGAGGAATGGGCAGACATGAACCCATTGCAATGCAGGAGGGATTTGTGTGAAGACCTTCACTTTAGATGGTCAACAATATATTAGGCTGTATTGTAGCCAAGAAATTGAGGGAACTGATTATTCCTTTGTACTCAGCATTTGCAATATTGCCTCTGGAGTGCAGCAGCCAGGTTTGGGTTCCTCTGAATCAGAAAGAGATTGGCAAACTGGAATAAGTCCAGTGAAGGGTTGCCCAGACTGCTAGGAAATTGGAGTAACTGTCCTCTGAGGAGAGGCTGAGAGAAAGGTTTGTTCAGCTTTATGTAGAGAAGGCTCATGATGAATTCTATCACTATCTTCGAGTTCCTAGTGGGAGGAGACAGAGAAAATAGAGCTTTACTCCACCCCAAGGTGCCCAGTGAAAGGATGAGAAGTAATTGAGACAAGTTGCAACAAAAGAAATTCTGATTAGACTTAAGGTTACCCAGAGAGAGTTGTCCTTGGATCTCTGTCCTTGGAAATCCTAAATTTGACTGAAAGTTGCTCTGAGCAACCTTATATATGTTGGCCTTGTTTTGAGAAACTGGTTGGTCCAGGTGACCTCCAAAGGCTACTTCTTACCCATTCTAAAATTGGTTTTGGATTAAAATGAAAATTGATGCCTTTGGAATATATGACTGTTTTTTTGCCATTATGAGTGAGGAGCAATTTCTAATGTCAAGAGTATAAACCTCTGAGTACATAACTGAAGAGAAGGGTAAACTTTCTTAGTCCTGAATAGATATACTTTCTGGGATAAAGACTGTTTACTTTACCTGAAATGAGCAGTATTCAGAGCCCATTCTAAGGACTATAGATCAAAGACAAATTTTTTACATTTTTAATTCCATCACAGAAACAGTTGGTAACTCATACCAGAAAACCTAGCAAGTGTATTTAACATGGTCTACAACATGTCCCTCAATACGTGGTAAGCAAGGGGCAGTACCCACTGGAACTGTATGCTCTGCATCCTTGTCATCATTTTACTTGTGAGCTCCTACAGAAGGACACAGACACTTAACTTCAACCTCTTATCCTTGGAAATGGTAACCTTGACCAATATTTAGGCGTTTTAGTTAAAATACATGTAATACAAATGAGTTGTGTATGATAGCCCTAGTGAATCTTAATATCCACTCCCCTCTACTCCCTACCACTTCCCTCTCCACCCCTCTGGATTCATTTAGAAAGAAAAATGACATAACATTATGTTTAAAATGAACCTGTTCTCTGTGGCATTGGCAGGACCTGCACATATAATCTAAATATGCACTTCATTAGCACGACTTTCCTCTGTTTAGCTATGAAGTTTTTCCTACTGTGTTCTTGGCATGAAAGAGACAACTGCTAGGGGAATTAGAACTCTCAACACTCTTATATTACCAATTAAAATCCTAAGGGAAAGATCCTGAGGGTCTCACTGTTATGCTCGCTGGTGCAAAGCCAGTTCTTTATTTTAACGTGATTTAACAGAATTTGCTGCTCAAGATAGCTCAAATCTTTCCCTAGGTTCTTCCTTGGGTTTGCTCTTGAATTTTAATAATTACACATATGACTCTTTCACCATATAAGCAAATAAAAATTGAACTTTTTGCGGTGGTATCTGTACTGCTATTAGTTGGACTCTGCTGCAGCTGAATAAACTCTTATTAAAGAAAGCAAAAGGTGAACAACAGGACAGAACAACAATAATGCTGTTGCATATTGTTTAGGACACAGCCTTTGAGATTAGCTATTTTGTCCCATTCTTCACTTTAAGATGCAAATCACTATTTGTGCAGTAGAAATACTGATTGCAAATAATGTTTAACATTGTGACTAATCTATACTATGAACATATTGTGAGTATATCAGCATTCCTGTGCTGTACTCAGTTGCCAGACCTTGTTTTGTTGAACTAAGAAAATGTGGTTGTGAGATTGCTGGGAAAACTTAGCCAAGTGTCCATGCACTGGCTGTTCAGTAGGGTAAAGTACATGTAGTAATCCTGTTTCACTTAGACTGATGATAATGAGGCTAAATATATGCAGAGGCTTCTCAGAAGTGATTTGTTTAATCTTAAAAAGGATGCTATAACACTAATGCTATTATTTTAGAGTGTACAGTACCTCAAAACCCCAGACATTCAGGTTTAATAATTCTGACCAAGATGTTTTATAATACATGGGAGGTTTGTATGCTGTATTCAATTTTGGGTTAGGTGGGTTGTTTTCCCTTAAATACGTGAGTTTTGAACGATTTTTGAAACAGGGTAGATCACTATTCCACTAGTTTCTCAACCTGCATTAACAAAGTAATGGAATAGAGAATTCTATGCAGAAAGAGAAGAGTTATATATATTTGAATAGAAAAGCAAAAACTCACAATGCTTTGCAAGGTAACTTGTTATCATCATTTACTAGTTGTTTTGGTGACTAGTAATTCAGGTGAGACTGGAGAGTAGTCATGATTTTGAAGAACATTTGCTGTGCAGTATTTAGACAAACTTTGGTTGGTATGTGGATGAGTGCAGTTTTGACAGTTATCATTACAAGGCATTGCTCATTCTGTATGGCAGATGGACTTAACTGCTGGATGCATCTTAGTGATCTCTTTTAAATTCCACAGTCTCTGTATCTCTGAAATGAGGTAGATAAATGTGATAAGGGCACTGCAAGATTTAGCTAAGTATTTGTACAAGTTAGACTATAAAATTATTAATGTGTAGAGTTTTACAAATATGTTTATGCAAATTCTAGGTTCTCGTCTGGCTTCTCCTATCTTCTTTTGTGGTACTGATCAGTACAGACTCTGATAATCACTAATAATTAACACAACTCTACCTGCTTCACTTTTGTCTGGGCACAGTGCCAGGCATATTATTAAGATATAAAACTTTCTCACATTTTGCAAGTTCATGCCAAGGTGTTACTGACCTATTCCTTTCTTCTGATGATCTTAGCATTACTTCTCCAATTTCTATACACTAAATGGCTTTTTCTCAATGAAAATGTAAAGAGCACATCTATAATAAGTAGCCTGCTGATGAGAAAATTGGATGTCTTCAACGTTGTTAATCAATAAATTAACTTCAAGCAGTCATTTTAGGGCTGCAGATACACTCTTAACTGAGATTCCCTTGCCCCAGATCGGATTCAGCACTGGCAAAATGTGAACTAGTGTCCTTGTGCTGCTTCTGCATCCTCAGCTCTAACTTGGACTGGCTCCTTTGGAGATTTGATGCATCTAGTATGCATATCAAACTGGTCAGGCCCTGATGAAAGTACTGCATTACTGATAAATCACAGTGTTAAGTCTGAATGAAGTTACATCACTTCAAATATATGGTGCCTTTGTTTTGCAGGGATAAAGATGCCATGCATGGTCTCAATGTAAAATATATAAATGTTTGTGATTGTGTTGGTCTATTTTGGGTTCAAACAGATACAATGAAGTTTCTACAAAAACTGTCCTCAAAGGGTAGTTTGATTTGCTGCTATTCATGATTATCCTTTTTATATTACCTAGTATCAAAGGAAAGGCAACTTGCTTCTCTATCTCTGCCTCTGAATTTGCAGAAAGAACTCTAATTTGCATGCACTTTAAAAAAGACTGTTTCATCTCTGAAAGGGTTTTAATCATATTTTTCTGTGCTAGAGATTAAGAATTTTTATGAGAGTTTTTATCCTGGCACCAATGAGCTGTTTCTTCCAAGTTAGATATTACAATTTTTGATAAATGGGCTGATTCATTTGATAACATTTCTTTCCTTGCTACAACAGAATCTTATGACTCATTAATTTGTGAGTTTCGTTGGTTTGTGAGCTTCATTGGTAACACCAAAATGAGAGCATTCTTGTAACTTTTGGACAGCCCATAAAGTACATAGAGAGAAAGATGTGGAAATGATAGGAAATAAGGAAAACAGGCCTGCAGCAGGACTTCTGGAACAGATAACTATTGATTTCATGCTGTTTCATAAGAAAAGGTAAATGTCACAGGACTGTGAAAAGAGACATTTGCCACAAAAAAATCCCTAATCCTTGAAATCATATGTTTTTAAGGTGAAACCCTTGGCTCCAGTGAAGCCAATAAAAAACTTCCCACTGAAGGCCATTTCTCATCCTTTGCCGCTTTTTCAGCTCATCTTACTTCCTTAGGCCTTAATGTGTCTTCCTCCTATATTCTATTTCAGGACAGGTTAACAGGGAAACAGAAAGAGTATATATAGTTTTATACAATAAGCAACAGCAGAACTCTTGTTTCCCCACTTTTAATTGTTTTATTGAGTGAATTTATTGTGTTTTTATCTTGCTTCTTTTCTATACTCAACATATGCCATCTGATTTTAAACATAAGACAACTTCTCAGTCTGAGTCAGAAGCACTAGTCACTTATTTGGCTTTGAATACAGAAATATAGGGAGATTGATTGTTTAGAAAATTTTCATTTGGGAATATTATAAACTTTCAGACCATCTAACTGAAGGACAGAAATACCTCCCTCCACAAAATATTCAATATTTAAGAGTATTATGAATGCTCACATTAGTAAGTATCAGAAAACCAAATGTTTTCACTGATTAAATCCCCCTTTCTCCATTTTCTTTCTTGCACTTGTCTTCTTCCATGCAGCAGCATTTTGCACACCTATTCATAATTACATATATGATGCTCATTTGTGCAAAATAATGTGGGGATATGTACTTGTTTCTTTTACCCCTGAACTTTGTCTTTCCTTCACGTGTCAAGGGAATCCACCTTCCTTCAGGTGTGACTGGGTTGTATGTTGCCTCTTCCACAGCCCACTGATGTCTTTACCTAGAACACCATGTGAAGCGGCAGCCACTTAACACTCAAGTCATGCTACTCCACTAAGACAGTTTTCCCTCTGTGCTTTATCATATTCTCTGCTGAGCTGTTCTTTTGATGTGTACCTTGTAGCAACTCAAGAGAAAAGTAGAAAGGCCCCAACGGCTACTAATTTCATCACTTACTGTGAACCAGTACTAGAAAAATGATCTCTGATTGCTACACTACAAGAGCACTATAAATATTTGTACAGCATCCTTATGTAGGTCATTTTGGGAGCTCATCTGCATACAGCTGTGTCTGAAGCAAAGTACTAATGGAGCTAAAGAAGGAGACAAGCAACAGTACCAAATACTGACATATCCTCCTTGCTAAAACAAATGATATTTGTGAAGATCTACTTGCTTAATAAACACATTTGAGTATGCAAAATGCAGCCACAATTCAGTAAGATCTCTAGGAAGGATTTGATGAAAACTTGTCTCCAGTGAAAGAGACAGGAACACTGGTGGCAAAGATATAGAAAGGCCAAGGCACTTAGTGGCTTTTATGGATTGGGTTTGTCCTGTAGTCTCCCAGGTTTCTGAGTGAAAACATAAGCTGTAGTAGAAAGACAAAGATGTAGAAAGTACTTAAACCAGTTGGATATGCAGGAGCTTAGGCACTAAATAGGAGGGATCAAAAAGTGCTGAGGGAGTAGATGCTACTGCAAAGTCAGTCATCCTCAGAAAGTCGCTGGGAAAGTTTCCTAATGACCAGAAAAAAAAAAGCAAACACTGTGCCGATCTTCAAAAAGGAGATCCACAAGAGAACTACCGGGCAGTTTGGCAAAGGTGGCCACTACCCTTCCTGGGAAAGTTACAGAGCAAGTCCTCTTAGAAGCTATGTCCAAGCAGACAAAAGACAGCATGTGTTTAACCCCAGGCAAATCACTCCATCAGGTTTTCAGCATGATTAACTATAACGTCCTTATATCCAAATTAGGGAGACCTGTACAGAAAAATAAAACTATCAGGCTCAAAGCTGTTGTGGTTATTTGCATCACGTCCAATTGCTGGCGTTGTTACTATTTGTATCTTTCTGACTAATGGTATGCAGCGTCTCTGCTACTGATGTGAGCAAAGCATGGAACACACCCTCTGCAAATCTTAGCTTGGAGAGCAGTAGATACACTAAAGAGCAGGGACACTCTGCTCCATCCAGGTGGGAGGATGAGCTGGCAGGAATAGCTTGAAGAATGGCAAGTGGACAGTCCTGTATCTGGGAAGGAGTAACTCCATGCACTAGGATAGGCTGTCCCAAAAGCAGCTTTGCAGCAAGCATCCAGGTAAAAGACATTCCTGTAGTATGTGGCTGTGATGAAGAATTCCAGAGGCAGACTGACCTCTGCTACCTCAAGTGTGGCTGGAAGGTTGGAGAAGATGATTCTTCTCAATATATTCAGCAGTTGTGAAACTGCATTAGGAGTACAGTGCTCAGACTGGGGCAGACCAGTCCTGGAATGACACTGATATGGTGGTGACAGTCATCGCGATGGTAGACCAGTACTGAAACACAGACCCAGAGAAGCTGTAAAGTCTTCATCCACAGGGACATTCAAAACTCTGCTGTTCAGGGCATGGAGCAATCCGACCTCATTGATTCTACTCTGAAGGGGTTGCCCTCTACACGCCTCTTCCAGTCCCTCTTCTTACTTCAGGCGATCGAGGCTTCTTCAAGCTTCAACTGCTGGCGAGCACGTCCTTGACCGCAGAGTGAAGGAGATCGGGAGGCAGCAGCCGCAGGGATGGCCGCGGGT
>VXBI01003376.1:1080155-1130557 GCA_013397375.1 Toxostoma redivivum
TGTGGTTCCCCCCCCCCGCCTTTTTTTTTCTTTTACTTAAGGGGCTGAACATAGAGGAATAACCCCTCTGCATGGGGAATACTGTCCCAATAATTTAATTGAGCAATATTCTACAATATGTTGGAGTGTTTTCTCATTAGTCCAGAAAGCTGGCCCGTCCAGTTTTTAATGCAAGTAAATAATAAATTAATCTGCATAGCTAAAGATGTCAACTGCAGTCAGCCATCTGTGCCAGTATTGCTGTTGCTCAGCAACTGTAATTTACTACTATGTGAGGCCATGTGATGTGGGATGGTGTTTGCTGGGCAGTCACTGGGCAGCAGGGCCCAGCCCAGTTCTCACCAGACAGATTAATCCTTTTCATGATTTCCTCAGTGCAGCACAGATGAACTTTGTTAACCTTTTCTTGGCCACTCTCTTGATTTGCAGTTAGGTTTTTTGTCAATCATTCACGTGTTTCTGGCATATTAAATCACAGTGCAGTTGATGAAAGCAATGAGCATTTGTTGCATTACTGCATGATGCAGTGCACTGAGCTGTGTTTAAAAGCCTTTTTTCCCTTGCTATGTACATGAGGCAGCTTAATCATATCCTTGGCTATAAAAAAACTAGTTTTTAGATATCCTGAAATACTAAATAAAAAAAAAAAAATCAAAAGATTATGTTCACTATTTTGCTTTATGAATCTAATTATGTAAGCTATAAAATAATAGTTTCCCAAACATTCATAATTCATATGCAAACTACAGATTTTTTGTATTGGTAATTTAAGCAGAGTAGTGGAGTATGTTTTAAGATTGTGATAACTGCATAATATAATTCATTCAGCAGTTTTTAGTAGCTTTAGAACAGCTAAGTAACATTTAAAAATAGTTTTTCAATATGTCTACTTAAAAAGCTTGCACCAGCATTAGTTTAGCACTAAGCTACAGAGCTTGTAACCACTGCTGTGGTTTGTGGAATGGATATCCATGGACCATGCTGCTGACTAGAATCTAGTGTCGTGTTTGTGAGCATCTTGAGTCAATGTTTCCTGGCAAACTCATCATATTCCTGAAAGGAAGGTAAATATGTATTTTGTAGTGATGATGTATTTGCCTGAAATGAGGATCAGTTGCATACTGTGTACAATTGTTAAATGTTTGGTTCAGTGTAATTACTTTGAACAGATGAGGATTTACTCATAGAAGGATGGTGTAGAAGAAAAAAACTTCGCTCTGGTATTGCACAAACTTCTTTAGAAGACATTTTAACTTGTATGTTGATGCATCAATTTAATTTGGTTTGTGATAGTTGGTTTTTTTTTATTATTTTTTTGTTCATAACAAGATTTTCTGATTTAGTTTCTTGTCTCGGAGTATTCTACCACACTGCATAAAGCTGCATAAAATCATGTGCTTGAGCACTTTATTTTTCATGTTTTTCTCATCATCTTGGCAAAAATGTCTGCTAAGAGCCAAATCTGGATTAGTCGCTGCTCTTTGAAATTGTCAGGGACCATATAAGTTACTGTGTTTTCAAACTAGAAACTGATTTTGTCAATAAAGCTTTGGAGCTGAGCAGTGTCAGCAAAATCCATTTACTTATCTCTGGTAATGTAAAGGGATGTTAATATTTCATGTATATTTTAAATTTCTTTTTATAGCAGCAAATGACTTCTAAATGAGAATGAGATCCATTCACTTGGAGTGCATCTCTGCTCAAGGACTGTTAGCATGGCTTCTGAGAGCCACATTCATATTGTGTGCCAATAATTTTTATATAAAATATGTTCAATCTGCAAGTCAAAATTTATTTCTTATGTACTTCTGGAATTATAGAATCAAGATAGATTCTCTTCCTCCCCTACATCATCTGCAGGGATAGAAATTAAGCATGCCAGGCAATGCACTTGCTGACAGCTTTCCTATTGCTTTTGATGGGTATGTCTTGTTAGAACAAATCTCAACTGGTTTGAAAAAAATGAATAGACACTGGATTGCCTTCAACTGTGTTGGCTTTGTTTGGGATAGGGAGAAGTACTGAATTATAGTTGCTATTTGTTATTAGTGTCAACTGTTAGCTTCCCTTTTTGCATTTGTAATCTATGGAATGTAATGTTATAATTTTCTTCAAAGTAATTCTCCATGGATGTTCTTAGTAAAATACTGAATAAATTCATTTGGTGTGTCAAACTAGAAGAGTTGATGCTATGGTTGATGAATACATAAAATACATTTTAAGTACTTTTTTGTTGTTTTGAGGGCATATAGTTTCTACAACAGTTAGAAAACAGTGCAGCAGTTTTCTGTGCTCAGGAGTTGAAATCTGAACAAAAATCCTGCATGAAACCTCTCAAGTTTACTGTCCTAGTTAGGGCACTTGTTGGCATGGGTCTCAGAATGAAGAAAATCACATACAGATTTCTTCTAGAACTAAGACCCAGCTCCTATCCCTATGTGTAAAAAACAGTTTGACTTTCTCAGCATCAAAGAAGAATCTCCCTCACAGACAGGAACTGCTGAAGCTCACAAGTTCCTCTGGAAAATTTTTGCTTTTTAATTTCACATAAAGATATTAGAAATGTGGAGAAAGAAACTAGGAGGTCACAGAACTGCTGCCCAGGAACACTTTTAAGGATAGAGGAACATTTGTATTTTAGGTATCTGCAGCAGCAGTAAGTTTTGCTCCATCTGTAATAATGTGTAAGAGCATCTGTATTTAATGGAAACCTATTCCTGTTAAAATTTATGGAAAATCTCTGTAATTTTGGTAGAACAAACAGGCAAGTGTTCAATAAAAAACTATATCACATAGCACATTTAGTTTTGAACTCCTGCTGTTCCAATCACAGGACTATAGTTTGTGCAGTTTTGTTTTTATTTGAAGCTGTGTGTAACCTATAATGACTTGAGTGTTTTGGAACTTAATTCCTCCCACTAAAATGCATGGGAGGAATTTTGTGTTTAAGCCAGAAAGACTTAAAAAATAGTACAGTGAAGTGAAACTTTGTATATTTTCCATTTTAAAGTTCAGCCCTCACAGGATCTTGTCTTTCTCCACTGTAGAACAGAGCCTACCTCCCTAATATAAGAAATCTTAGTTACTTTGCCAAAGCCAGACAATTGTGACAGCTTGGTCTTTGATTACACTTAAACCCTAGAAAACCCTTAAGGATTAATTCAGAAATGGTATTAGTATGTATCTAATTAAATTATATTACTGATATCTAAAATCAGGTATGAAGAGTGATCATTAAGCAAACAAAATGGGAGTTGAGCTAAATGTAATCCTTGCTCAAGTCCTCTGTACAGGTCTGAACTTCATTCCATTCATAATTCAAAGGAGAGTTCAAACATGTATTCCAGGTTTTTTTCAGTTGTTTTCCCTTTTTAACAGTCATTTGCTATATGGTTGCAAGTAGAACAGAATTGTTTAAACAATCTAAAAAAATTGCACTGAAAATGGAAGATAAGAGCAGTCTTATTATGAATGGAACTTTACAGCTGAGGCCAGAAACTGTGATTGCTTTGTGAATCTGTTAGTAATAGTGAACTTATATTCCAGAGTGTGTGTTTATACCATGTTTATCAGAATAATGGAAATAACGGTGTTTTAGGGAGATGCATACAACTCCTAATTTTTCTTGCTGCAAAAATACAAGGCTGGCAAGGCACCCCAAAATAATGAATTCATTGCCTCAGTCCATGACATCAGAGCTCTTTCCTTCCAGTGAGTTCTGAAATTACACAGACAAAATCTTTCTTCGCATATAGTACCTCTAGATTTGTTCCACGGTATATAGCAGAGATTTCATAGCATCACAGAATCATTTACGTTGTAAAAGATCTCTAAAACCATTGAGACCTGGGCGAGAAACAGCATGCAGGAATATTCATCCTTAAGGGAAAAGAGGTTTATGTTGTGTGTTCTACTTGCGGTTCCTCTCTGCAAATGCTGTAGCTGGCACCCTGCGCTTCACACAAAGACTAAAGAACAGGAGAAGAGCTACAGGTGACCTGCTTAAATATCTGCTAGCAGGTGGATGCCCATGGGACTCTGTACCATATTGAATGGCGTTTTTGCTGCCTATAATGTTTCTGCTAGTGATGGAAAGTGGGAAAGTAGCACGTGACTATGTTTTAAGCAATTTGATCCTTTCTCAGGTAGTGAAGCTGGGGTTTTCTGTCTTATCAGAAATATGGTTTCTTTCACATATAATACTGCTTAGAAGTGATAAAAAAATGTTTTATAGAGTTCATTATAATTGCTGAGAAACATGGGTAAATACATTATTTGCATTATTTCTTCTCTGTGTGAAAAGAGGGGCCTGTTGTATAGAGAGGTACAGTAATTACCCTAGAAACTTCTAATAACAAAGGAGATTTGGGAAACCTAATTATGGCTCTTGAAATACCATCAGGGCTCAGGCAAAGCTCCTCACTGATTTTTGGATGAGCACTTGCCCCCTGAAATTGGTGGTAATTCATAAGTCTGGGTTATACATGATGCCCGTTTACACACCTCTGTGGCTAATTCATTGGATACATATGCACTGGCAATGCCTGTGCTCTGTAATTTAAACCATTAACGAAAGCATAAGCTGTATTAAGCACTTGATAGATGTATGCTTAAAGATAATTATGCATTTTCTGTGTTTTAATTCTGATTATTGTTTTCTGTCAGCAGCCTTGATGTGTTAAACTATTTTAGCAGTATTTGTCATTATTCTGGCAAATCATTTCTGTAAATGAATCACTGGACCCCATGAAATTCCAATGCACTTTTTTACATTCTGCTGGGTTTTTATCCTCCAATATTCAACTGCGTGTAAACTGAATGTGAAGCCATTAGAATCATGGGCTCAGTGATGGCTTGACTCACAGCAGTGTGGAGAACAATGAAAATAATCAGCTGTGCATGTTAATTGCAAAACACTATTAGTGATATTTCTCCCTTTTTACACAGAGGTTTAAAATATCGGAGCAAGTCCTATATTAGAATAACTTAATATTATGTTTATTTTATTATCTTTGTCTTATCTTAATTATAATTGCCTTTACCTTTTTCAGATCAACGAATGGCTCTGTTTAAACTGCCAGGTGCAAAGAACATTAGGAGGTGACCTAGCACTAGGTCATGGTCCTGGGCCACAGCCACCTGCACCCAAACAGAAGACACCCATTCCACCTTCAGCAGCTAAACCATCTCCCCAGCCACAGCCTGTTCAAAAGAAAGATGTAACTCCAAAACCTGATCCTTCACAGTTAGCAGATTCAAAAAAACCTCCGCCACAAAAAAAGCAAACACCCTTGCCTGGGTCTCCTCCTGTAAAATCAAAACAACCCCGTGCAGAGCCCACTGAGATCTCCCAGCAAACAGATGCCACTCAAAAATCTGATCAGGTCAAGCTAGCACAGGCTGAAGAAAAGCAAAAACAACCCAGTGTACAGAAGTCTACAGCAGACACTGTATCTACCTCTGTAGCACCAGAGCAGAAGCAGGATTTGCCAGGCCCCAGAACTCCAACTCAACAGAAAGTGACAGACTCCCCAAAGCCTGAGCTTGCAAAGCCATCACAGGACACACATTCAGCTGGGGATAAACCAGACTCCAAACCTGTTCCACAAGTGTCCAGGCAGAAGTCAGATCCCAAGCTTGCATCTCAGCCTGGGGCTAGACCAGATGCTAAAGCTCAAAAGCCTGTTGAGCCAATGCAAACAAAAGATGATCCTAAAAAGTTACCAACAAAACCAGCCCCAAAGCCTGACACAAAACCAGCTCCCAGGGGCCCACAAGCAGGGACAGGACCCAAGCCAGTGCCAGCACCTCAGCCCCAGCCTCCTCAGAAAACTCCGGAGCAGTCAAGGCGTTTCAGCCTAAACCTGGGAGGCATCACTGATGCCCCTAAGCCTCAGCCTACAACACCACAAGAAACAGTTACTGGGAAACTCTTTGGATTCGGAGCTTCATTCTTCAGCCAGGCCTCCAATTTAATTTCCACAGCGGGTCAGACAGGGTCTCAGCCATCAGGGCCCCCTCCACCTGGTCCTGCAGCGAAGCAGCCCCAGCCTCCACCACAGCCTCCAGCCCCTCAAGCAGCCCCCAAAGAGGCTGGTCAGGCTCAGCCTCTTCCAAAAGTTGTTCCTGTAAAGAAAGAAGCCAAGCCTGTTATAACTGAAAAACCAGAGCCATCAAAAGTGGATAGTGTTTTAACTAAAGGATCTGATTTAGAAAAGAAACCTGGTTTGGCTAAAGATAGCAAGCCTCAGGCTGTTGAAGCTAAGAAATCTGATGGGCTGTCGGAACCAGAGAAAGCTAGCCAACCTGAAATGTCTTGTCCCCTTTGTAAAACTGGACTAAATATTGGTTCTAAGGATCCCCCCAACTTTAATACCTGTACTGAGTGCAAGAAAGTTGTGTGCAATCTCTGTGGATTTAACCCAATGCCGCACATAGTTGAGGTAAGGTGATGGAGTCTGTATTCAGCCTGTATTCCTAATACAGGCTGCCTGTGCTGTGGAGACATAAGTAGCTGGTTTTTAACTATTGAATTGTTAAGAAATTTTCTTGAGCGTTTAATCATCGGAAGTCTTTTAAAGTTAAGTGTCTGTGTTGTATGAAACTTAGTCACTTGTCAGATAGTACTTCTGATCAATTTTTGGCATTTTAAGGAGGTGTGGTAGAGGTGGTTGCTAGGGCCTAGAGACATAAGCAGATATGGTTATGAACTCCTTTGAAACTGGTGCTACTATGACACAGCAAACTACTACTGTACTTTCAGTATGTTATAACTTTTTCTTATACTTCAGCATTGTCTCCTAATATGTGCTTCTTTAACTGGTGCCTCTGATTTAAAAAGCTATTGAATGAAGAAATGTTGTAATGCTTAGTTATTGCCCTTCCCTCCTGTTTAATACATCCCTAAATTTATTCCGTTAATCTCCTTCTGGCTCTGGAGTCTTTGCATATGCTGATGCATTCATTAGGAAGGCTGAAGTTTGAGTGATATCTGTGTGGTGAAAGATGTAATTTTTTGGCAAGAACAATATAAGGCTCACAAAGTTACTTCATTCATTGAAGACTGTCACTTTGAAAGTGTTTTTTCTGTGATTGCCTGAGACAGCTACTCATATTTAAGAATTACACAACTTATTTTCAACAGTTTCTCTCATTGCATGTTTTTATCTGCTTACTTTCTCTGTGTATTTTTTTTTTTTTTGGGATGAGGGGATTGGAAACTTTACACTAGCTTAATGGAAAGGTGGAGGCACATCTTATTTTCCCTATGAATTTGACAAGTTTAATTCAACAGAAGCAGACCACCTAAAAATACTTGTGAGCAGCTGAAATGTTTAAATTGGTCTGTGCAGCAAAGAGGATTGTGGCAGTTGGTGTTCTGCCTTTGAAATCTAAATGAATAAATGACAAATGACTGCCAGGGTAAAAGGATATCACATCTGTGTCTTAAGGTGACAATAAATGTGGGAAGAAGTAGCATATTGCAGGGAAAATATTGCTTATGATGTTTGCATATGACTTCCTTTGTGTGTTATTTTCTGAAATATACTATCATTTGAGAGGTCTCTTTCCTAATATAAAAGCACATTTTATCTAGCACATGAATATGTTGTCTAATGCATTTGTGGTCATTTAAGTCAGAAAGAAAGGTCTGAAAATGCAGGAAGATTGATTAGCAATTGAAAATTGGGATTCAATTGATTTTTAACATTGTTTATGCACTGAATACCATCAAACACATACACATTCCATCATTTTCCAACTCTGGGTACACACACACACTTCTATGGATTTAATTGTGAAAAACGCTTATGACTTTCTCCAAGGACACTCTAGTATGCATACACAGAGTACCATGGAAACAGAATGTGTCAGTTCTGATGAAACATTGCTCAAATGCAATGCAAGCCCAGGTGCATGACTTTTCTTCAGAGTTGACTTGTGATGATGTGGGACTGCCTTGTGGTGTATGGACATGTTACCTTGATTTCTTCTGGCTGAGGTGAGAAGGCTGGTATTTAGTTTCTGTTTTTCCATCACTGTTTTTTTTTTTTTTTTTTTAAGAACATTCCATCTGTTTGTGCTCTTTAGAGTATCCAGAGCTTGAAATATGAATGATTTTTTTTTTTAGTCTGATTTCCTCATTCCTTTCTTTGTTTCTTTTTTGGCTCCTGTTTGCACATTCTTCTTCCTTGTACTACACATTTCCACCTCTGTCCACATTTTCTATCTTGCCTACTTTTTTCCACTCAGTTTTGCTCGGAAGTGGAAATGTATTTTCCTTCACAATAGGAGGTGGTTTGCTTGGGTGGAGAGCATCCTGACTTTCTTTTTCATAAAGATTAGACAGACAGAACAGGGAGATCACAGTTTCATCTCCCAAATGTGCTGTGTAAATAATATATTTATGGTCAGATAGCAGCTCTGTCCCTGGATGCACAATATATAGTATATACCTTTTACATGACAGAAACATGATGATGAGCAAATAGTTTATGATCAGTTGCATACTCTTTTTGTCCCCCAAATTTTTCTAATGTGTTCAGTACTGTCTTGAAGGTTTTATTTACTTGTTTCTTTCTTTGGGGGTTAGGAAGGAGAAGTAGAAATGCTTTTTAAAATTGGTCTTTCTGGTGGTTTTTTACATAATTCTTTTATTCCTATACTGTGTGTTCAGATAAAAAATGTAATTCCAGAAGCTATATGCCTTCTTGGCACTAGAAGTGATTTTGGATGAACAAACATATGGCATCTTAAACATAATCTTAGTTTTTCTTTGGGGCTGCAGCTGTATCAGTTATTCTGACAGTTGCTTATGTGTTGTCTACATTTTGTTCCCTCAGTAATGGCTGAAAATGAGTGGAGTTTTATTGACTGAGTGACGGCTGAACCCTTGTTGCCAACAAAGCTTGTATTAGGCTACATAATAAGGATCAGTCCAATGGAACAGGGAAACTAATGTTTCATTGTCAAATGCAGAAGAGCATCTAAATCCCATGGGCCCCTTCTACCTTAAGATTCCCAGCAGGGAATTTTTTCCAGCCAATGTGCTGCTGTACTGCAGACAAGGCTGAGAGTACTTTAAAGGGAAGAAAGTGCTTTCTTACAGTGGCAGTTATTTGTTTTTGCCAGTATGTGACGGAAATATCAAAAAAGTCTTCAAACTGCTGCAGTCAGTCCTCTAATAACCCCGCTACTGCAGAAAATATAACTAAACTCTTACCTAGTCAAAATTAACAATATGCTATTTGCTTCAGTGAAATTGTTTTGATTTGTGCAAGCAGAGAATTAGGCTAGAATACCTTTTCTTAAAATGAGCTGATTGTTCTTTTTCTTCCTGATTTGTTGATACAACAGTCAAACAGTTATTTACTTAAATGGTAATTTATCCATGATGCAAACAGCCACAAATGATTAAATAAATGACACTTGATAGATTTCGGAGACCCACAGGACCATGGGAGCCCTAGTGCATTAGCAGACTCCTTATTCTGCCATTTGCTCAATGGGGAAGAGAGCTGTTTACTGGCTCTGTAATTAGCTTTTCCAGCTCAGGTAGTTGGAAGCTGCTCTATTTTTAGTAACAAAGCACAAGATCACAACTGCTGAAGCCAGAAATGAAATGTGTGGCAACGACCATTTTGTGCATTTAAAACTCAGTGAACTGTTTGGAATATTGAGCAGCAGCAGAGACGGTTACCTATAATGTAATTAAGTATGTTGAGATCAGGAATGTGGAACCTGTGATAAATTAATGCAGTAATAAAATTTTTTAAAAAATGGTTTAAAAGCTAAACTAAGGAAAATAAGATAATCTAGATTTTTAGATTCTATATGGGCAACATGAAGGAGAATATCTTAACAGAATCTTGTTATGAACAGAAAGAGCTGAAAATGTGAAATGTGTATATGTGACCATGCTAATTGACTTAATCTAATAGAGCTGCCAGGAGAACAGAAGCACTTTTTAGTCTACTGAAAGCCATAAAATTACTTGGAAAGGCACTGTGAAGTAAAGAATGCTCCATGTGTGGAATAAATTACTGGGGCTACAGGAAGGAGAGAAATGTTTTGAATGATGGAGAAGGACAGGGAGAACTGGGGAAGGGCAGAAGAGACATCATATCTCTGACTTGGTAAGGACCTGTTATTTGAAAAAGATGTAATCTGTTAGAGATATGATCAGAATATATAATATCAAAAGTTTTAGAGTGATACTTCTTAATATGTTTATCATGGCACATGTAGTCTGTATGAAAATGTTTTGCTTTGATGGATATGATGACAGGAGTCTATAAAGCCTGATGGTTTATATCCAATCTAAATTCCTCTCTATATATTTTTTTTAATAAATTGATGTATAACTTTCCAAAAGAATGTTTTTCTGATAACTCATTAAACACCATATTATTACCAGATGAAAAATTGGTATTTTGCTCTTCCAGTATGAACTTCTAGAAGTAGCAGTAAATAGCATTTTGGAACTGATGTAAGCCTCTCTGGAGATGAAGGGAGTGATTTTGTGGTGGCATGGTATCATATTCCATGATACCTGGATACGTCTTGGGTTTTTCTACATCCTCCCAAAATCCTGCAGAAATGGAGCTGGCTTGGGTGAGTGAGCATCCAGTGTAAATAATTCTGCTAGTTCTGTTTTTCCAAGACTTTCCAAGACTATGTGAAATGGAGTGAGATCCTGAGCAAGTGTGCCCTTATACTCAAACTTCAAAAGTAGGCTTTAAAAAATAATTTTAAAAAACCCCCAAACCTGAACTAAGTGAATCAAACCCTGCTATTGAAAGCCCAAATGTGCCTTGGACTTCTTAAAACAAATGTGCAGCAACATTGCAAAGTAATAATCCATGTATTTTTCTAATAAAAATCCCTGAAATCGTGTACAGCACCATCTAAGATGATATCCATTGCCTGTCTTTAATTAACAGCTCTGTACTGTCATGTATTTCCTACTTGAGAAAGCTCAGACTGCTCTGCAAACTGGTAGGTTTAGCTCCTATAGGAAACTCCTATCTTCTCTCTTATGTTTGGTGATGAGTTATTTTGGAAACAGATGGTGTCTGGAAAACAGTGAAGAAGAATTTGCACTAAAGAGACAAAGAGAAAAACAATCACTCCTTTCAGTTGCATAATTTATCTTCTCTGCTTCTTCCCTCTCCCTTTCAAGAACCTTTTAAAATTTTGATTGTAAGAAAGTGAATGCTATTACTGTTTAATAAAGTAACTAAATAATACAGAACATAATAGACTAACGCAATGTACTCCCTAACATTTATGGAAATTTTATCTATTAAATGATAATTCTTTATAATTGAGAAAATGTTAAAACTACAGCTAATTATTACTTTGAAAGACAAAATCTGGCATTGAAAAACAGAGTGCATGTTAGATGATAAAAACCCCACTATATTTCTTGACTGTCAGAATGAAATTAATCTCACTCCAATTTAGGTATCTTACTTTTCTGTTTAATTTATTTTTGTCTGTCATGCATATTTAATATTGAAGTGGAAATATTTTTCATAGCTGAATGACTCACTTCTTCCATTTTTCCTGTAAAGCACATACATTGTGTATATACAGAATTGAAGGGCTAATATGGAATGACTCTATGATTGATTATTTAGTCAAATTGAACACAGATATTTTTTTTTCTTAAATTTAATGCCTGAATTAACTTTTTAAATAAGGTTGAAGAGCTTAAGCTTCAACAACAAAGTTAGATTTCTGTGTTTCACATTTGCAGAGGTATTTAAATGCTTAAAGACAGACTGATACTTGTAAGGATGTTAGTAGCTCGTGTCCTTCTCTGATGCCTCAGCTAAACCTGTTCCAAAAAGCTCAGCTTTGACCTGGTGATTTTACAGAGGCCTGAACTTCTGTCTTCTGCACATGGCTTGAGCTGTTCCTTTTAAGCAGGAAAGTTCCTTCTGTTTAAACCCCTTTGAAGTCCAGACATGGGAACCTTTTGCAGGGTCTGATTTTGGTGTGTCTTTGAGAATAGTTCAACCAGAGGCAGTACTGCTTGGCTTTAAGCATACCAGCTAAAGTAGCTACAGCTACTTTATAATTAATAACAATAATAAGGCCTGCCCATGGTCAAGTGTGATGTGGTGATGGTTTGCCAAGTTTATTTCTTCTCCCATGGTATTATATACAAAATACAGACTTGAAAATAGGCATGTGACTTCAGGACTCCTGCTCATCTCAGGCCCGTTGCTGCCATAGTACAACTAAGTTTCTCATCTCCCAGTTTCCTCCAAGACCCCATGAGTCTGCATGCAAGTTTCAACAAAGTGAACCACTGCATCCAGATAACCTGGATGATCAGTAGATGTCCTGTGATGGTTTTGTTTGAATTCTCCATCATTGTAGAGGGAAATGAAAATATCCTTACTTTCTCACAACTTTCTCTGAACAGGTGTCTTGCAGTTCAGTAGGTCTGCTTGGTCCAGAGCAAATTATACACGAATGCAGTCTCATTTTTTGGCAGTCAGGTTTTGATGGTTATTTCTGAATGTGATCTTGGGATGATATTTGAAAGCAAGGCATCTTAGATCTGTGTGGTTATTAGTCAAGGCATGAGTTACAAGATTGCATTCTTGTTGATTTTTCCTTTTCAGTATTTATGACCATAAAATTAGGTTTTGTTTTTTTCCCCCCTGAAATTAAATTAAAGGAGTGAAGATTAGTTTTATTGCTCAAAGTAATAGTATGGAAGGACTATTGCCATGATTAATTGCCTGCTTTTTTTTTTCCTTTATTCTTGTCTCTAAAAGTTTCCAAATTACCTCTCTGAACAAAGAGCTCCATTGAAACCAACAATGAGATATAGACATAAAGCCATGTAAGGCCAGATGGCTTTTATTAATGTTGGAAATGGCCACTGATGGTGTGAAATCCAAAGGGATGTCTATAGCAGCCCTTTTACTGGCACACACAGCTCCTGTCTTTCTGGCTATTTTTTCATCCACTTGCAATTAATTTGCAATGAGTTCTTTACTTAAATATATTTATTCCATGTTAGATGCCTTTGCATTTTTGAAAGATAAAATGCTTAGGTGAGCGATTAATGCAGAGCTTTCAGTGTTGATTTTTGTGTGTGCTTTATTTTTCTCCTGTGCAGATAGTTTATAGACTAGTGTATTAGATACAGTCAAGCTGGAGTCACAAATCTAAAACAGATTATCAGGAAAATTACTGACCTGGCCTTGAGCCAGGTGATTTTCTTCTCTGTTACTTCATTAGAAACTTGGTTGGTGTCCCATTATTGAATGAGGAAGAAATTTTTGAAAGATAAGCTGGTGTTAACCGTTTGAATTTTTCTACTCAGCTTTATAATAGTAGTTTAAAGAGAATTTATTTATTAAGATAAAGGTATTTAATGTTTTTCTTTTCTATTACAGCGTAATACATTTTTGTTCATGCATTATCAAGAAACAAAAATGCTTCCTTTAGAGACTTTAAATACTGTTGTGAGTTTTAGTTAATGTCAATATAAGACCCAGTGATCCATCTCCAGATTTTCTTAAGCAAACAGACAAAATCTACTGTATGTTAAGTGCCTTAATTTTTTGGGTTTTTTTGGCGCCCAGGTAAGACATTACATGTTATCTGATCACATTAATGATATGTGGAGACATTGTCATAAGTTGTGTAACCATATAAAAATATAGAGCATTTAGCTTTTTGTAAGAACCCTCACGTAGTTTTGGTGTTCTGATAGATTCCCTAATAAGGGGGAACTTCAAATGAATTTTTTTTAATATTCTAGGAATATGAAGAGCTGATGCTCTTTCAAGGAGCAAATGCTATAACAGCATTTTGAAAAATATCTGAGGATTTTATATATCTGAAACCAGGATATTTTCCCCTCAATATTTGTAACTGGGATTGACTGTAGTAGAACCAATAGATATTGTATTTAATAAAATTCTGAGAAGACAATATACTGTCAATATAAATGTGTGCATATATTTTGTGATCTAATTTCTTGAAGAACTAGGCTATTTATGTTAAAGAAGTTAAGTTCCAATTACTGCATATCTTAAAAATTTAATGTCATGTTTCTGCTGACCAAAGGCCAAATGTTTTCACACCACAACAGCATAGTAGTAAAGAAATTCTATAAAATCCCTTGTTTGCCACTACTGTGGGGTGATTTTAACCTTAATGGGACAGCATGAGCTCAATCGAAGTCATTTTGCAACTAATTTTAACTGTTTGCAAGAATTGTGGCCAGCTGCAAAAATAAAAATTCACATGTAAAGGAAAAATTAAATGAGCAAGAGGGGGCATTTACCTAATTTCTGTTTGTATTCTACACATGAATATTTCTCCTGGAGTAATGAAAAGATTGTGTCACTTAAAGAGACAGTAGTCAGTAATTATTTTTAGTTTTGCTGAAGTGCATATAGTTCAGTAGACCAGAATGAGAACAAATGTGACTTTAGCTTTAATGTTATTTAAATATAAAATTGATTTCTGCAGTATTACTAAGAGCAAGGATGTAGGCTGAGGGGAACATAAGCCATTATATAGTAGTGGAAAGGCGATTAGATTCATGCCAGTAAGCTGCTGGAGATGCTGTCTAGCAGCTTTTGAAACAGGAGGTCACAGACTGATGTCGAAGAGAGGGATTAGCTACTGCTGAACTATTCTGGCTGAATTTTGCACAAAATGCTGTTAAGTTGGAGGGGAAGGAGGAAAATCTATATTTTTGCATCACTAGAAAAAAAAAAATATAAGAGCCACTAGGCTATATCAGACCAGAACACTCAGTGAGAAGAATGATGAGGTGTATTAGTTTTCCATCTGTATTTTGGAGGTTAATGAAATTACTCAGACAGTGAGGTAACTTAGGCTTCTAAGGACAAGACTGAAAGACCATCTGGTGGTCCTCTGTTTTTAGTATTTGTAGGTTAGTAAATTTCTTTGTTGTTGTTGAGTTTTATTTTTGTTTTTCTTCTTTTTTTCCTTAGTAAACAGCCTTCACATTGGAAATGGTCCAGCTGTCACATACAGAGTTTAGAAATTGAACATATGAGATCTTGTCCCTATGCATACTATTTTAATGCATATATTTACTTGTTCAGTTACTTTTTGTACTTACCTTAATAACTGTGCTAAAGACTCAGATGTATTTATAATATTTTAATCTTTGGAGGTATTTCTGACCTCTTTCCTGACATCAAAAAAGAGTATATTGTTGTGATTTTCTTGTTTGGTTTTGCAGTGACATTCCCATAATTGCTGAAGATATTGACATAACTCTGGTTCTCATCATTATTTGTCAATACAATATCTGATTTTTTTTTTTAAGAGTCTCTTCTGCAATTGATCTTAAGTTTTGTATCTTCCTTTTTATAGGAGAAGAAAAATATACTTTTCTTTCTGATTGCTGACAAACTCTTGGCTATTTTCTTCAGGATACTAGTTAGTAACTATATTTTTGTACATTTAGATCATGACATTACGTCCTTTGCTGTCTAGATAAGCTGTCAGATATGCCTGTTCCTCACTCTCCCCCAAACCAACATACCAACTCTTAACTGTATACATAAATATTATTCTCCCACGGCTATTCAATGGGAATTTTCACTGAAACATTGAACTCTGACATAGTACAAGAGAACCAGCCTGGGCACATACCCAATTTCAGATGCTCTCTTCTTGCTTTTGAATTAGAGTAGGAAAAAGACTGGAATGTTTGAAATACCTGTTATCTCTTAAATATTTTTGGAACTTTCATCTCTAAAAGTATTTTGATTTTTGTAAAGTTTAACTATAGAAAGGGAAAAACTCAGAACAAAACCAAACTCTGCTTAGATTTTTATTTTTTTTTTTGAGTGTGATGTGTTTTCTACTTAACATGGCTCAAGACTGAATTCATGGTATGGCGTTTGGAAGGCTGAGAAAGTGTAGGCTTTGTACTCATTACAGAACAAGTTAAACAGGACTACCTCTTTCATGGACTTCTGTAGGTGCACCTTTGTGCTGACCTACTATGAACTTCTGTTTTTTCTTGACAGTCATAGCCAAGAACACTTGTAATGTGCTGTGCAGTGAATTTTTAAAGTCATGTGCCCAGTATATCTGGGATGCAATTACACTGTTATGCCAGACCTCTAAAGAGGAAGAGCACTGCCATTTTTCTTCTATATCACTATCAGCAGAAGGATCTCCTGATCAAAACACGATCTCTCATTTGATTTGGCATCCTTTAAAATACTTTAGCTGTGCTGCTTCTTCTCCAGACCTGTAAGAACTGTATTACTGCACTGTCACCCTTCAAATGACAAATCTAGTCAATATTTTTTTCATGAGGAGCAATGAATGCATATTGTAGCTAAGGAACCTGTGTTTGAATCTATAATGCTTTACAATTAGTTACAGACATAATTAGAGACTTCAGTGAAAGTCATACTCGTCCCTCCCCTTGCTTTCTTCTCTATGCTATGGGTAACTGGAATCAAGAAAGGTTCAGCTTTAATATGATGAATTGGCCTGGTCCAGGTGTTGGTCTAAAGTGTGATGCACTTTCCCTGATGAGTTCCTTAAGCATATTTGAGATTGGTCCTTGTATTTCCAGGATAAAATGAAGCTGTATATGATGCTGTAAGGATCAGTATGTCCTTCGTACCTGTAAAGGGCAAGGTGAAACTCCTTCTGCTTACAAATCAGAGTAGATCATCCTGCTCAAAGCAGGGTCAGTTGAAGCAGGTTTCTTGGGGGCAGTTAGGGTTTGGTTGGTTCCAGACTTGGAGACTCTACAACCTCTTTAGGCCACCTTCCTTTTTTCCTTGTTAAGTATTTTCTTAAATTAATATTTATTTGAAGGAATTGAATTCAAATGAACTTAAATGAGTAAATTAAATGCT
This sequence comes from Toxostoma redivivum, assembly GCA_013397375.1. NCBI lineage: Eukaryota > Metazoa > Chordata > Aves > Passeriformes > Mimidae > Toxostoma > Toxostoma redivivum. The sequence goes on from VXBI01003376.1 coordinate 1,097,051, forward strand.
TAGTATTTGAATTTGTTATTTTGAAATTTTTTCTGTTCATTCAATACCATTCAGTAGACTGTCTTTATCTTTTTTTCACTCTCTCCTCAGTTATTTGCACACATCGAGGCAACCTTCCTGAGCCTTCTCTTCAGGCTCCTTTTTTTTTTCCATTTCCAGCTCTCTCAGCTTCTCCTTATACGATTGATACTCCAGACTCGTAATCTTCTTCATGACCCTTTACTGGACTTGCTTGAGTATTTCCATGTCTATTTTACTGGGAAGTCAATTACTAGACAAAGAACTCTCCCACCAGTATGGAGTAAAGGGGAATAATCACCTCCCTAGACCTGCTAGCTATGCTCCCAACTTAGATAGCCCAGGGTGTGGCAAGTATTTAAATATGGCATTGCTTAGTGCCTCCCCTTTTCTTCACACCATGCTCAAGGGCACACAATACATGGTGGTGTCTTCCAGGACCATGGCAGCAGGATGAAGTGAAGCATTTTGCTGTAAACACAACTTAGATATATTATTGAAAGTTATGATGTCCAGAGGAAGGAATCAGTCCATGATCAGTCCATGCTAAGGAATATTAACTTTAAACCGGCCATTAGTCACTGTACATCGCTGAACTTTACACAGAGAGTGGTTCTATAGAGTGCAAATTTTGGATTACTATGATATGCTGATGTTGGGGTAATTGTTGAGGTGAAGCAGGTAAAGAAGCAGGAAGGGCCTTTGCAAGGGTTTTAATGAGATGTTTATTTCAGCCATGCGTGTGCACAGTTCTTGAGTTCAGAGACAAAGGCAAGGGGGTTGGTGTGAGAGCCTAGGTTAAGTACATGGGGGTTTTGGGATGGGGGAAGTATGAGAGACCAATTACCAGGGGGCATGGGGGTGTCACAAGGATGGGATTAGGGCATGGAGGCCAACAAGGAAACAGGGTGGAAGTGACCGAAAGGCTGATGGACAGGGAGAGAGCATGGAGCTGACCCAAGGAACGAGACAAGGATTGTTCTGACCTACTAGAACAGGATTCGTTGTCAAAAGGAGACAGCTGAGAGAGAGGCCTCTTGTGTCTTTCTAACTGGGAGTGCCTTTCAAGGTCTCCACAATGATACATCTACAAAATATGTTCTAGCAGATCTCCATGGCAGGTGTATATTGACTTCTCCAAGTTACATTAACAGATTCAACAGTAAAAAGTATAGATACTGTTTTGGAGGAGTTAAATTTCAAGCTAAAATTTCATCAGATGTTCCAAGAACTTTGTTGAACTTTGAACCTGATCTGTATGTTTGGAATATTTATATTTGAATCAGTTTAGATAAATGTCACTTTCTATTTTCTCCTCTTCCTAAATCTACTTCCTTTCCATACATGCTGAAAGAGTCATTGTTCGTATTTCAAATTATTTTCTTCTATTAACTATGGGCCTTTTTTGTCTTGTCATCTTTTAGATTAATGATTTTCATGTTTTAAGTGTCTCTTTTTTGTTCCAAGCATTGGAGGAGAAAAAATGCAGGTTTAATGGGGTAACTTCAACATTTAGTTACTGGTTTTCCAGGTGCAGAACTTCTGTTGTTGCATCTTGAATCAGTATATGCATTTTGTAAAGTGTAAGGCTTTAAAAACACCCCGTAATTTACTGAGCTTTAAGCAAGCTGCAGTGAAAATTTTTTCAGTAATGATCTATTTTCTGAACCTCTATGCATGAGAAAACAGTTAATCTCTATGTTCCAATAGGATTTATGAGGTATTTCATGCTCTCTAAATTTTGTTTGAATGAGTTGTCCATATAGAATTATCAATTCTCTACAAGCACATAATCTATATTTCTTGATCTTAACTTGCTATTCAGAAATAAGTAGTCATTTTCCTTTTAGATCCAGGGATATGACATCAGAAATTATGTGCTATCACTAGAATGAATTTCTTCTAGAGCAGATATTATAAATTCATAATTAGTAGCAAACAATTATTGATGTATTATAATTATAACAGGAATCAGGGTGAAATCTTTGGGTCTTCATCAGCACACAGGATATAATTTTCAGAGCATGTGAAGGAAAATTTACTGTAATTTTGTTTCTGAGTCTGAAGCTATGATAGTGATTGCATTTCTTGGATGGCTTTTCCCCCTCGGTTTGCTTTATTCCAATTCACATTTCTGTCCTTACGGCTTGGATTAATTCTGTGTGCAGTGCAGGGTATTTATATCGCTTTGAATTAGTTTCCTATTGCTTACATAGACTCTATAAAAAGTGGCTTCATAGTCTGTGAGAAATCATTGAACAATGCATTGAAAAGCATTTAGTTCCTTTCAGTACTAGTTTGTATATCTGTAGTAGAAAACAGAAAATCAAGGTGTCCTTGCAATGGCAATTCAGTTTTCTCTGCATGGGTTCCTGTCTTTATGTATTGGAATCTTATTTATGCAACTCAGGAAAATGAATGCCAGTAGATTGACACTGTTTGAAGACTGTCGTACTTTGAATTTTTAAGTACAAAATATGTACTTGCTGATAAACTAGGGTCAGGTACTAGTTAGAAACTAGTCATTCCCCTGGCACACCTTCTAAAATCTTTCACATTTTTGAATGTACCTTATGTGTACAGTTTCTGTTCACATAAAAATATTTATTTCTACTGACAGGTCTCATCTGCTGTTTCCTTGGCATCACTTATTTCTCTGCACTTGACTTCAAGTCTGTTGTACTAAATCTGTCAGAGAAGAGATACATCTTGAATTTTGTGTTTGTAAAAATAGCACTGCTATAGTATCACTCTTTATCTCCACCTTTTATCTTCAGCCATTTAAAGCAGTCACTCTTATTGCCTGTTTTTCACTTGATAGTGAAGTTAAACACGTGAATGTCATATTTAACTACCAAAAAGTAAGATCCATTTCTTAAAACATTAAGAGAAATGAAACAAGGCAAGTGGAAAGAAGGTGCTGACAGAAAGACAATGATTTGGAAATAAGTGCAATAAAAACTAATAAGTCCAGTTAACAAAAGCATATTTCCTTGCAGTTATATTCTATATATGTCCTGAATGTATCAAACCAGAAGCCAATGCTTCACTGTGGAAGAATATGGCAGATGGAATTATTTCTATGCAAGTATTAAAAAGAAGAGCTTTACATTATCTCTGTCAGGATTTAATTTTGGGCTTCAGTCCCTATGCTGTCTATTATTAGCATCATAAAACATAATGGAAGTATTTAGAGATTCAAATGCATGGATTCATGCTGGATTTCACTTTATGTATCTGCAGATGTTGTGTATATTTTTGCATATTGGATTTTATGGTGGCTAGAGTGTATTTCATGGGGTGAATGTAGGGAAGTGCAAAGATTCATTGCAAGTGATTCATTCAAAGACTTATATGTATTTTTTGTAAGCCATTTGGTTTGCAATGAAGACTCCGAATCATTATCTTAGTTTATCACTACTTCTTTTGAACTTTGATGAAACTTTTTTTCCTTATTCAGTCAAAAAGGCTGGGAGTCTGATCTATTAAATGCTTGGATGCTTGATGTTGAAGGGTTTATCTATATATGACCAGAATAAAATCAAATAAGACCTTGTAGTGCATTGAAAGAGACTATAGGAGGTCCATTTTTCTAAGGATTTTGATTCAGACCTCTTATGAACACTCTAGTGTAATTCTAAGTGAGGCAAGTGAAAGCAGTGTATGTTTGAATTATGCATAATTTGTGAATATAAAGACTAAGTCATGGAGATTCAGTCACAGGAATGGATTTCAATGATCAGTTACAAGTTGATCAATTCAATTAATCAGTGTTTTCTTTTTCCCCCTGGGCTCAGTGGAGTTTAAAAGCTATGGAGTTCCCAAAATCAGTTTTTGAGGATAGGCTTTCCTCACACTATCCAGTTTTTAAAATTTCTTCACACAGGAAGCTACTAAAAAGGAAAGATGAGTCTGTAAATACTGTATGGAGGGTGCTCACCAGGAGAATTGTCTTGACTTTTGCAGTGGCTTTCCTTCTTCATCACAGGTGGAAAGTATATGGAACCAGCAGCTTGCAATCTAGACAGAAGTGTTTAGCTATTCCATAATGGTGTGTATGAATGGAAAGCAAAGGCACAGCAGAAATAATTTCTTCTCCATTTGTTGTTTCATGAGAAGGAGATACCCTTTGCCCATGTTGGAGTTCCACAGCACCTATTCTTGTGACAAGCTGTCTGTCAGCATAGTCCTGTCAAGGTGACTGAATTAATGTGGAAGGTGATAAAAGGGAGGAGTTACAAGACAGTGATGTCTTTTAGAAGAAAGGTGTCTCAAAATTAATCAAATAAGTAACATAAATGTAATTTTCCTTGATTTATTTCTCAAGGCTTGATGGACATGACCTTTATTTCAGAGAGCCTGGCATTCAGCATCATGTAGCTACTGTTCAAATCAATAGAAGTATATTTCTTGATTTTAGCAAATAGTGTTGTCTGACAAGATGTGACTGAAATAAGTCAAACTAAATGCCAGTTTCAGTGCTTGCTTTCTGTCTGTGGGGATATGTGGATATATGGCCTGGGAAACTGTGAAAACAGGAGCGCTTTCCCACGGACTGCTTGAGAAGTACAGGCTTTCTCATAAACTTGGAGAAAAACAGAAGGGAAAGAATCTCAAACAAAGATACATCTGGTATTATTTACAGAATGTGTACTGTAAGAAATTGTATTGTTTATAGTAAGAACATCTTACAGGAGGTGTTGCTGGCCCTGACCAATGGGCTGTGTTTTGTTCTTGAGTTAGTGTTTGAGTGTACTTAAGCAAGGTAGTGGTATAATAAACTGTCTCTTTCCTATCTTGAAAGATGACCATGTTGCTGTGTGCTTTATTACTGCTGTTCCAACGGTTAATCCCTAACTAGCAGCAACAGGGATATACTTTCATAGTGGCATTTAGAATTTTAGAGCTTCATCTTCTGAACTGATATTCTAAGTGAGAAACTTTGTCTCTCATTAGTAGTTATTTCCAGATAAGTTCAAAGATATGGCACTAGAACCCTAAACATTACTTTACCAGGCTTAGAAGAATTTTCAGGAAATATCAGAAACTTACAGTTCAAGCCTTAGTCTTGCAAGTAAAAAGCTTTCACATGAGTAAGCTGATCTACTTCAGCCTTCTGGTTATGGGTAGGATGCTGTTGTGTCTCACTCCTTTGAGTGACTTACATTCTGTAAGGAGCTGTTTATTTGATTGAACTTTTCAAAAAGAAGGAGAAAGCGTATTAAGAAAGTAGGTGAAAAATTTTGTTCTTCCAGAGTAAAGACCATGGTGATGTATGCAATCTTTTAAGGTGACAAATGTGCAATCACTTAAAGTGATGCATGCTGGTTTTTCATGGTACTGGTCTCTTTCGATGTGGGTAGATGTGGAAGTTTTGAAAATATGTAATTGATTTGTGATTAGAAACTTTAGTCATATCCCCATAATTGCTACAATAAAATCCAGAAAATGTATCCTGGGCAGTTCTAGATGATTCCTTATTGCTTTTTATATCTTAGATGTTTCTACATGGGCAATTATTTTATTTGAGGACAGGGGGAGTTGTTTTTTTAAGACAAAAGAGCATGTTTCATATAAGCAAATACATTAAAAGTAGTTTTGTTCTATGCATATTATTGCAAGGAGGAAAAAAAGATTAGAATTTGGAGTAGAAATTTGGAGGAATGGCATCTTGAAGAAATAAATGTCAAGAGCACACTGAAGGCATAGGTTTTGAAGTTGCACTTTGAAGAGCACCTGTGTCTCTATAGATTGCTGAACCTGAATAGATCAACAAGATGACCAAGAGTCTCAGTAAGTGCTAATATACATTTGTCATTTATACTTCCATTTGCATTAGTGGAGATGCTGCTGAATCCTTTGCTGTCAATTCTGTCAGCAGCCAACATGACCAGGCTCTGTAAATAAGGGTGTTGAGGGTGACAGCAAGACCTCATTGATGAGCTGTGCACTGCACAACATCTGAACAGGGCAAGCAGAACAGGTAGGACATGGGATGTTACACAGCAAACACAAACACTTGAATTGCAGACACAGAATGACTGGGGTTAGAAGGTACATCAGTAGGTTATCTAGTCCAACCTCCTGGCCAAACTAGGGTCCACAAACCACAGCAGGTTGCTCAGGACTTTGACATGTAGTTTTGAAATCCTCCATGACAAAAGGCTGCTTAAAATCTATTGACAACTTGTTCCAAATCTTCGAAGTCCTCCAGGTGTAAAACAGTTCTCCATATATTCAGTTTAAACCTTGGTTTGCAGTTTCTTGTCCTCTCCATGGCCATCACTTTGAAGTGCCTGGCTCTATCTTCTCAATGGTCTCCTCTTTAGGTTTGTTAGTTTCCTGAAGCAGATTTGTGCATGCTGAACAAGCCTCTTTCCCTCATATTCTCCTTACAAGGGAGTTTTTCTAGCCTCTAACCATCTTTGTTGCCTCTCACCGAGCTTTCTGCAGTTTGTCACTCTTTTTTTGGTACTGGGGGAATGATACAGGATACAGTGTGTTACATGCAGTCCAGTGACTAATGGGCTCACATTTACTGGCTATGGGCCTTTTGAAACAGCCCAAGGTGCTCAGATGTTCTTTGCAGTAAGTGTGCCACATCCACTGTGTTCAGCAGTGGGCCCATGTATTTATTGTCCAGACCTTTTCTTGCATATTTAGCATAGAAACTATTCTTCTTGCCCTTGATGTCTCTTACTAGTTTCAATCCTAGCTAAGCTTTGCTTCTAGACAGATGGCTGTGCAGTGTTTCTAAATTCCTTCTTTGTAGGCTAATTGGAATGCTAGTTCTGGAGTAGAGGCAGAGTTCAGGGGTCCAGGCATCCTGTCCCATGTGTGTAGCTGCTTGCTTGAACGACACAATCTTATTGTAAATGCAATATGCAGGAGTATTTTGGAAGACAGCTAGCAAGTGGAAAGAGCTACAGACTGTGTGTGGTTTAATGTTTACATATATTAATGCAAACCATTTTTGACAGTCTCCTGGTTCAGGCATAGACTGTGCCTGTTATGGCAATTTATATTTCTGATAGCCATAAGAAACCACCTCAGCTTCTCAGAGTTGATAAACCTATTGCCAATGTGAGTCAAATTTACTTGAAAGTTAATGCAGTTGTCCATCTAAACTTTATGATAATGCCTTGTTCCTCTGTGCTGAGCTACTTGGCACCATTGTATCTGACACATTTAATAAAGATATATTCATCTTCAACTTTATTTCATATAGGAAATGCCAGACTTAGCATATCAACTCATCACATTGTATCATTCCTAAGAGATAGGGTTGGTTTACCATAGCAAAGTGTTTGTCCAATATTAAAAACAGTTAGTGTGACTTGTGTTTATCACTACTCATAACAATACTTATTTTCCTATTATAATATATGATTAAAATTCTGAAAGATGTTCCAAGGTTGCCTGACAGAGGTGGTATTGCCTATTACTATTTTAAATGACTGCTTATTTGCATTTGTTCTTTCATTATCTCTAATAGATGATGACACAGCATAGTGGGGGGAAAAATTATGTTAAACCAGTGTTGTGAAAGAGAGTTTTAATGTGGTAAACACAAAATTATCTTGACAAGCTAAAGAGGCTCTCTAGCTCATTTTCAGGAATGGGGAGAAAGAATTGTTCTTTAAACCCTAACACCTTTAGTGAAGATTTAATTATTGTGTAAGGTGAAGAAGGAAGCATTACTGGTCTGAAAGAATAGTTTGAATAGAAATTGCTATTTCTGTGTGGATTGAGTGTATATTTTTATTTTGAGATTTAATTCCCAGTTAGAATCAGTCTTGGGGGTTGGATTGTGTGCAACAGCCAGAAGCAGTGACATCCATGGTCTTTTCTGTAGAAGTCTGACCAGTCCAGCTCCACATGGCTGAAGCTACTGACTCGGAGTAGGAATGAAATGTTTGGTTAGGCTGAAAAGTTGGGTGTCTTCCCCTGCACCAGGGCACAGCCAAGCACCATAATGCCTCTTTTGCTGCAGCTCAGCTGAAGGAAAGGCAGGAGCTAAAGGATATTTCCCACCAATTCTGATCCCAGGATAAGATTTGCAAATTGCCTTGGCAGCTGTTGACCATCTTTCATTTATAAAAGGTAAGACCACCCTGAATTCTTAGGAGTACCAGACACTGAGAAGGTATGACAAATCTGGTACCCCAGTACCCCAAAGTACCCCAAATCTATGTCTACCTAGTAAATTTCCCTGTTATGTCATCAGATAACTTTTCCTTAAGCAAGAAGAGGGTTATTAGAATTATCATAGAAAAGATATGTAACATTTCCATGTGAACCTCTGAGCTGTTAAAGTCAGACAGCAGATTATAGCCCATCATTTGCTCTCATTTAAATCAGTAGGAATCTGAAGGAGCTGCACTGACACAGTAGAATTTCCCTCATATGCACCAGTGTATCTGAGAATGGAATTCAACTTTCAATCATTAAATTAAGGCAAGCCATCTTTTTCATCCAAGTGGATGTCTGCAGCCATAGCATTAGCTGTAGGTGGGCTTGAACTGGATTTTTGGAACTCTTGATTCTAAAACTGACCATCCATGGGCAATGTTTTTTCATTTTCTCTTTCAAGTCATTGACTTGAGTTTTTTTAGTCTGCCAGCTCTGTTTGCTTTCCATTTTGCTCAGCAGAATCCTAGATGTTGTTTTTAATTGGTACTTAAATATAAATGATGACAACAGCTTTTAAAATAGGAATTATTAAACTCTAGAAAGTCTCCATTGGCTTGTATATCAGTATATAGAATATTTGCTGTCCAATGCCTCGTGTTTAGTAGAGAGAACATTTTTGATTGTTCCCATACATCCTGATCTGATCCCACTAGGAATGTAAATCATCAGAAATTATTAGGCATCTGTCTTTGAGAGATTACTACCTCTATTTTGTAGAGCCAAAATGTCTGTAGATTTTCAGAAAGGTTCATTTTAGAATTTCATTATGTGTGTTTATCTAAAATGAATATGCAGGTTTGTGTGTTTATTCCCATTACTGGATACTATAATGCTTTTGCACAAAGAGGTGCTGTACAATAAATAGCTTGCTGGCAAAGGAAAAGCATGATCCTATGGTCAAAAGGAGGCGTTTAGATTAGTTAAAAATTACTGTGCTGTAAACATGAATTCTAGCACACTCTCTGGGATAGGAAGTACTGGGCATATGAATCCTAGATTAGCCAGGATTCTGGTGTACTGTAACGCCTTAGTGATGCACTGAAAGGCCAAGAAGTCTTTGGCAATTTATTCTTGTTTTACACAAAACATAGGTTTTTGTGACCGTGCTTCAAAAATAGGTTGATATGTTGGAAAGGCTCCCATGAAGCTTTAACAATTACTTTATCTGTAAACAAAGAGAAGACCTCCAGAAATAAAAATATATTTCTGCCTGTTTTCATGAGGAAGAGTTTAATATCAGCTTTTGTAAGATTCTGTGAGTATCCATTAAACATAAATAGCACAGAGCTCTTGAAGTAAACAACATTGCAAAGTGAACATATAGTCAATTTTAGACAGTCAAAAGAGGTGCAGGATTGAGCACAGTTGGTTATTGCAACCAAGTACTGAGAATTGGTGGTAATATGCCATTTATCAGTTTTATGACATGGGGAACTACTATCAGAAATGCCATGGAAATCAAGGAAAAAATAGATGCAGTTTATTTAATAGAGGTTGTCTTAGCTCAGGTAAGACTATGTTTTGTGTTAAATGCTGCATTAGACTAATTGAAAAAAGTGATTTCTTCTGCCTCTGAACAGTGTAAATTAAGATGATCTCTCAGTTTAAATCTTCTCTGGCACATGGCTGAGCAAAGAGCAGAAAAATGTCATCACCTGTAGAGTAAGGACTGTCAGATTCACAAGCAAACCTGTTTACTGTTCTGAAGATTCATGTGCCACCAAATTTTGATTGGTGTTTGGGTTTGTTGGTTTTTTGGTTTTCTTTCTTCTCATTAATAGTAGGCAAAGTCTTAATTTATTTCAATTATTTTGCCTACTAATTACCACGTAGTCAATGAAAAAGATTTTTATTTAAATATCTTTTGTTTAAGATTTAGTCTAGCTTCAAAGTGATCTCGGAAATGAAGAAAAAGTGGTAACTGAAAAACAGAACTCAAGGTTCCGGCAGCCGACCACTAACCATTTTCAACACCATGTATAGCACTAATCCTACAATATTAACTTGGAAAACAGAAGGGGTTTTCACTGAATCAGCAAATCAATAATTACTTGGAAAAAACAAATTTCTTAATATTACCTCTTCCACAGGTTGCAAAGTCTTGTTGTTGTCATTTTTCCTGACAAAATATGACAAGACTAGGCTGTAGCAGAAGGAAATTTGCACTCCAGGTGTTAAGGTCAAATAATGAATCACTTGCAGAGCAAGTCTTTAGTCAGATCACTAGATCTGAACTCTGTCTTTTTGTTTTAAAGTTCACCTGTAGAGTGAGATGTAAGCTTTGTGCTTGGCACTGCTTCTTTTTATGTGATTGTGGAGACATTACAAACGTTTCTTTCTCAAGTCGTCTTCTTTCACTTTGTATGTTGTTTTTCTAATGTGGAGAAGAAAAAGGTATCTTCAGGTTTATTACTTTCTCCTCTAATTTAGCTAATGTTGAGATTACAGCTGGATGAAAGCATTCCTATGGTAATAGCTACATTTATTGCACTTTTATGCATTAGCAATGGTAAATAATCGCCCCAAGACAACATCTGTTCTTATGTGACTAGTTTCATTTATGTTACTGTATCAACTGAGCTTTTGATAATCACTTACCCGCTTTAAAACTTACTTCTGTGTGTTGTATTACTGGTTTTGGTTACCAAATTATGTATCTAGCTAGCTAAGGATCTTTAACTTCTAGATCAGCAACAAACCCAAGGCTGAAAAGAAAGTTCTCGAAATAACTCTTCCTCTGCTCTGTCTGTGCTATGTCTGTCACTGCACTGTATTCTAGCATAGGATATATTCAGTCTGTTTTATCACATTTGTGGTAGCTACTGTTACATACTGTCAGATCTTGGTTTCAAGCTAGCAATTTTCCAAGTTTTTTATGGATGTATTAATTTTTTGCTTCTTTTAATTAAAACCACTGGTTCTTCACAGGAATATTCTTTCATGCAAGTGCTTGTTTTTGCCTTTGTATGTGAATGGGGCTAAACTGAGTATCTCAGGGTCAGGTGTAGTTGTAATTTATTCCCTGCTTGCTGTTCTGCCAACGTCTTAACTGTGGTAAAGTTCAGTGTGGGAGTAGATACTTTTCTAATTTCTTTTGTTTGCTGAGGAGACTCCTAAACCTTGTGCCCTTGACCATGTTCCTGGCTCTAGGACCAGAGTTTTTCCTCAGATTATCAAATAGCCTTTGCAAAACATCTCTTCTTTTGTGATGCTTCTTATGTGTGGTGGGATGGGATCATAACAATTTACACTTTGTTTTACCAGTGTGGTTGTAAAAATGATCTCTCTTATTGCAACTGAGTTGCAAGGAAATATGATCTTTAAATTCAGCCATCTCATTAGCCAATGTGGCAAATGTGGCAAGTGAGGCTTTGGTCCAAGAAAACACGATTAAATTACATCCTTGACAGATGCTTCAGCACAGTCAGAGTGACTAATCTTCATTTAAACTTAGCCTTATGCCAGTTCAGCTCCACTAATGATTATATAATTGTGAATAGGAAGCAGGACTTATATTTAGAGAGACATGAACCTACCTAAATGCATTTTGTATATTTTCCATGCAGATGAAGTTCTGACAAGTGGACTATTAGCTGTCATTGTACTCAGGGGGAACAGTGTGGTTCACTGTGGCAATTTCAGAGATCCTGAGGGTCTTGTCTGTGTTTGCTCCCCTGTCTTTCTTCCCCTTGCTTTCATCATCTGAAACACTGACCGCAGCCTATCTTCTGTGTACATGAAACATCTAGAAAAATATGAAGATAGCATATCTCTCAGAAAAATAGTCTTCACATGAACTTTTCAATGTAAGCTTATTTTGGGATGTTTCATTTTTTGCTTCATTCTCACTTCAAATGTGGCATGTGTTAATAACACCTTAAAAATAGTGTTCTATAATTTGTCCCAGTTTCTTTAAATCTGTTTTTGTCTCTTCATGGACATTTTCATCTTTAGCCTTTGACTGGTCTTGTTTTTAAATCTAATAACATCTTAATTGTTATTGTACCTGACTTTTTCTGTGCTCTGTTTCTGTGAATCAAATTGCATTGCTCTTCTTGGTTGCATATAGGGAGGACTGGTTATTGCTGCTGCTGCCAGCTTTTACACAGCATTTTGTACACTTTTAGCTAAGAAGTGGTATGAACTTAAATGTAATTGGTTTTGCACTATTCTACTTATTGTTATTAACCTGTAGCAGGTGGGTAAATTCCCCACCTGTTCTTACTGCTGTATCCAGCTGTTTCAGTGATAATTATAATTTATCAATATACGAGTAAGTGATAGACAAGCACAAAAGTATAAAAGCCATTTTGATTTGGATTAAGGGAGGAGTAGAGGAAATCAAAGATGTCCTGAAGTTCCACATCAGGGCCTTTTTCACTTGCAGTATCTCTTCAGTATCATATGATCTGTGATATTGATATCACATGTACTGTGTGTCTTTTTTCTTATTAGTGCTAACAACAGTACCTCAGCACTTCTGGATTAAATATGTTCTATAAATCATTGAGTTTACAAAGACCAAATAGCTAAAATATTGTGTGGTGCTTTGGAAGCTATGTGAACATGTAACACAGGCTTGCAATTGGAACTTCAATGTATTATTTTACCTGGGAATGTAGTTGCTAATGTCTATAAAATCCATCCAGAGGTATTCAGTAATTTTAGGCTGATTGAGTTGCCATACATAACCTTAATACATAAATTTATTATAATTGTGAAATAAGTAATGCATGCTTTGCTATAGGTTTGAAGGACATAGGTGTAAAAGTTCTTTTCATTATGAAATTCTAGATAGGACCCTTGTGTGGTTGAAGAAAGCTTCAGTGTTATTTTAATTCTGTTTGTCTGTTTCCCTAAGGTCAGGTTATAAATTTTTTCATCAGATTTGTCCTTTCATAGTAGAAAATAATCTGCCTTATTTTTCTGGAGGCAAAGTGTTGCAGGAGAAGCTTCCTATCTGATGTAGTAATCCCTGATTAAAAAGGTATGTCAAATAGCAACTGTCCAAAATTCAGGCATAATCTGACTCACACTGAGGCTCCCTTCACTGTGAGCACAATTGTGAATTTCTCATGGAGCTGTCAATGGCATTTAAATAACTAATGCTATCTGGGATTGATTTTTGGGATTGACAAAAAAAACAACTGTGCAGATACAGATTGGTTATTGTATGCTTATGTATACATGTGCATAATGGAAAGGGCAGTATTCTTCCTAATATATTTTTAATTTTTATGCATATATGATGACTCAAAAACCCCATTGAAAGGAACATTGATATGCTTAGTCTTCTGTTGCATACACACTACAATGTACAGTGTTTCAGTTTAAAAAAATGGGACGGCACTCGGGGCCAAACGAACAATGGAACTCAATTCTTTTATATTTAAACTTCAAAATAGGCTAGAAATAGGATTTTGTATGACAGAAATTTTGTTTTGAACTTGTGCATATGATGTCTGTATCTGAAACTCTATCATTGTTGGGGAGATCCAGCAAAACAACCTAAGTTCCTAGCTTAAAAAATAGTGTAGTTTGAACCAACTCTGTCTTATTTTTAGCAGCCAATCAAAGTAGGGTAATGAGAACGAACCTCAAATGTTAAAATTCCCTTTATCCCACATCTCACTTCTTCCTAGGCTCAGCTTCACTCCGGAATTCTCTATCTCTTCTGCCTAATGACACAGAGGGGTGCAGAATGGGAGTTGAGCTCAGCTCATCACATATAGTCTCTGTCACTACTTTCTCCTCATGAGGAGAGCTTCTCTCAACCTTCTGCTGCTCTATCATGGGGTCCCTCCCACAGGAGAAATCCTCCCCAGACTGCTCCCACATGGGTCCCACATATTCTCACTTCTTTCTCTGGTTGCAGAGGCTCTGGCACAGTAGTTTTTTCCATTCTTAAATATTCTGTCCCAGAGGACACCACTGTTGCTGATGGGCTCAGCCTTGGCCATCTTGGAACTGGCTGGCATTTGTTCTGTGAGACATGGGGAAGCTTCTGGTAGCTTCTTACAGAAGACCTTGCCATGCAAACCCAATACATCCTGTTAGTGCTGCTGAGAACCTCCTTTATTTCATTTAATATCTTAGCAATTCCTGACTATAACAAGAGTTTGAGAAACCTAATGATCTCCTAGAGATACTCACCAGCTTTGGTAGAGATGATATGCAGGTTGGTATGCCATATACAACTTGGACTAAAAATTAATTTGTGTGCCCCAGGCCTTTGGTCTTTAACTCCTTCAGTGTGCAACCAAGTCTTTCCAATAGAAGAAGAGTGTGAAAGAGCCTGAAGCTTGCTGAGATGGGAGAGAGAGAGTGCAAATGTAACAGAAGCAGTAAAGTGGGAGAGAATCTGGAATAAGAAGCAGCAGAAAGAAAAAAGGTGATGTGATTTCTGTGTATATCGGGGAGTAAAAAGCCAAACAAAACAGCCCTGGGTGTGACTAACCTCTCATCTTGGCTACTATGAGGTATTTCAGAATAAGGTCTAAGAAACTGAGATGATGGTTGCAGAATTCCCTGTGCATCAGGAGCAGATGAATTTACTTGATTACATGTGCTAGTGAAGAGCTCGTGGCTGTGCTAGCAGAGTTTGTATCTCCCTGTGCACTTTGCTTTTATAATGAACAGAAAAGAAATACTAATATTTTGTGCATGTAAAAACCTTTAAAGCTTGATAGTGTCCACTGCTAGTGTATTAAGCTAGACTATCTTTTTGAAATTTACTGAGTACCAGGGAAAGGCTGTGTTCTGTATTTCAAGAGGTGACCCTTCATTTCTGTTATTTTGATTAAATGTAAATTAGCGTGCATAGTACTTTTAATTTTTTTTTTCCCTCCGGAATAAGCTGCAGGCAGCTTTGTAGTATGGGATTTTTGCCACACTAAAAAAGTGAGGCTAGAGGAAGAGAAGGAGGGAAGAGTGAGAGCACCTTGTGCTGCATCCCAGGGGGACGGAGAGAGGGGCAGCAGCAGCAGCCCTGACTTCCCTGTGTTGTGGCCCAAGGTCACTGGCAGGGGCTCCACGTCCTGGCAGCTGTGCCAAGGACAACTGTTTGTTTTATCTGTGCAGCTGGGTCTGACTGTTCTGCTGATCATTTTGTATTGGTTGTGTACTTGGGGTTACTCAGCTCCTTTTTTAACCAATCCCAGCCCTATCAAAGGCTTTGTCTTTTGGAGTCTTTACAACCATTGAAACTTACTTATTTTTAATCACCTGTTTCTAAGCTATTTTGTCTGATAATTCCTTGTTTTGGAACCCAGAATGCTGTCAGGAGTTTTCAGGTGCTGGGCTTCCTTGCCATTAATATCTCAAACTGTGTTATCTGCAGCTTTATAACAGCTTTCACATCAATATTTTGGTTTTGCTCCTTTAAACCACACAGTGGTAGGGAAAGACTGATCAGTCAGATGCCCTTACTAATTTTCACCTTTATTTTCTGGGTGTTTTAAAATTAATTTAAAGCCTAGTAATGTTTATTTGATTTATTCTGCACCATCTTCAGGGATATTCTGGAACAGATTTAGAAATCAATGATTTGCTTATCTTGACTTGCACCTTGCAAGCACTGCCCTTCCCCTTTTGAATAGTTTTCATATTTAAGCTCCCAATTTTGGGTGATTCAGTTTTCATATGACATTAAAAGAACAGATTTTTCCTGCATGTGCTGTGAACTTCCTTTTACTTTGCATTCTCCATTTTACTAAGTCTTTCTGCAATGTCTGGCAGCCTTTTCAAGATGAGATTAGAATGGAAGCAAAGTAGTGTTTAATTGGGATATTTTGAAATCTCAAATTTCATTTGACTACATATTTTGCATTTGCAAACATAAAAAAGCAATATAAGTGATCACAAAAATGTACAGTTTCATATTCCTTAAAAACCACTAGATGTTCCCCCTTTTTAATTTTTTTAATTGCATGTAGGTAATTAGATCATGGATTACCAGAACAACATTTCTCACTGGATTATATTTATCTTCAGGAGTTAATATTGACTATGTGTAAGTGTAATACTTCTAACTTGACATTTAACAATATGATATGATCATTTATAAATAGGTGAATTTTAAATGATCAACCATGGAGTGATTAATTATTGAGTAACATTATCTGCTATTGGCTATAACAGCTGAATATAGTGATTTATACTGCACAGAGATATTTTTCTTGGCATGAAAATAGCCCAGGCACCATGCTGCTATATTTTCCTTTCTTTGATTTCTCTCAATCTGAACTATGAAACTGGAGAGAGAAGTTTTTCTATTAAATTAATAAAATAGATGTTATGATTTTAAATTTGAAGCATTTATCAAGTAGATAATTATTAACATTTACATAATAGATCAGGAAAGTGAGATGCTTGATACCAAAAAACTAAAATTGTAGCTGGCGGACTAAAATTTTGTATCCTTGGGAATCAAGAGGTCTCAGGGTTCTTAAATAATGAATATTTAATGACTTGGAATCCCAGTAACATATTATATTCAAGTTTTACTTAAATATTATTTTTAGCCGAGCTATTTTGTGCCATGACCTGCTGTTTTATTCAGAAACATACTTCTGTAATTTTTGTTACAATTAAATGCTTTTCCTCAGTCTGTTCCCAGAAAAAAGTTATACATTTGACAGGATTTGTATTTGTATTTATTGAGATGTTTTAAGTTGAAGAGGTACTACTTCTTGCATAATCCCAAAGAGAAGTAAACCGTCTCAGAATGTTAATGACATGACTTTTCTCCATAAACTTATGGCAAATGAGATTATGGATCTATTAGATAATACTCTGTGATTCCATTATTATCATGTTTATGTACTGGTGATCAGATTTAGTCTAAGGAAGTGTATGATATGGGCCAGTCCAATTTCCTAGATATGATGAGGGGATAGTTTGCAGTTTTTGCAGAGTATTTTGGGATGAGGCAGTTGTGAGCAATTCCAGCAATGATGCTACCGGAATTAAGATTAGTTGTCATTTTCTATTAAATATATATACATTGCTGTAAAAGTTTACGGCAAACAACATACTGACTGTGCTTCTTAACTGGAAAAAAAATAATGATAATACAAGGTGATTTAAGGAAATAGTTATGTGCTCTTTGTTCAGTTTTCACACTGAGCCTAATAGGTTACTGGTGTAGTTCAGAGGCTTCTTCAAAATCATGCATTGCTTGTTGAATGAATTTCTGTCAGCATTTGAGAATCTGAAAAAAGGAAAATGTTTAAATCAGTGTATCTTTTCATTAAGCAACAAAAACAAAAAGAAAAAAAAAAACCAACCTGTACCCCCCAAAAAAAGAAAAGAAAAAGAAAAAAGCTCTCAACCAACTGCTCTAAAGTATTAGCAGAAGTCTTGGTCTGAGTGCAGTGGCTCAGTGTCATCTGTAATGCTTCTAACCAGGAGATACAGACCCTGTTAGTGCAGGGTGGGAGAGAGATGTTTCCTGTGGACTCTACAAACTTGTGCATTCAAGCACAAGCTGAACTCAGATCTGGTGGGTTTCAGCTGGCTGGAGCTAGGCTTGACACCTCTCTTCGAACATAAGATGGAAAAAGGAAAGATGATGAAATATGGTATCATTAGTTTAACTAAAAATCACTTGGGCAAGCATGCAACAATTCATTAAAAGAGCTATGGAAGGAGAAAGTTTTCCTACTTTTTGATTACTTTATTTAATTACTGAACATTTGGTAAACTTGTTCCACTAACGTGTTTATCAATTTATCCTTTGGTTGAAGCTCCATAGTTTTTTGCAATTGCTTTTCATGGTCTCAACCAAAATCAAAACAAAACAAAAAAACTCCACAAACACAGAGAATGAACCCCAATCCAGAAGACTAAGTGAAAGAGTAATGGGAAATAGTGTTTATTCTTTTTAAATTTTCTGTTCTTTGAAGGATTACAGCTCAAAAACAGAGGAAACAAAACTATTTCTGTAGACACCTACCTCTTGCAGAGAAGTAACAGTTCCCGTTGTAAAAACTGACTCTATGAATAATTTCCTTGCATGTTATAAGAGCTGCCTTATTTACAGAATTACTTTGTAGATGACAGTTGTTGAAATATTGGTTTTAAATAATCAAATAGTTTGATAAATAAATCAGCCTTGATTGAAAGAAAAAAATAAACTTGAAATTGCATCAGGCAAATATCAAACTCCTAAACTGTTATCATTAGCTTAAAATTGTTATAAATAGGTGAAATTAAATGAAATTATCAGCTCTTTAAAAAGACTTAAGAAGGTTGTAGTAGAGAATGCTGCATGTTTTCTTGTGTCAAGTATCTGCTGAAATTTAGCAGGATGTCTAAAGCTGTTGCAGTTGCACTTACATAGTCCCTTCTTCATCTCTTCCTTACCACTCTCAGCTCTAGGAATATTTGTTCTGGCTCAGAAAAACTTGTCTCTCAGGACAGTAACTACCATGGCTGTGAGCTGGGCTCTTTAAGACTGAGGAAAGAGGAAAATACTAGACAGAAGCTGATCAGTATCTTTATTCAGAGTATGAAGTACTAATGAGGTTATTTAATTCTGTATCTGACAATGAGTATGATAACACTGAAAACAGATTAGGACCCCATTCTAAGAGAGGATTCTTCAGCAATTTAACAAGGGAGATCTAGTCAATATCTTCATCACAATTATGTATGAACACAGTTTAGGGAGTGTCACTCCACCCAGAAAGAGCTATAGTAATCCTTACCAACAAGCAGAACTACTGCATTGCGCGGCATCTACTAGGTATTTCTAGATACATTTCTGAAAGGATTAGTTCATTTTATATTTAGTGGCCAGCAGGCATAGCTATTTATTTTGACCTCACAGTTCTGAGGTAAATTTGTTTTAAAGTCAAGAAAGAAAATATACTGAAATTAAAATGTTTGAAGTTGAAATTACTTGATAAAGAAATACGTGTTACTCATAACAGTATACGGGATACTGAATATAGACTAAGGTTCTAATGTGGTGACAGAGTTTTGGGTTCTATTTATTTAGTATTAGTTTTTCTGCAGTGTATAGGTACTGAGCTGAAAAAGGCAGACATTTCACTCTAGCAGTAGATGTATTCCCTCTTCAACCAATAATCTCTTTTATACAGAAGATGAAAAGAATGTAGAAAAAAATTACAATTATCAAGTAAAGTTGTTTGAAATACAGCAATGAGTTTGCAGCCATACATTGTTACTGTAAGTATACTTTAATAGTTGTTTGTGCTTATTGAGGAAGATGTGATAGGAATGTATGTAGGTGCAGAGGAAAGAAAAAATATGTTAAATTTGTGAATTAAGGATAAAATTAATTGCTTAATTTTAGTTAAAATGTAACTATCATGTTCAACAAGATAACAACTAACTTAGAGTTGTCATCTTTTATCACATAATGTAATGAAAGTTCAGTACAAGTTGATATAAATAGCGGATAAGCTCTTCTTTAGTACAAATTAGCATATTCAAACCTCCCTCTTAACAGCAAATAAACACAGAAGCAGATGTTTTGTAGTAGAATAGTTATCTCAAAGTTCAGGTGTAATAGTAAAGGGTCAGATTTTCACTGGAATAAATCATTACAAGTGGCTTTAGATTCCCTAAATAGTCTAATCTGTTCTTTGTAAAGAGGGTTTCTAAATGTCACTGTGATGAAAACGCTAAAATAAATTTTGATCTTTTTATCTTAAATTTTGTGTAGTTACTGTTACTTTGTTTTTAGGTTTTTTTGTTTTGTTTTTGTTTTTAGGATTTTTGTTTGTTTTTAGTTTTTGGGGTTTTTTTTAGATTTTTTTGTTATTCTTGTTTTTTTGGTTTTTTTTTAACAGTCCATTATCTTCTCTTTCTGTTTCAAAAGCTACTTTTAACCAGATGTATTTTCCTTAAAAAGAATTGCAATGCAAGTATAATCTGAAATTTCCTAAACTTTATTCAGCTTGACTACTGAAACACTGCTTTACTGATTGGAGTTATTCATGTAAAGGAATAAACAAGGTACTGTTTCATGTCATTTGAGAGTTTGGGACATGAAATAATTTTAAGTAATTTAAGTTTTTACCCAGAGAATACTGACATTTTTGAAAGACATTGTCACATTAAATTCAATGTGACTTTGCATATTTTGTTTTGTAATTCTCCACAGCATTTATAATAGTGTGTTGTAGCCTTTGTAGTAGTACATCAGATAATAACACAAATCTTTGAGGGTTTTGTTAAGGCATTCTTCAAAATTTTTTTTGGTTGTCAGTATGGTTGATGAAATATCTAGTGAACTGGCAGGTAGTTACATAAAGAGTGGTAAAATCTCTTAGGGTGAATGTAACAGTATATCTAATGTGACATGCAGAAGAAGAAGCTGTGTTTTAACAAAAATGATGTTCCAGAGTTCAATTTAAAGTTGTTTTTTTCTTGATTTAGATTTATTGCAACTGAAAGATTATCCCAAGCTGTCACTTTCTCTCCTTTCTTTTGATGAAAAAGAAGAGGCACTGGATAAAACAAAGCTTTTGATTTAGTGATACTCTTGGCTTTCAAAACTAGAAAGCCACAGTTAATTTTTAGGATCAAAGGAAAATATTTGGGACTTAGTCCCAATCCAGAAGAATGCATAACATAGAGTCCACACCATAATATAACACCTAATGGATAGCTAGACTCTGCTCTGCTGCCTTTCAGTAAATCCATGCTTAAGAGTAGTTGTTGCTAGCAGGGAATTACTCATCCTAATTGTCCATTATCAGAAAAGAGACCAAAGTGGCAAAACCTTCATGTCAGTTGGAAAAGGAAGAAAGCAAATAGCTTCAGGGTGTAACAACTCATTCTCAGGTTTTATGTTAGCTTGCACAAGGTGTACCTCTTTTCCATTACGCATAGATGCAATGAAGATGAAACCAATTAAGATTTGCTTAACCATAATTACACCCACTTAGAAATCACTTCTGCTTTTGCATTTGTGCCACAGTTCCAATACATTAGTGGATGTGCTTAATAATAATTTACCAAGAGTTACTGCAAACAAAGATCTCCTGCTGAAGGAAAACAAATGACGGAATTAGAAAACTGACTTCTTCTTAAATAAAATGAAAAAAAAATAAAAGGAAAAAGACCACAACCTAATTGACAGAAGAGAGTTTGGATCCTAACAAAATACTAACCAGCACAAGTGTCTTGTCAAATGAAGAGATACTTCAAGGAAATGTGTACCTTGGCTTTCAACCCCTACAGTAGCACAGTTAATGTGTGTGTGTGTTGTCTAAAGGCACAGAGTAAGGAAATCTGCAGTTGGCAGGAAATCTTCGGGTTTTTTTAAATTCTTCCCCTCCCCCTCTGCCCTCTCTCAGACTTTCCCCCTCTCCCTCTCTCTTCTATCTTCCTGGTATAGTAAATCATGCTGGCCTGCCGATTATGATATTATGACATGCTCAGGTTTGGACAGCACCAAAATCCAGCTTATACCTTTGTCTGTCTTGGGGGATTTAAAGGCTTTTTTCTCCAGAGACTTCATAAACAATCAGATTCTTCTGGAGTTCCATGGTTGCTGAGTTTTCATGAATGTGAATTTGCATTTGGGCACTATACATTGGGATGGGTACTTAGGGAACTTCTATATGTAGATCAGGTGCTGGTAAAGCTATTACATGACTGTTCTGCTAGTATTTTTATTTTGAAAATGCATATTTCTTCAAAGAAATTGCTACAGTCTTTGCAAGGCAAGGGAAAATAATTGGATTTTTGCATCTCCTAGTTATTTGCTGTCAGTGTTGAATTATTAAGAATTTATTTGTCACATTATTGCTGTAAATATTATATAGATCAGTATATAAGTGATAGTAGAATGTGCACAACAACTGATATTTAGATGAACAGGTCAGATATGTATTGTCTGTGTTGTAACATGTGTTTACACATATAAGTTGTAATTATTTCCCTCATTAATATATTCTGATGTGACAAACAATATGAGAGGCTGAAGAAAGGCTGTAACACATTTACTGTACCACAGCTTGCTGCAGTAGCACTTAAGTAAAAGAAATACTTTCCGTAGCCTGGAGGTGTGGTCTTGGGCAGGTCATTTAAGATTTAAATATGAATTTGACATGAACAGTGGGAAAATGAGACAACTCACATACTTCCTCTTAGCTGAGTGCCACTGGAGCCATGTTGTGATTGAACTCTGACTCCTGAAATCGTTTTTCTCTACAATAAACTCTAGGCTATGTAACCCCATATAGTCACTCAGCTTTCTGGTTTGAGAGTTTCTGTAAGTGTGGGTTTGAATGTGCTTGTACACACAACAGAATTGAATCTAGGTCACCCATATCAAGTGTGCAAGTGTTCTAACCAGCAGTTATTACATAAAACTGGAGACTACAGATTTTTTTCTCTTGTGATCTTATATAAGAAAGCACAAAATGTCACTGCAATTGGCACTGAGTTTTCCAACTTTCCTCTGAAAGGCACACTGGTTCAAGCCCTTCATGGGTTTAAATAGAGGATTGACTACTTTCTGGTTCCTTACTTGGCTTCAATACAAATTAGCTGTGCAGATTCATATTCAGTACTGTTATAACCATGACTCATGGTGCCTGGGTATTGCTCCCTAAAATGGGGGATTATGGCATAGCTTTCCGTACTAATGTTTGCAACATCTGTTATGGACTTAGACATATTTAGGTAGCTTGATAAAAACTCACTTCTTTCAGGCTGAGAGTTTCTAGGCTGAATATCTAAGTTTATGTAAAACTCAAATGATAACTGTGCAGGTAGGTTTTACTATTCTTTTGCTGTTGGGACACTAAATATTTAAAGTTAGGGTACAAGCTACCATGTAACCAGGTAAGTGTAAAAAAAACTGTCTTAATCTGAATTAGTGCTTTTGACCTAATTTTTGGTAGTAGTTACATTTATTCTCTATTTAATTGATTATTTCAGTTAAAGAATATCAGAGCTAAAGCATTTTCCCTTCTATCAAAATGTCCTAGATCCTCAGTTGGCATCAGTCCACAATTTTCTTGGAGCTGAATCTGTTACATCAAAGGAGGATCTCTTTTTCCCTTCATGTTCAAAACCTGTGCTCATCCAAGATGAAGTTTGCCTGCTGTGTTCTCATTCCTCGTCTGCCTGTGCCCAAACTACCTGTGCATTTAAAGTTAGGGAAACACTGTAGTGAGGTTCTCTTCTTGTCTGAGGAAAAACCATGAAGACAAAAAATTAACTGCAGTGTACTGCTACTGTGTGTGCATGTATGCATATACATATATATAGCAAACCCAATTTCCATAATATAGTTATTTGTCCCTTTGGAAGATGGAAGAAAAAGAAAAGTCAGATGTTAAATCATAGAAGAAAGTAGAATCAGCAACATTCTTAATAAACTAGTAGGATACAATCCTGAAAACTAAAATCCTGAAAACTAAAAATAGTTAATTCTCAGAAATGGGAATTATGAGTGAGATTTAATTTTAAATATTAATTTATTTGCTTCCCAATTAATGTTGCAATAGAGATGTGAATGTAACTTGCAAGTAGTAAATATCAAAATAAGTAGCTTTCACAAATGTCACCTGGCTGAGGTCAAAGAAGAGTTCTCTGTATATTTAGGTGTATGTGTATATATGCAACATGCATATGTGCATACATGCAAACAATGTATGTATGTATTTGTGTGTACTCCACACATGTATGTCTGGCAAAAACCTTCAGAAAAACCAAATTATTTATTGAATATGAGGAAATTGTGTGCACAGAAACAGACCATGTGCACACAGACACAACACCAGGTTCTGCATGCTCGCATGTAATCCAAGGGATTTTTTTTCCCATTTTTTATTTTAATCCTGACCATATTCACCATTGGGAAACAACACCAGCTTTCCTCTTGACAGCAGTAAATCAATCAAAGAAAAGAGCAATTGGAAAGCACCAGCATATAGAAGGTTATTCAATGCCACCAGCATTTATGTTTTTGGTATTACTTCTGTCAACAGGAGGTTAATATATTGGAAATATTTTGTCCTTATCCATGTCTCAGAGTCATCAAAGTTATCTGTTTCCTATTCAGTGGAATTCCTAAGGAAGGCATCTCATAGCCCTTCCAAATGCCTGTGCTGTGCTTGGATGAGCAGAGGCAGCTGGATGTGATTAGAATAGACTGACATGTGAAATCACGTGGGAAGGGATTCATCTCACTGAAGAACAGGAATCAATGCTCTGTTCTGTAGGGGAAGAGTTTAAGTACAAAAATGAGCAGATTTTCAAAGGGGCACATGGGAATTGAGCTACATGATTGCACTGATCCCATTTAATATTGCAAATCACATCCTACCCTCAGTAGATTATAAACAGACTGATAATCACAGATGATCGTTTTATAAGAGCATAGGAACCACCAAACAGGAGTGAAGCAGTGTTGCTTTATCCTAGTTGTCCCTACTAGCTCTCCCAAAACACAAACTAATATCAGACAAAAAAAAAGGAAAATTAATAAATATATCTATGACTGTTACAGTTGGATATTTCCCAGACATGGAAGCTTTGATTTAATTTTAAATGTGCACATTATTAGGAATGGGTCAATAAAAAGTCTTTCCCTCTTGAAAGAGAAAGAATTCTTGCTTTATCATGAGCAATATCCTTTAATTTAACTTGTACTATATACTCAATTTTTTCTCCAGCTGAACATATGCATTTTATGGTTTGCTTTTATTATGTGGTCTTGTTATTTAATCCTCTCTCTGTAATTTCAATACAAGACTCAAGTCTGCTGAGTTACCTTGCCCACTGTGTTCATCATCTTGGCATCAGTGTGATATTATAATTTAGCAAATTCTTGGTACAACAGCAGATTATTAGAAAAAAATTTCCTATTCTACAGACATACAAACACACACAGGGGAAAAAGACATACATTTGGGAACTACTTTCATGAACTAGGTGATTTTTTTCGTTTCTAAATAATGAAGAATTAAATAGGACAAGTAATTATTGAATTGTGAGAATATTCACGCTTTTTTTCGTCTCTCTAAAGAATTGTGAATTTTATATTGATTTGGGTCTTTGTAATCATGGAAACTATGGATTAGATTCAGAGATTTTGTAGTTTGTCATGCATCTGAAGTGATTTTTGTTGTTTCAAAATTAGGTAACATTCTGGCAGTGATGCCTTCATAGGAGAAAGGCAGTGCTATCGATGCCTTAAAGTATCGTGCTTGTCTGCCATCTAGAGCTGTTGACAAGTTGCCTTTTGAATGTCATTTCTCTGCATGACATTCTGGCAGTCACTTCCACCTGCAGGTGTCCTTCCTCTTGGTTGTTTAGCTTAAGCAAATCCAGTGTCAAAATTGTGTACGGTGGCTATTCTGGAAGGAAACAGAGCCTTTTTTGTTCTGCTACAGCCGTGAGAAAATGTCATTTAATGCAACAACTATGAATAACAGGCTAATATAGGATATTATAAACTAGATAGATAATGTTAAAGATTAGGATGTTCATTCCACTAGCCACAGGTTCCTTGAATTAAACTTTGATCTGGTTGTCCTACCTGTACTGTGCTAGTAGAACTAAAATATGTCCATTTCAGATCAGGGAAGGAACCTGTGTATTTCCCATATTTCGCTTTATGCATACTCAAAGAAGTGTATATGGTCATCTGTCAGGTAGTAGAATTACTTATTAGAATTTTCAGTTACTGTAATAAAGCTTGATAATTTATGAAACAGGCAAAAATTAAGTATTGTACATGAAACAGAGCCTGCAGGGTAAGCCTGTTATACAAGGCACTACAAGAGGAACCTTTACTCTTGGGGATAGCAGCCATTTGGTAGCTGACTCTAATTCCACATGAAACTCTGGTCACTCTTACTGTCTGATGCTCAGATTAATCTTTTCTGCCTCTAGGCATTAAAAAGTTAAGTGTGATGCTGAAATTATTCATTTGGGCTCTCTGTGTGAGTTTAATGGAGAGATGTCATTTTTGCATGAAGTTGGTTCATCTGCAAAGAATGTCAGTTTTTATCCATGGTAGTAAATTCCCCTGTTGACTCCAGTAATCAGCATGATAACTGATGTGTTACAATGCAAAAAATGCCCATGTGTTTTGAGGTAGGAAGGTAAAAGGTATCATGAGCTTAGAACAGCTGTTCCAGCCAAGAATGCAGCCAAAAACAGAGCAGACAGAACCCTTTGATGAATATTTTGAGCACATTGTCTCTCAGTCACTGAATGATCCTCTAGTAGAAAATAAATAAAAATGGATTGAAAGTGAAATAACAGAAAATCTTTCTGAGTGGCAAAAAGGTAGTATTTTACTATCTATTTCTTGACGAGAACAGAAAACTTTTCTGTCATCTGTTATGAACAGGATGACAGAATTTGCTTGTCAGAACAGTGCCCAGCCTTTTCTGAGAGAAACTAAAAGACTTGAAGAGTTTCCTAGAAGTCAGCTGGAAAAGTGCAGCAACACCTGCTTCTTTGCTCTTGAATCTCCTACTCCACCAAGAATGGGCATCACAAGACCTTGCTAGAAATCACAAACACGTGTTTGTAGGCTTTTATCTAAATTTTGAGAATAATTTTAATCAAGCATTTTAAAATGTGATTTTATCTATGTGTATCTGTACACACACACATAAAGATGAGAAAAAGCAGAGTGAAGTAAGTCAGAAAATCATGGAGGTTGGAAGCATGAAAATTATTTTTTGAGCAATAGTCTTCATTTTAAAGTCAGGAAAATTGTTTTCTACTTATCTATCCTATGCATGCTTGCAGGCGTGAAAATTCTCTGTGGTGTTTTTCATAGTTCTCAAGGTATTAGTAATTAATTCCCTGAAGAATTGTCTGAGGCAATGTCTGGCTGCTTTGTTTATGATTTCAGAATAGGACATAGTCATCCATTCTGTATAAAATACTCCTCTTTTTTTGTTTGTTTTTAGCCTGTGTACAGTGAGATTATATGAACGTAGGGGTGATGGCATTGAGCCACACTAAGCACAGAAAGTTCACAGAAACCACAGAGCAGAAAGTTCTGTTTCCATCATCAACAGATACCAAAGGAAGAGTGAGAACAGGGGAAATATATTTTATACTTTCCCCTGATACTCTCATAGCTTCTACTTCTGTAGGCAGTGGTCCCTTAATAATATGTATGAGGTCTCTGCCAGCTTCCCTTGAGTCCAGATTGAAGTTTTCCTTCTCAAATTCCCTTGAGGTTTCTCTGGCCTTTGCTTTTATACCTGCTTTCTACCCGTGTTGCCAGTCTTCATGGTCTGTTTCTTCTCTTCATCTATTCCATTTGTTTTAATCATGTGGCTTCTTTCTTCTTCTATTTTGTCAAGGACTGTTTTCAGTCTTTTCAGCTAAACTCTTCATTTTTATAGTCAGAATTTTCCTAAAATCAAATTTTTTTTTCTGATTTTTTTTCCATTTGAAGGAGTACTGAGTCAGAAATTGCTGTTATGAAATGCTTCCCTCTCCCCACCCCCAACAGAATTGGTCATGTCAATAGAATTTTTTTGTTGATTTTTGAAATTAAAAAATGAACAGACTATATTGAAAGAGTATTGTGAGCTGGAAAATCAAGCCCTTAAAAATTGGATATATAGGACTTCAGGTGACAAGTGCAATATTCATTTACACTTTCCTTCCTTCCCAAGTAAAGGATTTTTTTAATTACATAACAAATTTCTGTTTGGTTTTTTTTTCCACCTCACAGGACTAGTTATAATATTTTTTCTTTTTAATTTTGGATATTTGACCCAGTTCATTATTTACTGTATATAGAAAATCATGGAGTGAACACAAAGCAATCAAATTTTTCTTGCAGTATGACATAAAGATTAAAGCAAAAATCTCTGCTAGGCTGAATACCAAAACATCAGACCTTCAGTGTTTAGTGTGTTTACTTTAAGATGGTACTTCAGAGTCCCCAAATAGGTAAAGAGCTATTAGTCACATTCCTGTCTCAGTTTTAGACTCCATCTCTCAATAGCCTTCAATGGTCTGTGAACTGGGATTCCTCCAGCTGACAAGAGAAGTTCAAAATATTTTATGTGAGGAAAAGAATGGTCTAGGACAGTTATACCACATATCTTTGCCTATGCTGTAATTAACTGTGCCTGTACCTGTGTTGTGCAGCAGAGCTCCTCCATAGAGTTTGCCATGAAAAATCTTTCACGCTCTAAAATGCAATGGTGAAGCTTGCAGTATGTACAGAGAATGATGCCCTGCTTTGCCTTAAAACGGTTTGAGGGTGACCCAGGTCAAACCTACACCAAAAACTGTTCAAACAACCTCACAAGGTGCACAAGTGCAGGCCAGACTTTGCTCTGGACTGGATTTAATTTAGGCAATGGTTCCCATCTCTGGTGGTGTCTGTGAGCAGTCCCTGTATATATCCATTCTGAGGTGGTTTTGTGTTATAAACAAGTATCCTGAGAGGAGTGGCCTATAATGATTACACTGCACCCTATCAGGGGAGCCATGTCCCAGTTCTAGGCTACATATTCAGTACCAGAATTATGCTGCAAGGTATGGTTTGTATAAATTTTTCATGGTGAAGTGTGACCTTTATTTTCTTGCCAGGCATCTCATGACTTTAATACAATAACCTGTGACAGATTGTTTGAACTGAAGAGCCCCGGAGCCCTGCTGTAGGTGAAAAGTGGATGCTCCTTACTTACAGTGAAGCATGTCAAACAAGGGGACAAAGACAGATCTTTTAACATAACCCCAAAATAACAACAAAGCAAATAAAATGAACACAGCACCCTATGAATAAAATCAGGCAGCAAATCAAGGGTATAGAGTTAGGAACCCATTTTGTTTAGATCCGTGTCACGCGGCATTGTTTGGTGGATAAGTGCTTGTCTGGATGGTTGCAGCCAGAAAATGATGCGGTGGTCAATGACTCACTGCCTGGCTGGCATGTACACTCACAGCCCAGAAAGCCAGCCCCATCCTGAGCCACATGGCCAGCAGGTGAGGAAGGGGATGCTTCCCTCTCCTCTCTTGTGAGAGCCTACCTTGGGCACTGCATCCAGCTCTGGGCTCTGCAGCACAGACAGGACATGGCACCTGTGGAACAAGTCCAGAGGAGGGCCACAAAAATGATCAGAGGGATAGAACAGCTCCCTAGTGATGACAGGCTGAGAGAGTTGGGGTTGTTCAGCCTGGAGAAAACTCTTATATGTGACTCTTATAAGGTGATTTTCAGTACTTAAAAGGGGTAGGAGTCATAAGGAATATGGGCACAAACTTTTGAATAGGGTCTGTTGCGACAGGATATGATAATGGTTTTATGCTAAAAAGGAGTTTTAAAGAGTGGATTTAAACTAAATGTAACCTCTTTTAAACTAAAAGAGCATGGCTTTAGACTAGGTATAAGGAAGTAAGTTTTTACAACGGAGGCACTGGAACCGTGAAACACTGGAACAGATTGCCCAGAGAAGGACCCCAGCTCTGGACCCATTTAGGGTCAGGTTGGATGGGGCACTGAAAAATGTTCAAGGTGTCCCTGCTCATTGCAGAGAATGGATGAGATGACCTTCAAAGGTCCATTCCAACCCAAGCCATTCTGTGGTTCTATGTAAAGGTACCTGCTTTTAGTTGTTCTGAATTAATGCACATAATAAATGAGTCCAGCAACTTTGCACTACCCATGCTACATTTGCTGTCTTAGGCTGTATCATCTCTGCTGATGCTTTCTCTTTGCTTTCTAAAAGGTGTAAAACAGCTGCTTTCTGCTAAATTGTAAATACTTGATCCTGACTCAGCATCACTGATTTATTGAGAGGGTATCTTCTTTCTCTGTCTCTGCTCACCTGTTATGTGGTTGTACGCAAGAAGCATTGTGGGCAGCTCACAGAAAATCTGTACAGATCACCTCATAAATGAACACATCATATTTTGTCAAATATAATGCTATAATTAGCTACTTCTACACTTAGTGTGCTTTGCACTCTCTTTATTTTTCTTAACAATTAGTGTTGTGAAAGCTTTAAAAGCAATGTGTGTGTAGCTGACTAAAAAAGAATTAGAATATGGCAAGATGCATATTTTCCTCTTGGAAAGAGGATGAAGCCAGTTGAATGTCATTTTAGTCGTGGTAAAGCAGACCCATATCTCTGATTGCTAACTGAATACATAAAGAAATTGGATTCATAGCAGTTCAAGGAATTAAATGCTTTGGTGAAGTGCCCAGAATAAGTTACAGAATACAAGCATAAAATGGTAGTTAGATGTGGAGAGAAGGTGTCACTGCTGCCAAGGAGAGCTGATGAAGAATATAGTAGGAGTTGTGCAGGGGTGGGACTAGTGAGAAGGAGGCATAGCACTTCAGAGGTTGGAGAGGACTACAGAGGAGAGAGTTTGTTGTTCTGGTAAGAGCTGTAACCTCAGTATTGCACTTGATTTGAGTTCTGCATATTAAGAGGAATTGAAGGGTCCTGGTTGTCTCATTACATCTTCTGACACTGAAGTTCTGGCTCAGATTATAGGTTTTACTATAAATTATGCCTAGTAATTATGTTCCAGAGGGATATAATGGCTGTTAGTTATAGTGTGTTGTGTTTTGGCTGTCATGTCAGTAAATTCTGAAGTAAATCAGCACACTGCCTATTTCTGACTTGACAATAGGAGCATAGAAATTCACTATGTCATCTTCATTAAACAGAAAATATTCCCAGAGGATGATCCCACCTACTGTTCTGGAGTCAGTTTCTTTTCATACGCTATTGTTTTTGGTTTTCCATCCAGATGTCAGGAATCCCTTTTGAAATGTTTAATACTAAATTTTTAACTAGCTTTGACAGTGTCCATGAAAAATTACTTTCTCTAAAGAAAGGAAAGTATTTAGGTTGTGCTGTTCTGTGACACATCAGAGGCCTTATATATCATGGCAAAATGTGACTTTGGTCAAAAGAAAACATTTGGTGTGTCAGTCTGTGTAGCTATGGATGAACACAGCTCTTAAGGCAATCACAGAAATTGTCTTCCCTTGTGTGGGGAGAGCTGCATACCTCACCTCTCTTCATAGTACCACGGGATGGTACAGGCTGCAAGGGACCTTTGCTTGAACATTTTGAAGACAGTCTCACAAAGCTGTTTGCGTACAGTCACATAAAGGCATTTTACTCAATGTTTTTCTATCTATGTAGAGATAGAAGTACTTGGTCATAGATATTGCTAGCCACTTTTAAAAAGGTACCTGAGATTTACCAGTAACTTGCCAACAAGTACTGCATGACAACCAAACCCCTGGAATTTCCCTGTGTTGTAGAAGCAATATATTCCTAATCACTAGACCACAAAGGACGTAGCTACAGGAACATGTACAAATAGCTACCACCTGGGCTTTCTCATTTCCTGAGCTGTCCAGAGATAAGACACCTCTAGACTTGAAGCCAAGTATTCATCTCAAGTGCTGCTCCAAGCCTGAGAAAGTCTGACCTCTTTCCCTGCTGGGACATACTGGGATAATGACATGGCTCTGGACATCTGAACTAAAGCCATCTCATGCTCATTGCACAGGCAGCACGAGTATAAAGCTGTTAGCCCCTTGTCATGCTATCTCAAATTCTGCTATTTTTATTTAGACCTAATGTATATTACTCTTCTTTTTTGGCTGCTTATGGCAAACTTCCTGCTTTCTAAAGGCTAGAATTAGGTATTTGACTGGGGGATTTTTGGAAAACCTAGCTTGATCTGGTGCCTTCTTTAAGCAGCTTTATCTTTTCCTGTGGGCTGCTGTGAATCTTACTCCTAAAATCCTGCTGTCATTTGCATGCAGTCCTGTGTGGCAGTAGCCTTGATTCTGCACCATGACACTCCATTTTTAAAAAGACATTTTCAGTGATTAACACTTCTTTTTATTAATATCTTCCATTCAGTAAATAGATAACTTGTTTTGAACACTGCTATCACTTTTCCTCCAGTGATAAACACTTTCACTTGTGCTGTAAGTGAATAATGATTTCTTTGAAAGTGTGATTAAAGCACTGCCTTCTTCATAATCACACTTTATTTTCTATGATAAACTTGATTCAATGAATATCTGTCTGACCCACACAACAGCAATGAATATTTGATTTTATGACTTTTTCTCAGTAAAGACAGAAACAATATCTCTCATAAAGTTCTGTATGTGAATGCATAAGGTTGGAAGGCACTTCAAGAAATTTTGCTGTCGACCCCCCTGCTTAGAGCAGGATCAGTTCTCAGGTCAGACCAGGTTATGTATCCGGCCTTGTCTGGAAAACTGCCAAGGCCTGCACAACCTTTGGCTGCAGTTGATTGCCACTTAAAAGTGAAATATCAGAGATTGAAAAAAGGAATTAAAATAAATTTTAAAAAGGAGAGGCTTGATAAAGCAGATGTTGTAAATCAGATGTATTTTTATGCATTTTTTAATGATCACTTAAGTTCTTGACTGAGTGTTTACTTATTCTCATCCACTGTTTTGAGTACATTAACTGGCACAGTTTATATTCTAAGGAGATGTTAGGAAGCAGTGAAGGTAAAACTGCATTGTGTTAAATTAATTGCCAGTTTCCTGGCCTTGAGAATCTGAAAATCAGTGAAAACTTCCATTGTGTGCTTGCCTGATGAGAGGGTGAAGTGGAGTGTAAACACCTGCCGGTATTACTTTGTGCAGTTTGGTGAGACCTGGTCTCATCTCGGCTTTTCTCTTACACCAGTCTTTATCAATGCATTCTTATATAACCTCTGTCTGCTCAAGTGCTGTCCAAAGAAAATGTGAAAATTGACACTTCTCTTATTCACGATAAAGACTGTGAGATGCTTGGAAGTCATACCAATAAGCCATATACACCTTTCAGAGGAGCACTTTCCTGTTAGGCTGCACTATTATCTCTGCATCAATTCCACAGTCTGGCTCTGAGTTCTGAGGAAGTGTTAATGAGCTTGAGTCGTAAGGGAGCAATTGTCTGCTCTTCATGGGGAAGGAAATGGAGTCTTTGATCATAATTGCAAATATAAATTGCCCATCCTAAAAGCTAAAATGTCAGAAAGCTTGTTTTAATTTATTTTGGAGCAACAGAGATGCTTCTTTGTGACATGATCAAGGACAAAAATCTCTGCAGTTTATTTGCTATCTTAGTATGAAAGACTATATTACTGTGTGTGAATTAAACAGAGGGATCATAATGAAAATTATGCTCAGCTAACTCCATAAAATTTGGTAGCTAATAGATGATTCCTTCCTTCCTTCCTTCCTTCCTTCCTTCCTTCCTTCCTTCCTTCCTTCCTTCCTTCCTTCCTTCCTTCCTTCCTTCCTTCCTTCCTTCCTTCCTT